>CM061059.1:16184152-16551652 GCA_030762865.1 Paraleonurus japonicus
TGAGTCTCTCATATCGTCGATCAATAAAGCCATTTCCTCCTTTCTTGACAAATCGATGCCTTAGAAATCTTGTCGAGAATCTTCTTGATGAAGCAATGCCACAGTCTTTTCAGTAGATGACTCTGCCTCATCTTCTTCATCTTCAATTTGTATATCATATTCCAAGGCTTTCGGATGAGAAAATAGAGTATGATGTGAAATAGATGACAGGTTCGTGTAGCTTTGAGGATATTTGCTTTTTCTCTCCATCTTTTGCTTAATGATCCGAGTACCTTATTATTAATTTCTTTCTCGGAATAGGTTTTACCCAAATCGTGACTTTGTTCACCAAATTGGTCAATCTTACATCCAATTGATCCACGGTTTCTCCATCTTTCATCTTGAATGTATCAAATGCATGTAAAACTGATTGCAACTTGTTTTCTTTAACTCGCTCTCGACCCTTCACAAACATTTGCAAGAGTCTTCCACATATCCTTAGCAGATTTTACATCTTTTTACCTTTTCTATCCAGTCTTTGCTCAACGTCTCTATAATTTGTCCTTGCTACCGATCCAAATTGTGAATCTTCCTTTCATCATTTGTCAAATCAGCACTTTTCTTTTCTTGTTGACTTCTTGTAGTAGAAGATTCAGCTCCAGTACTAACAACTCCATGGTAGAATTTTATCGGACCTTCCTCAAGAACCTCTTCCATACGGTCATGAATGGCCTTTAAATGATTCTCCATTCTGAACTTCCAGTAATCATATTCTTCGATAGAAAAATCTGGTAAACTCCTGGATTTCTTACTTTTAACAGAAGACATTGTAATTCAAGATGTTAAAACACAACTTATCAGAAATGTTAGTGGCTCAATGATAAGAAATCAGATTTCAATGAGAACACAGATATTTCAAGACCACAAATCTCTATCAGAACAGCTTAACACTGCTCTGATACCACTTGTTGGGTCCCTTTAGAACGAGTTTAAATGCAAAAACAAGATACCCTCTAGTGATAATCTAGAAGGGGGGGGATGAATAGATTATCAAAAACTTTTGCAAGCTTAGATGATCTATCAACTCCAAAAACAGATTTACAGCGGAAACAAATTTTTGTTTATACTCAATTCAAATAGGATCTAAAGCTTTGTCAGATATCAAATTTGCGATCAAGAAACAACTAATGAAAACAAGTAATAAGCAGTAAGAAGAAAGAACACCAGATTTATAGTGGTTCGGATCAAACGATCCTACATCCACTCTCCTCCTTCAAACTTGAAGAAGGGCCTTCACTTACTTACTTCCTTCTTTCTTGCTACCTTACTTACAACGATGAATCTTCAGCCTTACAATGAATCTTCTTAACTTCTGAATATCTATGGCTTGAAGATCTAATGAAAAAGTGTTCTATAAACACTAAGAACTGAAAAACGTATAACACGTTCTTGAATGTGTATGATTCTTTTTTTTCTAGCGTATACAAAGTATAATGAAGAGTGCAAAGTGTCAAAGTTAATTCTAAATTGATTTCTATTCCTATTTATAGAGAACTCCTCTTGGCAGTTGTAACTTCTTTGAATTCAGTTTTGATCAGTTATAACAATATAACTGAATTCTGTAACTTCTTCCTGAGATGTTAAAACTGCTTCTTGAATCTTTGTATGATATTTCTCTAACACCTCATCGTCTGATGTTAACTTCACCTCGTCTCCATCTTCTTTCCTGTCTAGACGTTTGTCTTGCTCTTTAACAATCCTGTGATGTCTTTGTCTGATATCTTGACCTTGTCTGATATTCTCTTATTATCTGGAAATCTTCCTCGTCTGATATCTTGTCCCTGTCGGATCTTCTCTACTTAGTTTTATTTACAAAGAAATACTTCAGCTGTCTATACAAGATGCTCAGCTGGTCATCCTATTTTACACTTTTAACACATCAAAACTAGCTACAAATTTCTTTTCCTAACAAACAGCCTTATTGCTTCTAATCTGGCAACTGGAGCATAGGTTTCATCATAGTCTATCCCTTCAGACTATGAGTAACCTTGAGCTACCAATCTTGCCTTATTACGAACAATAATGTTGTTCTCATCTGTTTTGTTTTTGAACACCCATTTGGTGCCTATAATCTTTCTATGTAAGGGTCTTTCCACTAATTCCCAAACATTTTGCCTTTCAAACTGATGCAGTTCCTCCTGCATGGCTGTTATCCAATTTGGATCAGATAGAGCTTCCTCAATAGACTTGGGTTCAAGAAGTGACACATAACAGCTGAACATACTTTCAGAGTCCAGCATCATTCGTGTTTGTACACTACTAGATGGGTCTCCGATAATCTGATCAGATGGATGGTAGCTTCTCATCCTTTTGCCTATATGAGTAGAAGGATCCTCATCTTGAGACTCAGTAGGCAACTCCTCTGACTCTACCTGAGCTGACGTTCCCCCTTCATCAGCTGACCCCCACTGATCAGCTGATGTCAAGGGTGTCTGTTCTGATGGAGTCTGATCAGAAGTTGTCTTCTGATTATCAGATGGGGATTCTTCTTCATCTGAGTCTGAATCAAGACTAGGTAGATAGACAGTTCTATGAGAAGTTTCCTCCACACAAAGGGTTGTCTTGTTGAAAACTCTGAATGCCTTGGAAGTGTTGGAATATCCCAAGAATATTCGATCAGCTGCCTTAGCATCAAAAGTTCTTAACTTAGATTTCCCATTGTTATGGATGAAACACTTACAACCAAAAGCTCTGAAATATGAGATTCTTGGAATCTTACCCTTCCAAATCTCATATGGAGTCTTACCCTTGTCTTTAACAACCAAGCACCTGTTCTGGGTATAACAAGCTGTGTTGATGGCTTCAGCCCAGAACCTGTGAGGGGTTTCATACTCAGCTAACATGCTCCTGGCTGCTTCCTTCAAGGTTCTATTCCTTCTTTCAACCACTCCATTTTGTTGAGGAGTTCTTGCTGATGATGTCTCATGAATAATTCCACACTCATTGAAAAAGTTAGATAAACAAGAATTCAAAAATTATGTGCCCTTATCACTTCTTATTTTAATAATATTAACACCATTTTCATTTTGAATATGTCTGAACAGATCAGGGATCTTGTTTATAGTCTCATTTTTCTTGAAAAGAAATATAACCCAAGTGTATCTCGAAAAGTCATCTACTACAACAAGAGTATATTTCCTTCCACTAAAACTGAGAGGAGAAACAGGTCCAAACAGATCCAGATGAAGTAGTTGTAAAACTCTTTCAGATGAAGAGGTGTTAATACTCTTAAATTAGTGTCTAGGCTATTTACCTTTTTTACAAACATCACATTTAAGATCAGTAGATAAAATTTTCTCAAGTAATCCCTTAACAAGGTTATTTTTAGCCAGCTTACTAAGGGTCTTGAAATTCAGATGACTAAGCCTCTTGTGCCATAGCCAGCTGAGATCATCTCCACCCTTAGCTATCAGACAAGTATCTTTAGGACAACTATTAAAGTTGGCCACATAGACATTACCATGTCTGAAGCCAGTTAAAAGTACCTTATCTGAGGAACTATCTAAGATATCACATTTATCCTTTGAAACAAAACACTGCACAAACTTGTTAGTAGCACAGTTAGTAACAATAAAGAAGATGAAGAAAATCAAGAAAAATTCAAAATCTTAGTTAAGACCTAAAATCAATATCAGAACAGCTTAACACTGCTCTGATACCACTTGTTGGTCCCGAATAGTTGGGCAGATTGAGTAAAACGTGTATCAGCCTTCTAGGAAAAATCTAGAAGGGGGGGTTGAATAGATTTTTCAGATTTTTACAAATCCTATAAAATTTATTCAAAACACCAAAGTAACACAGCGGAATTTCAATTTAACCTCAACTTTATTAAGATCAAAAGCAAACTGATATTCAGATTTTAACTTTGATTCTAAAATTAATCTTTGAACAATAAATAGGAAATTGAACAGATAAGTAAATAAAAGCAGTAAAGAACACCAGATTTTATAGTGGTTCGGATAATGAATAATACTACATCCACTCTCATTCTCCAACTTGAAGAAGGGTCTCTACTATCTGCTTACTTACTTACTTAACAATCGTACAACTTACAAATTACAATCTGATCTTCAACTCTTCAAAATCCTAACCAGATCTGTGAAATCTAACTCGAAGATAAAGAAGTGTATATGAAGATGTGCAATGAAGTGTTCTACAAACACTTAGAAAAATCTATGAAGAAATCTTGGAAAACTATTTTGTGCTTTTTGAAAACTGATGATTTTAGAGAATATCTTGCTTGAAAAATAACTTGTGTGTTCTATGTATTCTGTGTGTTTTTAATGAAGTGCCTAGACCTATTTATAAGTCTGAAAGGTCAGTTAGTTTGTTAGTCAGTTCTAACAAACTGTAAACTGCTTTAACAAACTTAATCTTGAAAACCGCTCTAGACCTCAGCTGAATTTACTCTACTCGTTTGCAGCTGACTTGGTGACAAATTATCCACGTAGTGAGCATACCTACAATCGGGCATAAGAATCTTCAAATAATTACCACTAAGAGATGCATTTCTACCCTAAATGACACACACCCCAAAACTTGAATGAAGATATGAATTCAAATTTGGAATGAGAGTGATACAAATATGCAACTCCTAAATGATATCAACAATTAAGCTCATAATACCCCAAATGTATCACCAAAACAACTAGCATGATTTCCTAAGCATAAGCAATTAAGTAGCAAGCCAAATCTCCCACAAACGAACAAAACACTAATCTACCAAAAGAACACAAGAAAAGAAATAAAAGGATGGGTTGCCTCCCATCAAGCGCTATTTTTATTGTCCTTTGCCGGACTTATTTCTTCACTTCGACGTCCTTCATCGGAATGGCCATCGGTAGCGGTCCTCCTTGCCATTGTATCTCAATCTTTGAGCTTCATAATCTAGGAGGTCCACATAATAGATAGGCCAACCACCCATATATATCTTGAACATTATTCTTGGTGGATTCGCCTCTTGCTCTCTCGCCATCCTCCTTCTCCATTCCTTTTTCCTAAGGATGCCCAAGCAATTCCTTAATGCTTTCCTATAGTCAAAGTGCACAAGAGGTAAAATAAAATTATTAGAAGCATCATTATCAATTAATTCAAAAATTGAAGAGTTAGAGGGTATAGAAATGCTCATTTCAATCTTCAATGCCTCCTTAGGTGCTTCTAGATTTTCTTTCTCATTATAGTTCATGTCCATTAATGGACACTCCTCTTCCTCATTTTTGACAAGGGAATTCTTCCTTTCATCATCAGTGCTTGGACCCTTTTCTACATCATCTCTTTCACTTTCTTCCTCCCCTTCTTCTTCTTGATTCTCCATGATAGTCATGTTCTTTACTTGGCGTAGAAAATTTTTTAGTTGACTCTTTATAAACATGAAGTGAACTTCGGTGATCTCCATGTTCCCCTCTATCCATGAATTAACCTTTTCTTTGGTCTCATACATTTCTTCGTACAAGGGAAGCATTTGATCACATCTTGCATTATCTTCCTCAAATTTTTCCAACACAAATCCAAGCATCTCTAACAATATGGCTCTCATATCATGGAGTCCCCATTCTTCAAATTGAGGAGAAGCTTGTGGCATTGGAAAATCGAACTCATGGCTTCTCCTATCATCATAGTAATCACCTCCCGATGCTCCTTGACACTCAAATCCAAGACATGAATCAAATGTTTGATCATAAGGCTCATAGTATGGAAACATCTCTTGAGGTTGGGGAGGAATTTCTTCATATCTCCAATCTTCATAATTGGAAGGAACTTGTTGCAAACGAGAAGTATCTTCATAGTTCCTCCAATCATTGTATCCAAATTCTTCAAAGTGTAGAGAATACACTCTACTATCTTGATAATACTCTTGATTCCACATGTATGAGTTGTATCCTTCCATCTAGACAAGATAAGCAAGTATCTAATTCCAACAAAAATAACAAAAAAACAAAAACACAAAGGCAACAAGTAGCCACTTCAAACAATTCCTAGGTCTCACTTGAGGCGCAAAAACTAATTCCCCGGCAACGGCGCCATTTGATTGGAGTAGTTTTTCGGGTAAGTGTTATTAAGACCAATCAACAAAATATCGAACCCATGGGAAAAAGTATGCACATGAGGCCCTAGAAATACGAGTTCTTAGTGACTAGAGTTGCAACAATGGTTGGCACTAACACTACAAAACACTTGCAAAATACAAACTAAAACAAGCAAACAAATGATCGAACACTTAAAATGCGAGAACAAAAACAACAATAAATGGTGGGATAGAGGTGCTAGGATTAACATCCATCAATGAATCATCAATCAACAAGCTACAATTGAATCAAATTGCAAATCAACTAAGATAGAAAGCATAAACCATCATGAAATTAATCACTTCATTAAAATCACAATGCCTAATGTGAGTATCCTTAGTCTTTCCCATCTCTCAATGTAGAAATCCCCAATTCATACAATCATGCAAAATTGAAACTCGATCAACACCTAATCACGTTAGCTCAACTCTCGCCTATTGCTAGGGTGATCAACCATTAATCTAAAGAGACAATTTTACACAAAGCACAATTAAGAATCACAATTAGGTAGAAAACTAATGTGAGTATCCTTAGTGCAACTAATCTCTCGATTCCGAAGCACCCAATCCACGCATTCATACACAATTATAACCCGATTAATCCCGGATCACGTTAGCGCAACTCTCGTCTATAGCTAGGGTGATCAAACACTAATTTAAAGAGATAATTATGCATGAAGCACAAATGAGAATCACAATTAGAAAGCAATCTACTCAATTGATCTCCAATCATCAACAATCATAACATCATCAATCAAATCATCATCAATTTCAATTAACCCAAGCACAAGAGATTTAGCCCATGGTACCACAAACAATACCCATGAGAAGAAGATAGAATTGATCAAACACAAAGCAAATCACAACAATTAAGAAATTAAAGAGACAAAAGAGGAAAAACATCACCAAATGATCTTCAATCAACAAAAATAGGAATGCTTGAGTCTTCAACACTAATCTCCAAATGAATTACAAGCTTGAATTGAATGGAATTACAAGGATCTAAAGCTAATCTATGGCTAATCTAGCAACAATCAATGGAAATCTAAATCTAATTCTAACAATCTACTCTAACTAAGGAAGAAATTGGCTTGGGGCCTGAGAAATCGCCCCAAAATCGCTACTAACTGCTATTATGAACTGTGTCTAAGTTCCCCCTGAATTGCTCTGCTTCTCCCCTTTAAATACGAAAATTCTGAAAAACTGCCCCCTCGAGTCGAGGGCCAGGCCTCGACTTGAGGCTTCTGCTTTTGTCCCATCCCTCGTCTCGAGGGTCATGCCTCGAGTCGAGGCGCTTGTTTTTCTTCTGATTTTGGTCTTTTCTGCATATCCCTTGACTCGAGGCTCATGGTCCTCGACCAGAGCTCGAGTCCAGGGCACTTTTCTTGCGTGGGGCTTCGACCCCGACCCCCGTTTTCGTCCCGTATGATCGTCTCTTCATTCTAAGTCCAATGGTACTCTCGAATTGGCAAAATTCCACCGAATTACCTGCAAAATGGACGAAAAATATCAAAATCTCACAAATAATACTTTTTAAGCAAAAGAGTGATACTTTTTACATTAGGCACAAAAACTAACACTTGAGCTCACTTTTTGCACTAAAATAGGCCCTAAAAACATGCATCAATTCACTCCAATCAGCCATGTTTGATATGATGAGTCACTTTGCCAAATTTTTCCCCACCAAATACATTTGATTTCCTTAGTGAGCCATGTTGAGCCTTATTTCCTTATTCTTAGGCAAGCCAAGTGAAATTGAAACCATTTTGCCTATTTTTATGAGCCTTATTGTCCTATATTTGGTAGAGTTTGATTGTTGGCTATAGATTGTGATTTGATTGTGAAGTGTGGTGAAAGATGATGAGCTAAGTGATGATGCTTGAAAGAAGAAAGAAAGGTTGTGAAAAAAGTTTGAATTGTGAAAAAAATGATGAGCATGAAATGATGTAAAATTAAATTTGTGAGCTTAAAAGAAAGAAAGCTCAAGTGAATGGTGGTGTTGAACATTGAAGTGCAAAAGAAAGAGTGATGTTTGATGAAGATTGAAGAGATGAGTATTGTATTGCTTCGCTAACATTCAAGTCTCTACTATGTTAGTCACTCTTACCCAAAAACATCCCACCTATTCCAAAGAGCCTACATTACAACCTAGAAAAAAGACCTCTTTGATTCTTGATTGAACACAAATGATTTTGATTGAGATTGAGTCCATTGCCAAGTTTATGGTGTGCATATTTATGAATATGATGATTGAGTGCTTATACCTTCATACACTTGAGAGAAGAGTGAAACACTCAATGGAAGGAGCAATGTGTTAAGTGTTTGATGTTGCATTAATTTGAGTATGATCTATCTTGATTGCTAGTGGATAGTTTGCATTGATACTTATGTTCATTGATGAGTTTGATTGACTTCTATTTCTTCTATGGTGCCATGTGACATAATTGCAATCAATTCACTCCTTTGTGCTTATTTGCTATGTTGCTCGAGGACGAGTAACACTTCACGTTTGGGGGTATTATGATTGGAGTGAATTGATGCATGTTTGTAGGGTGTATTTTAGTGCAAAAAGTGATCAAAAGTGTTAGATTTTGCGCATAAATGTGTAGAGTATCACTACTTTGCCTAAAAAGTATTACTTGTGAGATATTTGATGTTTTCGTCCGTTTTACAGGTAAATCGGTAGAATTTGGCCAAACCGAGAGTACCGGCATTCTTAGGATGAAGAGACAATCGAGACAGGTGAAAACGGGGGTCAGAGGCAGAGCTCGGGTCTAGAAAATTCCCTAGACTCGACCTCTGGTCGAGGTCCATGGGCCTCGACCCGAGGGTGAAGGCAGATGGCTGGAATTTCAAATTTTGAAGCAGCCTCGACTCGAGGGCTGAGCCTGGAGTCGAGGGAGAGGGCAAAAGTGGATCCCTCGAGTCGACGCCGAGCCTCGACTCGAGGGATCCACTTTTGCCCTCTCCCTCGACTCCAGGCTCAGCCCTCGAGTCGAGGCTGCTTCAAAATTTGAAATTCCAGGCTGGCGGCAAATTAGCAAAAGCGTGTTAGCGACTCTCAGGCCTTGACTCGAGGGCCCCAACCTCGAGTCGAGGGATGCCCAAAACTATATTTTGAGGATTTAAACTATTTTGAGCGGAAAACAGAGCATAATCGTCCTAGCATAGTTTAGAGCAGTTATTAGGCAGTTTTCTGGGCGAAAATCTCATTCCATAGCTTAAATCTCTTTGTAATTGGAGTATATTCTTAGTTTTAGATTGAATTCAAGCATTTGTACATTAGATTAGTGATTTGATCCATTAGATTTTCATTTCCAAGTTGTAATTGAAGAGAAGGAGATTGTAATTGAAGAATTTGTGAAGACTCAAGCATTCTTATTTTTGATAATTGAAGCCAATTGGTGATGTTCTTCTGCTTTTCTCTCTATAATTCATTGTTTGTGTAGATTAGTTCCTTAATTGCTTTCTTAGATTTTTCAACCATGGTGTTTGCTCTTAGCACCATGAGCTAATAGTTTTGTGCTTGGGATAATTGAAATTGGGGATGATGTGATTTCCTTATGCTATGAATGTTGATAATTGTGATTAATTGAGATAGTTTGTTCCCTAATTGTGATTCTAATTGTGCTTCATGCAAAATTATCTCTTTAGATTAATGTTTGATCACCCTAGCAATAGGCGAGAGTTGAGCTAATGTGATTAGGGATTAATCGGGTTATAATTTTGCATGATTGTATGAATTGGGTGCTTCTTAATTGAGAGATTGGAAGGACTAAGGATACTCACATTAGGCATTGTGTTATTAATGGAGTGATTAATTTCATGATGGTTTATGCTTTCTAACTTGGTTGATCTACAATTTGATTCAATCATAGCTTGTTAATCATTGATTCCTTGATGGAGATTATCCCTAGCACCCCATTCCCCCATTGATCTTAGCTTATTTGTTTTTGCATATTAGGTGTTTGATCATTTGCTTGCATAGTTTTAGAATTTAAATTCTTGCAATTATATTGTAGTGTTTAGAGCCAAAACCATCTTGTAACAATAGTCACCAATAACTTGTATTCTTAGGGCCTCACTTGCAAACTAATTCCCTTGGGTTCGATATTCTTGATTGGTCTTAATATCGCTTGCCGGAAAAACTACAAATTAGAGTCACCTCTCCTAAATCCAACTTCTTAAATATGGACAAAGGCATGATATTTATACTAGCTCCCAAATCACATAAGCCTTGAACTTTCCCATTTTCTCCAATTTCACATGGAATGACTAAACTCCTCGGATCCTTTAGCTTTTGAGGTAGGTGTCTCTCAAGAATCTGCTTGCATTCTTCCACCAATTTGATTATACCCTTCTCATCCCATCTTCTCTTCTTTGACATTATTTCTTTCAAAAATTTCTTGTAGTGGGGAATTTGCTCAAGGGCATCTAATAGTGGAATATCAACATGCAAGCTTTTAAAAACCTTTAAAAACTTGTGTCAAACTCCTCATCAAGCTTCTTCCTCCCAAGTCTTTGAGGATAGGGAACCGGAGTAGGTCTCAGAACTCCCCATGCATCTTTCGACTTCTCTTCTTCCTTTGACTCTCCCTTTGCTTTGAATACTTCTCTTGCCTCTTTCTCCACAACCACACTTTCTTCAATCACTTCTTCTTTCTCCACCTCTTTCTCAACTTCAACTTCCTTGGGCATCTTTGGGCCTTCATATCTAGCACCACTCCTTAGTTGGATAGCACTACAAAACTCCTTTGGGTTGGGCTTGGTGGTAAATGGATACTTCCCCTTATTTTGCAAATGATCCACCGTAGACGAAAGTTTCCCAACCGTTGTGGCCAATTGCCCCACTTGATGCTCAATAGTCTTAAACCTTGTGTCCATTTGCTTTCCAATATCATCTAGCCTTGAATCATTAGCCTCTAACCTCTTCACTATCATCCCAAGACTTCCCCTTATTATTAGGTGCTTTGGCACCCGGATCAAATCCGGGAGGAATTGAACGGCGGCTCTTGGATTAGCATAGGAAAAATTTTCATGTCCCCTCCAATTGTTGGCATTAAATGGAGCTTGAGGTTGAGGTTGAAAATTACCTTGAGGCCTATTTTGATAAGGCACTTGATATGGCCTTGCTCCTTGGAAATTGCCTTGATAATTGCTTTGATATCCTCCTTGATATGGAGGCCTTCCCATGTAATTCACTTCTTCAATAGGCATAGGACTTGGACACAAATCAACTTGAGGGATAGATGGACTCACACCTTGTTAACTTTGAGAAGTAGTAAGGGCTCCCAAACGGTCCATCATAGTCATCATCATAGTCTTCATAGACTCAATCTCCTCCACATGGGACACTCTATGATGAGCTCCTCGATTCACCGACACTTGGAAAGAATCTTGGGCAATATTCTCCATAATCTCATTCATTTGCCCCATTATTTTTGACCAAATAGAACCATTAGCACATGCATTTAGAAAGGATTGATCCCCATCCGTCAAGCCATTGCAAAAATACATTATCGTTTGTTCCTCCGGAAAGCTATGTTGGGGACAATTAATAAGCAACATCCTGTATCTCTCCCATGCTTCCGGTATAATCTCTCCATTCTTTTGGCGGAAATGTGAAATCGCCTCCTTGGCTTGCACCGTCATTGATGGCGGATAAAACTTCATCAAGAATCTTTTACTTAGGTCCTCCCACGTACGAACGATTCCGGGAGGGATATAATTTAGCCATGCTTTGGCTCTCCCCTTAAGAGTAAAGGCAAATAGCCTTAGCTTCTTAGCATCCTTGGACACTCCATTGTACTTCGTGGTGTCGGAAATCTCTAAAAATTGTGACATGTGTTGATGAGGGCACTCTTCTTCATTTTTCCCTTCAAATTGCTTCTCTCTTAGCATCCTCACAAACGTGGGACTTATCTCAAAATTATTCGCTTCAATTCTCGGCCTTGCAATTCCATCAAAATGCTCACGAAGTTGAGGCTAAAAGAACTCCCTCAATGGCCTACTTTGAGGTGGAGGCTCTTGCATCGGTTGTGGTTGGGCTTGTGGAATATGAGGTGGCTCTTGATGTCGTGGTTCATGGGTGCATGGCATATGAGGATAGTATGGTGGGAATTGTTGTGGATGAGGTGGATAATATGGATATTGGTGAGCTTGTGGAGGGTAGGGGTATGGATTTCGGTAGGAAAATTGATGTGGTGGCATCCCTTGAGGAAAAGGGCCAACTTGAGCATTATAATGCAAATTGTGCCCAATACCTCCTCCATTCTCTTGCACTCTCCCCTCTCCATTGCCGTTAACCTCCTCAACATGAGGTTCACCAACTCTCTCTTCATGCATCAACTCTTCACCTTCCATCATTTCTCTCCTCCTTCTCCCACTATTTCTACGAATTGTAGCTTCAATTTCCGGATTGAGTGGCAAAGGTGGAATACCACTAGATCTTGTAATTATGCACCTACAAACCACAAATTTAAGTATCAAACTCCAACAAAAACAAAGAACAAAACAAAAATACAAAAATAACAAGTAGTCACTTCAAACAATTTCTAAGTCTCACTTAAGGCACAGAAACTAATTCCCCGGCAACGACGCCATTTTGATTGCGAGTATCGGACAAGCAATTTTAAGGCAACCAAGTATATCGAACCCAAGGGAAAAAGTATGCAATGAGGCCCTAGAAATACAAGTTCTCTATGACTATTGTTGCAATGCTATTTTGGCTCTAAAAACTCAATACAAAGCTAGAAATAAAAATCAAACAACTAGCAAACAATTTATCAAACACTTGGAATGCTAGAACAAGTAGCTAAAATCAATGGGGGATTGGGGTGCTAGGGATAATCTCCATCAAGGAATCATTGATCATCAAGCTATGACTGAATCAGATTGCTAATCAACTAAGATAGAAAGCATAAAACCATCATGCAACTAAGTCTCCATTAATCACACAATGCCTAATGTGAGTATGCTTAGTGCAACTAATCTCTCAATTAAGAAGCACCAAATACATACAATCATACACAATTATAACCCGATTAATCCCAGATCACATTAGCTCAACTCTCGCCTATTGCTAGGGTGATCAAACATTAATCTAAAGAGATAAAAATGCATGAAGCACAATTAGAATCACAATTAGGGAACAAACTATCTCAATTGATCAACAATCATTAACAATCATAGCATAAGGCAATCAAATCATCCTCAATTTCAATTATCCCAAGCACAAGAGTATTAGCCCATGGTGCAAAGAGCAAAATCCATGGGTAGAAAATCTAATAGCATACAAATCTAATCATAACAATTAATGAATTGAAATGAGAAAAGAGGAAGAACATCACCAATTGGATTAAAATGATCAACAATAAGAATGCTTGAGTCTTCACAAGTATCTTCAAATTCAATCTCTTCTCCACTTGAATTACAAATTGAAATGGAAAAACTAATGGATCAAAAGCTAATCTAAGGTACAATTGATCAAAATCTATCTAAATCCAACAATCTAATCAAACTACAATAAGAATTAAGCTAAGGAATTGGAAATTCGCCCTAAAACTGTAAAATTACTGCTCTAATGAAGGTTATGGAGATTATGCTCTATTTTTCCGCTCAAATGGGTTTAAAACCCAAATTTCTGAAAATCGGCACCCTCGACTCGAGGTTGGGGCCGTCGATTCGAGGCTCGTGAAGTCGTGGATGCAATTCTTCAAAAAGTCTCCAGCCTCGAGTCGAGCTTGCCGATTTCGCCCTGATCGTCGACTCGAGGCTCAACCCTCGAGTCGAGCTTGCTTCAAAATTACAAAATCTAAGTCCTTGCCAGCACCCTCGGGTCGAGGTCCTTGGCCCTCGACTAAAGGTCGAGTTCAGGGAATTTTCTCGACCCGACTTCCGCCTCTGACCCCCGTTTTAACCCGTCTCTTCACCGTCTGAATGCTAATACTCTCGATTTGGCCAAATTCCACTGATTTACCTGAAAACGGCATGAAAAACATAAAAAATCTCACAATTAATACTTTTCAAGCAAAGTAGTGATACTCTACACATTTAGGCACAAAATCTAACACTTTTGATCACTTTTTGCACTAAAATACCCCTCAAATCATGCATCAATTCACTCCAATCACCAGACGACCTCAAGAACATCTACCCTTTCTACTATTCTTCTGTCTTCCTGCAATCACATATTTAGATTTTAGGTACCCTTTGTAACTTGGGTCCTTTCTTGTTAAGTTGATGCTTTGGAATCCAAACAAAAATATCTATATTCCTTAAAACCATTGATTGAAGTTTGCAACCATATCTGTCTACTAATATAAGACTCTCAAGATCAATTTTATTTAGCTGATCTCTTGTGATTGTCTTATATTGTGGTAAGAATGGATATGACTTGCTACTTCCATCAAAACTGTTATATCTAGGATAAAACTTTGACTTAGTCTTCGGCTTTCCCTTTGGAACATTTCTCCTCGTCTGTGTTTTCTTTACAGAGATATTAGGTGAAGTGATTTGTTCCTTAGGTTTCCAAGGACCAAATCTAGTTTCTTCCTTAGGTCCAGTAGCTTTGATGAAAACTCTTGGTTTTATAGGATCATCCTTTTTATTCCTATCAAAACCTAAATCCGTCTTATCATTAGACTTCTATGAAGTACTGAAGATCATATCTACTGTGGACTGAGTGTTATTAAGAAGTCATAACTTCAGATTTAACTCTGTGTTAGTTCTTTTATAACTCTCATTCTCTGAACAGATACTTGAGAATTTTATTTTTAAAGTATTCAATTCTTTTTCCACCTTATCAGTCTTCTCAGATAAGGTACTAGTGATAGTCTTAGTCTGACATTCCCCCTTGAATGAACAGTCTAATACTTCACTATTCCTAGTCTGACTGACTTTGGTTAGATTAAGAATTTGATCCTTTAAACTAAAATTTTCAGTCTCTATCTGTTTATATGCAGATAGAGCAGTCTCAAAATCCTTCAGAAGTTTATTTATAAGGCTCGGATCTGATTCAGATAGGTTCTCACAATCATTATCCAAAGAAGAGTAATAGTTTACCTCCTTAGCCATCCGACATATGTCATCATCTGATCCAAATCCAGATGAAGATGAGGATAATGATGTCTCTTGAACTTCTTCTTTTTCAGCTAGAAGTGCTCTCTGGTCTGCATATCTTCTATCTCGTTTCTTCCTCTTTTCTTCTCTTTCTCTTGGAGTAAGTTGAGGATAATCATAGCTGTAATGACCAGGTTTGTTGCAAGTATAACAAATATCTCCTCTATCTATTTTTGGACTATTATCTCCTCTTCTGACTGGTGACTTGAACCTTCTTGATTGATCCTTCTTTTTGTCATTATCTGAATTCTTCTCTTCTCTGTCTGACTTGTAATTTCTTTGACTTGATCTATCCCTTTTGTTCCTTTTGTACTTCATCTTAAGCCTCTCATATCGTTTCATTAAAAGTGCTATTTCTTCTTTGATTGATAGATCTGATGCCTTGGATACTTTTTCAGACTCCTCTTGATGAAGAAATGCAACTGTCTTTCCAGAAGTTGATGACTCAGCTTCATCTTCTTCATCTTCAATTTGAATATCATATTCCAGTGCTTTAAGATGTGAAAATAAGGTATGATGAGAGATTGAGGATAAATTCTGAGTTGCTTTGAGAATATTGGCCTTTTCTCTCCATCTTTAACTCAAAGATCTAAGAATCTTATCATTGATCTCCTTCTCTGTGTAAGTCTTACCCAAATCTGCAGCCTTATTGAGAAGATTTGTCAATCTGACATCCAGTTGATCAACAGTTTCACCTTCCTTCATCTTGAAAGTGTTAAAAGCATGCAACACTGATTGTAATTTATTTTCTTTTACTTGGTCAGATCCTTCACACCCATTAGCTAGTGTTTCCCATATTTCCTTTGCTGTTTTGCATCTTTTAACTTTTTCGATCCAATCTTTACTGAGCGTCTCAATAATCTTAGTTCTTGCCACTTGATCTAGATTGTGAATCTTCCTTTCGTCATTTGTCAACTCAGCACTTTTCTTTTCTTGCCTAACCTTTGTTTCTGAAGGTCCTGTTCCATCACTTGTACCTCCATGATAGAATTTTATAGGACCTTCCTCTAGAACTTCCTCCATACGATCATGAATTGCTTTCAGATGATTTTTCATTCTAAATTTCCAGTAATCATACTCTTCAATGGAAAATTCTGGTAGGTTCCTGGTTTTCTTACTCTTAATAGTTGACATAGTGAATCAAGAAACTCAACAAAGACTTATTAGCAAGGTTAGCGAATCGAAAATAAAGAAAATGATCTAAACACAATTTCAGAAACTTCAAGACCACAAATATATCAGAAACAACTTAACACTGCTCTGATACCACTTGTTGGTCCCTCGATTGAGTTGATTTTAAGAGATTGAATATCCCTCTAGTGAGAATCTAGAAGGGGGGGATGAATAGATTATCTAAACTTTTTCAAATTTAGATTATCCACCAACTTCTAAATCTAAGTTTTTCAGCGGAAACAAATTTTATACTCAATCAATAAGAATCTAAAGCATTCTGAAATTTTGTTTGATCGAAATGTAAGTAATAACAAGAATTAAAAACTGAAAAAAGAAACACCAAATTTATAGTGGTTAGGATCGATAGATCCTACGTCCACTCTCCTCTTTCCACTTGAAGAGGGCCTTGACTTACTTTCTTTCTACCTTCCTTACTTACTTACAGTGCAGATTTTCAGCCTTACAATGTTTTCTTTCTAATTTCTGGATTCTAATGGCTTGAAGATAGATGTGAAAAGTGTTCTATAAACACTGTGAACTATGAACGTGAAGAACGTTCGTGAATGTGATTACAACTTTTGTGAGTGCTAATTGTGCTTAGAGAAAAATACTTGTGAATATTGAGATTACAAAGTTATTCTAATCTATTTTCTAGATCTATTTATAGAGAACTTGTTGCTGGCAGTTGTAACTTCCTCGCTAATTCTTCTCTTGTTAGTTATAACCAACTAACTAAATCTTATAACCTCTTCTTGGTTAGTTGTAACTGCTTCTTGAAACCGCTTAATTATTCTAACATTTTATCATCTTTACTCGTCTTCAGACATGGTCCACTCCATCTGTGTCTTGGTCTTCAATCTTAGTGACTGTCGTCTGTTGTCTTTGACCTCATCTGACATATTGTGCTTGTCTTCATCTAGCTTTTTATCTTCATATGATCCTTGTCTTCATCTGTCTTACTATATCTATCCTTATCTAACTCTTATACTTAGTCTATTACAGGTCTTTACTACATCAGCTGGCTATAAAAGATTTTCAGCTGGTCATCCTATTTTACTCTTAACTCATCAAAACTGAATACAATTTTCTTCCTAACAAGATGAGAGTTCTTCCTCATTTGAATCTGAATCAAAGTTAGGAAGATAAGTTTCGCTTTATTTAGAATTATTTAGTTCAAATCTATTCATATTATTAGTTATATTATTTTCCTTATCTGACATAGTGTGAATTTCATCAAACACTACATGAGGTGTTTCCTTCACATAGAGTGTAAGCCTTAGAGGTGCTGGAATATCCTAAGAATATTCCATCAGCCACTTTGACATCAAATGTCCTTAATTTAGATATATCATTGTTATGGATAAAGCACTTACAACCAAAAGCATGTAAAGAAGAAATTCTAGGAATTTTACCTTTCCACAACTCATAAGGACTCTTACCCTTATCTTTCACAGGAAGACACCTCTTCTGGGTGTAGCAGGCTGTATTAATTGCCTCAGCCCTGAACCTCTGTGGAGTTCCATACTCAGCTAACATGCTTCTAGCTGCCTCTTTCAGTGTTCTATTTCTTCTCTCCACAACACCATTTTGTTGTGGTGTTCTTGCAGATGATGTCTCATGAATGATACCATTCTCAACAAAATAGTTAGATAGACAAGAATTTATAAACTCAGTACCCTTGTCACTCCAAATCTTAATTATACTAACACCTTTCTCATTTTGGAATTATCAAAGAGGCCATAATAGTTGGAATTTATGTTTTCCATATTTATTCCTTTTTATATGTGTTTCTTTTTATGCATGCTTTTATGTGTCTCATATGTTATGCATGCTTTATGTGTCTCATATGTTATGCAGGCTTTTATGTGTCTCATATGTTTTGCATGCTTTTATGTATCTCATATGTTATGCATGCTTTTATGTGTCGCATATGTTATGCATGCTTTTATGTGTTGTTAGGATGTATACTATAAGCCTAGCTTTTGTATGAACATCTTTCTAATATGAGATTCGTTATGATCAAAACACTTGTTTTTTATGATTGTTACATATATCATTGTTTTTGTCAAGATTAGTCTATACTGTAGATAATATGGTGTGTGGTGTCACACAGAAGATCATGCTATCAGTTCCTTATAGATTATAAATAATAACTCACAACCAAGATGGTTTTGGACAAACCATTGGAACGGTTGTGGTGTAATTTGGTATTAGTCTATCTTGACTATAAAATTACACTAGTACATTTTGTATGTATTGAGCAGGACCATATGAGGTTGTTCAATTTGTACTAACTATATAAAAGAACAAGACCTCTGTTATTATGGATGTATGTATTCTTAATCCCTATATAATAACGGGCACGTGTACTCAGTGTTTGTTTCTTTAATTTGCCAATGGGTGAGATTTGTTAAATCAATAAGCTCGGTGAATTAGGAGATAGCACTGTTTATATGGTGTGTTGTTGATTATGGAAGGAATCTGTGTCCTAATTATTTAGGATGATGATGTCCCCTTGAGGAGCTCATAAAGATTATCATGTAAACCCTACTGATGGATTTAATCCGACATGATAATAAAGATGAGTACTACTACTCTTGGAATTAGATATAAATTAATTAAGTTGTCAATAACTTGTTTAATTTATGGACATTCGATATCTTAAACACGGGGAAATAAGCGTACACATAATAAAGGAACCCATATTGTAATATGGTATTAGGACGGTAGTTCAATTATAACTCTTTAGTGGACCGGGTTATAATTGATGGGCTTAAGTGGACTGTTTGGAGTGAACACAGAACGCTTAGGCCCATCAGGAGTCCCAACCCTAATTCCTCCTTAGGGTCCCTGTTGTAGCCTATAAATAAATCCTACGTCAGAGCCTCATAGATGCGTGATAAAAAAAATGTAAGAAAGGAGGAGGCAGATTTTGACTCCCTTGGAAGATCGTCGCCTACACGACGTCCAAGGGAAAGGGATAGGAATACTGCAGAAGATCGTGAGGTTCGTGGTTCATCCTTGATCGGCATTTCTGACCTTAGAACTAGTTCGTCTTCACCTATTAAGGTGAATTGATATGATTCTCTTTTCGCTGCATTGTTCATACATGTGATCCCGAATCTGTTAATCACATAGAGTCGGTGATCCGGTGGTTCCAACAATTTGTATCCGAGCCGCATTTTCTGATTCTATGTGATTGATTTGGTTAATAATTTTGCAACGTGATTTTATGATCTGATATAATAGGGTTTGCAAAATTTTATGATCTGATAGAATAGGGTTTGCAAGATTTTATGATGTTTCTACAGGAACCCTAAATCCAACTATTATGGTCTATATGTATGTTTATGTATGGATTAAACCCTCGGACCTGTCGAGGTTGTTTTTTTTTTTTGGTTGGTGCTTGATTATAATAGTAATTAACACGGCGGTCTATCGTGTAAGTTTTTTATTTTTAAAATCTAGATGATGTATAGGATCGATGGATAAAACTGTAATAGGAACAGATTAGGGTTGTTCGATTGGTGAACAAGATCGATGGATGAACTAGACTCCAGATCGATGGCGTACAGGTCGATCCCCGTATGACGGGGCGTTGCCCCGCACCCCGAACATTCAAGAACACTGGATTACCAAAGAGACCATAATAGTTGAAATTTATGTTTTCCATATTTATTCCTTTTTATATGTGTGTTGCTTTATATGCATGCTTTTATGTGTCTCATATGTTATGCATGCTTTTATATGTCTCATATATTATGCATGTTAAAATCCCTCATGATAAATAACTAAGTGGGAGAGGGATTAACTTCAATAAATCCCATAGCCTCCATTTTTGGTTTGTAAGTGATGCATTCAAACATAAACGTTGGCTCTAAGTGCTTTCTTCCATATCGGATGTGTTTGTTTGCGGATCACTAGATCAAACATCCTTATGGATAATTATAAGAAAATTATTTAGGAGCGTGTTATCTTCTCCATCTGAAGAGGCACAAACCTAGATAATTGACTTGGTATTAAGAAATAGTATACACTTAGGTGCATGTGATAGTATCCTCCTCATCGGAGTAAGTGCTGTTATTTGTATGGCTAAAGATAAACCAACTATTAATTTTATTTTGTTTGACAAAATAATGAAATTAATGGGTAAAACCTCCTCTTACAAATGTTTAAATTAGTATACGCCCGCACTATCATGGCATGCAAAATTCACGGTGTTTTGAGGTGTTGGTGAATTTAATTGTATTGTTTGAGGGAAACAATATTAATTTAAATTCTTATGTTTTGATCTGTGTATTTACATGTTTCTCAGGAAATTATCTATGGCTTTCAATCCTCTTGCTGTTATATTAAATAATATAAACTTATGGGTCCAAATTATATTGATTGGAAAAGAAACCTGGACATTGTCTTGACTGCTGAAGAGTACAAGTTTGTACTCACTGAGATCTGTCCTGAAAAGCCTGATTAAAACTCTAGTGAAGAGGAGAAAGAGACTTATAAGAAGTGGATCAAGGCAGATGAGATGGGGCGGTGTCACATTTTGGCTTCTATGTCAAATGTGCTGCAACATCAGCATCAGGCCATGACCTCTGCTTATGAGATGATGCTCAATCTTAAAGAACTCTTCAGACACCAGAGTCGGGCAGCCAGACAAGAGGCCATGAGAAACTTAATGACGACCACCACGGCTGAGGGGACACCCGTAAGGGATCATATCCTTAAGATGATGGCTCATTTGAATGAGATGGAAATCCTAGGAGCTGAAATCGATGGGGAAACCCAGGTCGATATTGTTCTCCAGTCGCTGCCTAAGAGTTTTGAGCAGTTCCGCTTGAACTACAACATGAACAAAATGTTGTATTCGTTGGTAGAACTTCTGACAGAACTCCAAGCGGCACAAGGGATACTTCGTCAAACTTCTCAAGCTTATATTGTTGAAAATGTTTCTACTTCTAAGCTAAAAGGCAAAGTGATGAAGAAAAAGAAACAAGCTGGTTTGGCAAAGAAAGCGGGTGAAACAAAGAAAATTGGTCCACAAAATGGCGTAAAGAAGTCAAAGGGCAAGTGTTTTTTATGCAAGCAGCAAGGACATTGGAAGGTAGATTGTCCCCGTAAAAAGGAAATCAAAGAAGGTATATCTTATTCACTAACTATTGAAACATATTTAGCGGTGTTATCTATCGGTACCTGATGTGTAGATACGGGAGCCACTGATCATGTCTGCAATTCTTTGCAGGGGTTCCAAGAACCCAGACAGCTTAGTGAGGACGAGATTACCATATACATGGGCGACGCTACCAAAGTAGCAGCTGTTGGAGTGGGAGATGTTTATTTATCTTTTTATACGAATAAGACTTTGGTTTTGAGGAATTATCTTTACATACCTTGTTTTAGAAAAAACTTGATTTTAGTTTCTACGTTATTTTTTGATGGATATTCTATTAGTTTTGATAGCAAAGTGGTTGTCAAGAAAGATAGTGTTATTATCTGTTCTGGTACGTTAATTGGCGGTTTATATACTCTTAATCCAATAACTCCTACGAAGCAACAAATGGAAATTAATAGTACATCTTCTAACTCAAATAAGAGAAAAGAATCTTCAAAAATGAACCAAACATATCTTTGGCATCTAATATTAGGTCACATTAATTTGAGTAGTATTCAAAGGTTGATAGCCGATGGACCTTTGAGTTCATTGAAAATGGAAAACAATCCGACCTGTGAGTCCTGCTTGGAAGGAAAAATGACCAAAAGGCCTTTTAAAGCTAATGGGTATAGAGCCAAAGAAGTGTTGGAATTGGTACATTCTGATTTATGTGGCCCTATATCTACTCAAGCAAGAGGTGGTTTCGAATATTTTGTCTCTTTTATAGATGATTATTCGAGATATGGATATATTTATTTGATGCGCTGCAAGTCTGAGTGCTTTGATAAATTCAAAGAGTACAAGGCTGATGTGGAGAAGCGTCATGGTAAATATATCAAAACACTACGGTCTGATCGTGGTGGCGAGTACCTCTTAGAAGAGTTTAGGAATTACTTATCAGAAGCTGGGATTCAATCCCAATTGTCTGCACCTGGTACACCCCAACAAAATGGTGTGGCGGAACGAAGGAATAGGACTCTCTTGGAAATGGTTAGATCGATAATGAGCTATTCAGAATTACCGGGTTCGTTTTGGGGGTATACCTTGGAAATGGCAGCATATATTCTGAACTTGGTACCTTCTAAGACAATATCTTCTACTCCCACAGAATTGTGGAATGGGCGTAAGCCTAGTTTGAAACACATTCGAATTTGGGGTAGTCCAGCACATGTGCTGAAGGGAGATGCTGATAAGTTGGAATCTCGTACGGAAGTTCGGCTGTTTGTGGGCTATCCTAGAGGAACTAAAGGTGGTTTATTTTATAGTCCTAAAGATCAGAGGGTAATTGTTAGCACAAATGCCCGATTCTTAAAAGAGGACTATATAATGGACCACAAGCCCATGAGTAAAATTGTTTTAGAAGAAATGAGGGGGAAAACTTCTGCCTTAGTACCAACAGTACAAGATGAGATACCACAGGGGTCAGCACCATCGGTTACTAATGATACACTATTACCACAAGTGCCTCATCGTAGTGGGAGGGTTGTTAGACAACCTGATAGATTCATATTTTTGGGAGAGTCTTCGGACTTAGTACCTGGTGAACACGAATCTGATCCTTGGAGCTATGACGAAGCACTTAAAGATAAAGATGCAGAATCTTGGCAAAAAGCCATGAAATCTGAATTAGAATCTATAGATTCTAATCAAGTCTGGGAGGTAGTAGAACCACCAAATGGTGTAAAAGCCATTGGTTGTAAGTGGGTCTACAAAAGAAAAGGAGGATCAGACGGGAAAGTGGAAACTTTTAAAGCTAGGCTTGTTGCGAAGGGGTACACTCAAAAAGAAGGAATCGATTATGAGGAAACCTTTTCGCCGGTAGCCATGCTTAAGTCTATCCGGATTCTTTTATCTATTGCTGCTCATATGAATTATGTGATTTTGCAAATGGATGTCAAAACAGCTTTCCTTAACGGTAGTCTTGAAGAAAACATCTATATGAAGCAACCAGAAGGATTCATTGCAAAGGGCAAAGAGCATCTTGTGTGTAAGCTTAATCGGTCCATTTATGGACTGAAACAAGCTTCGAGATCTTGGAACATCCGTTTTGATGAGGTAATCCAGTCTTATGGATTCATTCAATGTTCGGATGAGTCATGTGTATACAAGAAGAGTGACGCAAATGTGGTGGTATTTCTTATAATATACGTAGATGACATCTTGCTCATTGGCAACAATGACAAGGTGTTGTCAGACGTAAAGGTATGGCTGTCCGAGCATTTTGATATGAAGGACTTGGGAGAAGTTGGACATATTCATGGGATCAAAGTCATAAGGCATCGTATGAAAAGAATGTTATGCTTATCTCAAGCTTCATACATTAATACTATCCTAGCTCGTTTTAGCATGCAAAACTCCAAGAAAGGTTCTCTACCTTTTCGACATGGAGTACCTTTATCTAAGGAGATGTGTCCTAAGACACCAAAGCAGATAGAGGATATGAAGGCAGTTCATTATGCTTCGGCCGGAGGAAGCCTAATGTATGCAATGCTATGTACGAGGCCAGATATCTGTTTTGCCATGGGCATGATTAGCAGATCTCAAAGTAACCTAGGACGAGGACATTGGACTGCGGTAAAGCATATTTTAAAGTACCTGAAAAGGTTTAGAAATTATATGTTGGTGTACCAAGCAGATAATTTACTTCCTGAGGGTTACACGGATTCTGATTTCTAGTCGGATAGGGACAACAGTAAATCTACATCGGGTTATGTGTTTACCTTGGGAGGTGGAGCCATAGTATGGAGGAGTGTTAAGCAGAAATTTGTTTCAGACTCCACCATGGAAGCTGAGTATGTGGTAGCCTCTGAGGTAGCCAAAGAAGTTCTATGTCTCAGAAACTTCATGATGGACTTAGAAGTGATTCCTAGTTTGCCTAAAGCTACCACAATTTATTGTGATAACAGTGGTGCAGTGGCAAACTTGAAGGAACCACGAGCCCATAAAGCAAGCAAACACATTGAGCGCAAGTACCACCTGATATGAGACATCGTAAAACGAGGAGAAGTTTTTGTCACCAAGATTGCATCAGCGGATAACCTAGCAGATCCTTTCACAAAGGCTCTTCCAGCGAAAGTTTTTAATGGGCATGTTGAAGGGATGGGAATCAGATGTATGGTAGCAATTATGGAAGCATAGTCTTTTAGTATAAGTTGGAGATTGTTAGGATGTATATTATAAGTCTAGATATTGTATGAACATCTTTTTAATATGAGATTCGTTATGATCAAAACACTTGCTTTTTATGATTGTTACATATATCATTGTTTTTGTCAAGATTAGTCTATACTGTAGATAATATGGTGTGTGGTGTCACACAGAAGATCATGCTATCAGCTCCTTATAGATTATAAATAATTGCTCACAACCAAGATGGATTTGGACAAACCATTGGAACGGTTGTGGTGTAATTTGATATTAGTGTATCTTGACTATAAAATTACACTAGTACATTTTGTATGCATTGAGCAGGACCATATTGTTGGAACCACCGGATCACCGACTCTATGTGATTATCTAATTCAGGATCACATGCATAAAACGCAGCGTAAATAAAATCATACCTCTTCACCTTAATAGGTGAAGTCAAACCAGTTCAAAGGTCAGAACAGTGGGTCAAGGATGAGCCACGAACCTCACGATCTTCTGCCGTATTCCTTTCCCTTTCGCTTGGACGTCGAGTGGTCAACGGTTCTCCAAGGAATCTGAATCTGCCTCTCTCTGATCTCACGTTTTTTTCACACATCTGGAGGTTCTGATATAGGGTTTATTTATAGGCTATAACAGGGACCCTAAGGAGGAATTAGGGTTGGGCCTCCTGATGCGCCTAAATGTCCTGTGTTCTATTTGAACACTCTACTTAAGCCCATCAATTATAACTCGGTCCACTAAAGAGTTATAATTGAATTACCGTCCTAATCCCATATTATAATATGGGCTCCTTTATTATGTGCATGTTTATTTCCCCATGTTTAAGATATCGAATGTCCATAAATTAAATAAGTTACTAACAACTTAATTAATTTACATCTAATTCCAAGAGTAGTACCACTCATCTTTATTATCATGTCGGATTAAATCCACCTGCAGGGTTTACATGATAATCTTTATGAGCTCCTCAAGGGGACATCATCATAGGACACGGATTCCTTCTATAATCAACAGCACACCATATAAACAATGTTATCTCCCAATTCACCGAGCCTATTGATTTAATAAATCTCACTCATTGGTAAATCAAAGAAACATACACTAAGTACACGTGCCCATTATTATATAGGGATTAAGAAGACATACATCCATAATAAGAGAGGTCTTGTTCTTTTATACAGTCAGTACAAATTGAACAACCTCATAGGGTCCTGCTCAATACATACAAAAATGTACTTGTGCAATTTTATAGTCAAGATACACTAATACCAATTTACACCACAACCGTTCTAATGGTTTGTCCAAATTCATCTTGGTTGTGAGCTCTTATTTATAATCTATAAGGAACTGATAGCATGATCTTCTCTGTGACACCACACACCATGTTATCTACAGTATAGATTAATCTGGACAAAAACAATGATATATGTAACAATCATAAAAAACAAGTATTTTGATCATAAAGAATCTCATATCAAAAAGATGTTCATACGAAAAGCTAGGCTTATAGTATACATCCTAACACATATGAGGTTGTTCAATTTGTACTGACTATATAAAAGAACAAGACCCGTGTTATTATGGATGTACATCTTCTTAATCCCTATATAATAACGGGCACAATACTCAGTTTTTGTTTCTTTAATTTGCTAATGGGTAAGATTTGTTGAATCAATAGGCTCGGTGAATTGGGAGATAGCACTGTTTATATGGTGTTGTTGGTCCCGGAGAGTTGAGATGATTAAAACCTTAAGTAAGCTTTCTAGAACAAAATCTAGAAAGGGGGGGTTTGAATAGATTTTGTTGATTTTTCAAATCTCAAAAATCAATCCAAAGTATCAGATTAGGCACAGCGGATTAAGATTAAATTCTCAACTTCTTATAAGATCAAAAGCAAGGTTGAAATACTGATTTTAGTTAAGATTCTGAATTTAACTCTTGATGTAACACAATTGTAAAATAAACAGAAAATTAAAGAAAGCAAGAAATAACACCAGGATTTATAGTGGTTCGGATTTTAAAATCCTACATCCACTCTCCTCCTTCAATTTGAAGAAGGGACTCTACTTACTGCTTACTTTCTCACTTCCAGCTTACAACTTACAACTTGTACAATTCTTCAAATCTTCAATCTCCTAGACTCTTCTTCTAGAAACCTAACTATTATAGTGTATATTGGATTTTGAAGATTACAGAAAAAGTGTTCTAAAAACACTTAGAACTTTTTGAAACTCTCTAGAAATTCTTGTGAAAAGATTGTGAAATCTGAATAGTGAATTGTGTAAATCTAATATGCATAAGTGTTTTTTCTATATTTGAAGAATGAAAAACCTAGACCTATATATAAGTCTGAAAAGACAGTTAGTTTGTTAGTTAGTTCTAACAAACTTGAAACTGCTTAACAAACTTAACTGCTCTAGACCTCAGCTGATTCTTCATACTCATCTGCAGCTGACTTGGTGAAAACTCGCCTTTCTTATTCTACTCGGCTTATCTTGACCTCGTCTGAGCTCTTCATACTTGTCTCCTGCAGATGACTAGACTTGAGCTTGTCTCCAGATGACTAGCATGTTATCAGACCTCAGCTGACTAGCTTAATGTATGACCCCGTCTGATCAGCTTACATCCTCAGCTGTTCTTCAGTTTGGCTGATTAGTCTGATCTGCTCTTTAACTCATCAAAACCTCTTGATCCAACAGGTGTGCTATTGATTATAGATGGAATCCGTGTCCTAATTATTTAGGATGATGATGTCCCCTTGAGGAGCTCATAAATATTATCATGTAAACCCTGCAGGTGGATTTAATCCGACATGATAATAAAAATGAGTGGTACTACTCTTGGAATTAGATATAAATTAATTAAATTGTCAGTAACTTATTTAATTTATGGACATTTGATATCTTAAACACGGGAAAATAAACGTACACATAATAAAGGAGCCCATATTGTAATATGGGATTAGGACGGTAGTTCAATTATAACTCTTTAGTGGACCGAGTTATAATTTATGGGTTTAAGTGGAGTGTTCGGAGTGAACATAGAACGCTTAGGCCCACCAGGAGGCCCAACCCTAATTTCTCCTTAGGGTCCCTGATGTAGCCTATAAATAAACCCTACGTCAGAGCCTCATAGACGCGTGAAAAAAAAACGGAAGAAAGGAGGATGCAGATTCTGACTCCCTTGTAAGATCGTAGCCCACACGACGTCCAAGGAAAAGGGATAGGAATACGGAAGAAGATCGTGAGGTTCGTGGTTCATCCTTGATCGGCATTTCTGACCTTAGAACTGGTTCGTCTTCACCTATTAAGGTGAATAGGTAAGAATCTCTTTCCGCTACATTGTTCGTACATGTGATCCCGAATCCGATAATCACATAGAGTCGGTGATCCGTTGGTTCCAACATGTGTCTCATATGTTATGCATGCTTTTATGTGTCTCATATGTTATGCATGCTTTTATGTGTATCATATGTTATGCATGTTAAAATCCCTCATGATAAATAACTAAGTGTGAGAGGGATTAACTTCAATAAATCCCATGGCCTCCATTTCTGGTTTGTAAGTGATGCATTCAAACATAAACGTTGGCTCTAAGTGCTTTCTTCCATATCGGATGTGTTTTTCTGCGGATCACTAGATCAAATTTCCTTATGGATAATTATAAGAAAATTATTTAGGAGCGTGTTATCTTCTCCATCTGAAGAGGCACAAACCTAGATAATTGACTTGGTATTAAGAAATGGTATACACTTAGGTGCATGTGATAGTATCCTCTCCATTGGAGCAAGTGTTGTTATTTGTATGGATAAAGATAAACCAACTATTAATTTTATTTTGTTTAACAAAATAATGAAATTAATGGGTAAAACTTCCTCTTACAAATGTTTGAATTAGTATACGCCCACACTATCGTGGCATGCAAAATTCACGGTGTTTTGAGGTGTTGGTGAATTTAATTGTATTGTTTGAGGGAACAGTATTGATTTAAATTCTTATGTTTTGATCTATTTATTTACGTGTTTCTCAGGATTTTATCTATGACTTTCAATCCTCTTGTTGTTATACTTAAAGAAAACAAACTTGCTGGTCCAAATTATATTGATTGGAAAAGGAACCTGGACATTGTCTTGACTGCTGAAGAGTACAAGTTTGTACTCACTGAGGTCTGTCCTGAAAAGCTCGATGAAAACTCTAGTGAAGAGGAGAAAGAGACTTATAAGAAGTGGATCAAGGCAGATTTGATGGCGCGGTGTTACATTTTGGCTTCTATGTCAAATGTGCTGCAACATCAGCATCAGGCCATGACCTCTGCTTATGAGATGATGCTCAATCTCAAAGAAATCTTCGAACACCAGAGTTGGGCTGCCAGGCAAGAGGCCATGAGAAACATAATGACGACCACCATGGCTGAGGGGACACCCGTAAGGGATCATATCCTTAAGATGATGGCTCATTTGAATGAGATGGAGATCCTAGGAGCTGAAATCGATGGGGAAACCCAGGTCGATATTGTTCTCCAGTCGCTGCCTAAGAGTTTTGAGCAATTCCGCCTGAACTACAACATGAACAAAAGGTTGTATTCGTTGATGGAACTTCTGACATAACTCCAAGCGGCCGAAGGGATACTTCGTCAGACTTCTCAAGCATATATTGCTGAAAATGTTTCTACTACTAAGCCGAAAGGCAAAGTGATGGAGAAAAAGAAACAAGCTGGTTTGGTAAAGAAAGCGGGTGAACCAAAGAAAATTGGTCCACAAAATGGCGTGAAGAAGCCAAAGGGAAAATGCTTTTTATGCAAGTAGCTAAGACATTGGAAGGTAGATTGTCCCCGTAAAAAGGAAAACAAAGAAGGTATATCTTATTCACTAACTATTGAAACAAGTTTAGTGGTGTTATCTACCGGCACCTGGTGTGTAGATACGGGAGCTACTGATCATATCTGCGATTCTTTGCAGTGGTTCAAGGAAACCAGGCGACTTAGTGAGGGGGAAATTACCATCTACATGGGCGACGCTACGAAAGTGGCAGCTGTTGCAGTGGGAGATGTTTATTTATCTTTTGATAGGAATAAGACTTTGATTTTGAGAAATTGTCTTTACGTACCTTGTTTTAGAAAGAACTTGATTTCAGTTCTAAGTTATTTTGGATGGATATTCTATTTCTTTTGATAGCAAAGTGGTTTTCAAGAAAAATAGTGCTATTATATGTTCTGGTACGTTAATTGGCAATTTATATACTCTTAATCCAATAACTCCTACGAAGCAACAAATGGAAATTAATAGTACATCTTCTAACTCAAATAAGAGAAAAGAACCTTAAAAAATGAACCAAATATATTTTTGGCATCTAAGATTAGGTCACATTAATTTGAGTAGGATTCAAAGGTTGATAGCCGATGGACCTTTGAGTTCATTGGAAGTAGAAAACTATCCAACCTGCGAGTCTTGCTTGGAAGGAAAAATGACCAAAAGGCCTTTTAAAACCAAGGGGTATATAGCCAAAGAAGTGTTGGAATTGGTTCATTCTGATTTATGTGGTCCCATGTCTACTCAAGCAGGAGGTGGTTTCAAATATTTTGTCTCTATTATAGATGATTATTCGAGATATGAATATATTTATTTGATGCGCCGCAAGTCTGAGTGCTTTGATAAATTCAAAGATTACACGGCTGATGTGGAGAAGCGTCATGATAAATATATCAAAACACTACGGTCTGATCGTGGTGACGAGTACCTCTTAGGAGAGTTTAGGAATTATTTATCAGAAGCTGCGATTCAATCCCAATTGTCTGCACTAGTTACACCCCAACCAGAATGGTGTGGCAGAACGAAGGATTAGGACTCCCTTGGAAATGGTTAGATAGATGATGAGCGATTCGAAATTACCGAGTTCTTTTTGGGGGTACGCCCTGGAAAAGGCAGTGTACATTCTGAACTTGGTACCTTCTAAGACAGTATCTTATACTCCCACATAATTGTGGAACGGGCGTAAGCCTAGTTTGAAACACATTCAGATTTGGGGTAGTCCAGCACATGTTCTAAAGGGACATGCTGATAAGTTGGAATCTCGTACGGAAGTTCGACTGTTTGTAGGCTATCCTAGAGGAACGAAAGGTGGTTTGTTTTATAGTCCTCAAGATCAGAGGGTAATTGTTAGCACAAATGCCCGATTCTTAGAAGAGGACTATGCAATGGACCACAAGCCCATGAGTAAAATTGTTTTAGAAGAAATGAGAGGGGAAACCTCTACCTTAGTACCAGCACTACATGATGAGATACCACAGGGCTCAGCACCATCTGTTACTAATGATACACTATTACCACAAGTGCCTCGTCCTAGTGGGAGTGTTGTTAGATAACCTGATAGATTCATGTTTTTGGGAGAGTCTTCAGACTTAGTACCTGGTGAACACGAATCTGATCCTTGGAACTATGACAAAGCACTCTATGATAAAGATGCAGAATCTTGGCAAAAGGCCATAAAATTTGAATTAGAATCAATGGATTTTAAACAAAATTTGAATTAGAATCAATGGATTCTAATCAAGTTTGGGAGCTAGTAGAACCACCAAATGGTGTAAAAGTCATTGGTTGTAAGTGGGTCTACAAAAGAAAAAGAGGATCAGACGGGAAAGTAGAAACTTTTAAAGAAAGGCTTGTTGCGAAGGGGTACACTTAAAAAGAAGGAATCGATTATGAGGAAACCTTTTCTCCGGTAGCCATGCTTAAGTCTATCCGGATTCTTTTGTCTATTACTGTTCATACGAATTATGAGGTTTGACACATGGATGTCAAGACAACTTTCCTCAACGGTAGTCTTGAAGAAAACATCTATATGAAGCAAACATAATAATTCATTGCAAAGGGCAAAGAGCATCTTGTGTGTAAGCTTAATCGGTCCATTTATGGACTGAAACAAGCTTCGAGATCTTAGAACATCCGTTTTGATGAGGTAATCCAGTCTTATGGATTCATTCAATGTCCGGATGAGTCATGTGTATACAAGAAGAGTGACGGAAATGTGGTGGTATTTCTTATACTATACGTAGATGACATCTGGCTCATTGGCAACAATGACAAGGTATTGTCAGACGTAAAGGTATGGCTGTCCGAGCATTTTGATATGAAGGACTTTGGAGAAGTTGGACATATTCTTGGGATCAAAGTCATAAGGCATCGTATGAAAAGAATATTATGCTTATCTCAAGCTTCATACATTAATACTATCCTAGCTCGTTTTAGCATGCAAAACTCCAAGAAAGGTTCTCTTCCTTTTCGACATGGAGTACCTTTATCTAAGGAGATGTGTCCTAAGACACCAAAGCAGATAGAGGATATGAAGGCAGTTCATTATGCTTCGGCCGTAGGAAGCCTAATGTATGCAATGTTATGTACGAGGCCAGATATCGGTTTTGCCGTGGGCATGATTAGCAGATATCAAAGTAACCTAGGACGAGGACATTGGACTGCGGTAAGGCATATTTTAAAGTACCTGAAAAGGTCTAGAAATTATATGCTGGTGTACCAAGCAGATAATTTACTTCCTGAGTGTTACACGGATTCTGATTTCCAGTCGGATAGGGACAACAGTAAATCTACATCGGGTTATATGTTTACCTTGGGAGGTGGAGCCATAGTATGGAGGAGTGTTAAGCAGAAATTTGTTTCAGACTCCACCATGGAAGCTGAGTATGTGGGAGCCTCTGAGGTAGCTAAAGAAGTTCTATGTCTCAGAAACTTCATGATGGACTTAGAAGTGATTCCTAGTTTGCCTAAAGCTATCACAATTTATTGTGATAACAGTGGTGCAGTGGCAAACTCGAAGGAACCACGAGCCCATAAAGCAAGCAAACACATTGAGCGCAAGTACCACCTGATATGAGACATCGTAAAACGAGGAGAAGTTGTTGTCACCAAGATTGCATCAGCGGATAACCTAGCAGATCCTTTCACAAAGGCTCTTCCAGCGAAAGCTTTTAATGGGCATGTTGAAGGGATGGGAATCAGATGTATGGTAGCAATTATGGAAGCATAGTCTTTTAGTATAAGTTGGAGATTGTTAGGATGTATATTATAAGTCTAGATATTGTATGAACATCTTTTTAATATGAGATTCGTTATGATCAAAACACTTGCTTTTTATGATTGTTACATATATCATTGTTTTTGTCCAGATTAGTCTATACTGTAGATAATATGGTATGTGGTGTCACACAGAAGATCATGCTATCAGTTCCTTATAGAATATAAATAATTGCTCACAACCAAGATGGATTTGGACAAACCATTGGAACGGTTGTGGTGTAATTTGGTATTGGTCTATCTTGACTATAAAGTAACACTAGTACATTTTGTATGTATTGAGCAGGACCATATGAGGTTGTTCAATTTGTACTGACTATATAAAAGAACAAGACCTCTGTTATTATGGATGTACGTCTTCTTAATCCAAATATTATAACGGGCACGTGTACTCAGTGTTTGTTTCTTTAATTTGCCAATGGGTGAGATTTATTAAATCAACAGGCTTGGTGAATTGGGGGATAGCACTGTTTATATGGTGTGCTGCTGATTATAGAAGGAATCCGTGTCCTAATTATTTAGGATGATGATGTCCCCTTTAGGAGCTCATAAAGATTATCATGTAAACCCTGCAGGTGGATTTAATCCGACATGATAATAAAGATGAGTGGTACTACTCTTAGAAATAGATGTAAATTAATTAAGTTGTCAGTAACTTATTTAATTTATGGACATTCGATATCTTAAACAAAGAGAAATAAACGTACACATAATAAAGGAGCCCATATTGTAATATAAGATTAGGACGGTAGTTCAATTATAACTCTTTAGTGGATCGAGTTATAATTGATGGGCTTAAGTGGAGTGTTCGGACTGAACACAGGACGTTTAGGCCCATCAGGAGGCCCAACCCTAATTCCTCCTTAGGGTCCCTGTCGTAGCCTATAAATAAACCCTACTTCAGAGCCTCCCATACGAGTGAAAAAAACGTGAGAAAAGAGGAGGCGGATTCTGACTCCCTTGGAAACTCGTCGCCCACACGACGTCCAAGGGAAAGGGATAGAAATATGGCAGAAGATCGTGAGGTTCGTGGTTCATCCTTGATCGGCAGTTCTGACCTTAAAACTGGTTCATCTTCACCTATTAAGGTGAACAGGTATGATTCTTTTTTCCGCTACGTATTTCATACATGTGATCCCGAATATGATAATCATATAGAGTGGGTGATCCGGTGGTTCCAACAAACTATGTTGCTAAACGAGGTAACATGCGCAAGTAGCAACGTAAAAGGAGAATAATAGCCCTATCTCTTGGATGCACTAACGCACTCAACAATTGATTTTTGGATATTCCTTGCCATTGCTGAAGTCCTCGGTCTTCTATTCATAGATGTCCTCGGCTTCAGCCATAGATCCTTGTAGATGAATCTCGAAAGACTCCAAAATAACTTCTCTTTATTTCTCTCTCCTAGCCGTCCATGTAGGTAGTTGGTTTCGTGACTCAATCCTGCAACCGTATGATCTAGGTCCTTCTAAATCTCTCTGGAATTAGTCTTGAATCTGGATCCTTATAGAAAATTCTAGATTCTGTCCTCAATGTTGCACTTGATGTTACAGCATCCTCGGCAACATTTGACTAAGTCTTCATTCTAGATCCTTATAGAATGTTCTAGATCTTCAACCTGCAATGTCACAACATCTACTACGACATTGAACTATTAGAGAATAAAAGTTAGTTATATGAAGAAAGAAAGGATCAAATTCTGATGTAGCAGAATATGTGATAACATCACATGCGACTTCAAAAATCTCCCCCAATTTGACCTTTATGCTACAACACACCTGATGTATATATGTTAAGGTATATATAAGTCAGTAATGTATGTATGATAGAGAATCTCATCTGTAGCATACACTCAGCAAGCCAAAACCTGTCGTAGCAAACTAGTCAAACTAGTAAAAACAGAATAAGTAACTCAAAGTTAACTTACTCAAACATAATAAACCATCAAAGTTCAAAACATAACAGATTAGTATCAGAAACAAATCAAAACATAGAATCAGTATCAGAGCATTAACTAAAACTTGAAATCAGTATCAGAGCCTAAGTAAATAAACAGTATAGAAACAATATCAGAACCTACTAAGAAAATTTATCAAACTTATTTACAAAGGAAAATAATTAAGTGAAAGGTAAGACCGAATATTGTTGTAAACCGTTTTACAGTCGCAGCTTCAAGGACTTGCACACAGCTCCCCTTATCACAAATCTTCCCCTGTGAAACAGCTTATCATCAGGTCATCTAATCTGGTAAATTACCATATAGGTCAGCAATATCTTCATCTTCATCAGCAAGTTCTACTGTTGCAAAGTTTGCAACAACATCAGCAGCAGCATCAACATCAGGTCCAGCTGTATCACCATCTCCAACAGGATTTGCACCATCTCCACCTGGACTTGCATTAACAATAGGAATTTCCTCGATTACAACACCACGAGCATGACCAGCAGTTGGTACTCGCCCTGTGGTAGCAGAAAGTAACCTTAACCAATAATCCTTCAAAAATTGAAGTTCATTGATTGATTCTTGTAAAACCTCCAATTGCCTGTGAATAAAATTTTTATTAAAATTCATGTGCTTGGTATGATATATTATCTGAGTTCCTAGTCTCTAGTGGTTTCACAAAAGGAAATATAGATCCTTATTTAGAAAGAAAGTAAATGGTGACATACTACTTGTTCAAATCTCTGTGGATGATATAATTTTTGGTTCACCTAATCTCATCTTGTGTGAGCGATTAAGTGATCTCATGAAGAATAGGTTTGAAATGCCTATGTCGGGAAAATTGACATATTGTCTAGGTTTGTAGGTGAAATAGACGAGCAAACGGATATTCAATCATCAGGCTAAATATGCAAAGGACCTGATTGATAAGTGTGGGATGAATACCAGTAGAGAAGTTAAGATACCTATGGCAACTAACTTCTCGATGGATTCAGATGAGAACGGAATTCCATCAGATGCAACAGAGTATCGTGGTCTGATTGGATCCTTGCTATATCTCACTGCAAGTAGACCAGACATATCTTTTGTTGTTGGGGTGTGTGCAAGATTCCAATCAAATCCCAAGAAGTCTCATCTGGAGACAGCTAAGAAAATCCTAAAATATCTTAAAGGGACTTTGAATGTTGGGTTATGGTACACATCTAATGATAACTTCGAGTTTTATGGTTATTCAGACTCGGATTTTGGTGGTTATAAAATTGATAGAAAATCCACATTTGGAACATGTCAATTTCTTGGTAACAAGTTAATTTCTTGATTATCAAAGAAACAAACTTCTGTTGCCACATCCACCACCGACGCTGAATACATGGCAGCTGGAAGTTACTGTTCTCAGCTCCTCTGGATTAGCCAGCAACTTAGAGATTATAATATTTTCATATCATCTATACCTATTTTCTGCGATAGTAATAGTGCAATTGCTATAACTCATAATCTTGTTTTCCATACTAGATATAACATGTTGATGTTATACATCACTTTATCATAGATCATGAATAATATCAGATTAGAAAAGATATCTACTGATCTTCAGAGAGCAGTCATATTGACAAAACCATTAGATGAGTCTAGATTTAAGGAACTAACTGTAGAGTTAGGATTACTTGATGCATCTTTGGTTAATCTTTGATTTACTTATGTGGTTGTTAAGTTTTTCTCTCTCGCTTTCTTTATTAGGCCAAGAAAGAAATATTAAACTTAAAAAGTGTCACATGGACAATCATAGAGCTGATATCATTGATCTCCTCTTTGAGGTATCAAGAATCAATGATTATTCTATTGGCCTTATCTAACTTGATATTCTCTTATCTAACATCAAGTAATTCAAACAAGGACATATTAGTCATCCGATTGAAAACAAAAACAAATGAGTATAAGTATCTTGTCTGATTTACTCAGATAACTAATGGTTTCTCAAGTGTTGTTGTTTGCAGGAATTATGTCAGTCTACATTGTTAGATCAGTTAATATAAAGTTTTGAACCTCTCCATCTGAATACCTCCCTATCTGAGCAAAACCAAAACCTTGTTTTCAAAAAAGTGTCTTTCAGCAAAATACTCTTGCAACTTATGTATTTCAAAATCTTTCAGATAAGTTGTCTTTTGAAAAACCCAGCTGAGTTTAGTGTATTTCTGTACTAGTTATATAAAGATATGAAATTCAGTTTGTCTATTAATGGCTTAATTAACTCAGATTTTAAAATATTTTGTTTTTTAAAACAATCAGACTAGGAGATTTGTTTAAATTTTCCAGACAAGATCATCTTTTGACCAAGTCAATCTAAAACCAGTCTGATAAAACCATTATGTAAGTATTTAGTAAGTACACCCACGTCAGGTATACTTACTACACCTGCATAAAGGGTGTAGCGCCCCGTTCTAGAAACGTTGGACCCTCTGTGACCTATCTGAATCGGGAGCGAGTTGCTACTGTAGTGACTAAAATTTAAACCTTGAATATTTTAAAAACAAATTTAACACAGCGGAGGATGAAATTTAACGAATAATAACTGAAATATTATAATCTCATGATAACAACACATCCATATCATAAAGATGGTGGATCATAAAATTTATCACAAACTATAATTGGAGTTTGAACTTAAATGTCGTAATATTTGACTTTATTTAAATATAAGATCTTAACCAGTTGATATAGGGGCTCTCAGTGTCACTGCAGCTTCCGAATCCCTTCTTCAAGACCTGAAATATTAATTGGGTGTGAGATAAAAAAATCTCAGTGGGTAACCTGCAGGCTGTTAAGTCGTTTGGCAATAAACAAAATGTATTATTACGAACCGGACTCGTCAGTCATTTCATAAATTTATATTGCCCAATGGATCCGTCGATCCTTAACCCGAAGGTCTAAAGGCTCTATTGATTTGAAAATCAACAGTAATGAGTACATAAGACTCAGTGAGCACATAAGGCTCTTGCCCGATAGACCCGTCGGTCCTCAACCCGTCGGTCCAATTGGCCACATAGATCCGAAGATCTGAAATAGTAACTTATTGGTTAATATAATAAATACAATTGTATGTACCAACAGATGACAAAATATTTACAACTGCACCGCAAATAATGTTACCCACCTTGTTGTTAGGATGTATACTATAAGCCTAGCTTTTGTATGAACATCTTTCTTGAGTATGAACATTTTTTTTCATATGAGATTCATTATGATCAAAATACTTATTGTTTATGATTGTTATATATATCATTATTTTGTTCAGATTAATCTATACTGTAGATAACATGGTGTGTGGTGTCACACAGAAGATCATGTTATCAGTGCCTTATAGATTATAAATAATAGCTCACAACCAAAATGGATTTGGACAAATCATTGGAACGGTTGTAGTGTAATTTGGTATTAGTCTATCTTGACTATAAAGTTACACTAGTACATTTTGTATGTATTGAGCAGGACCGTATGAGGTTGTTCAATTTGAACTGACTATATAAAAGAACAAGACCTCTGTTGTTATGGATGTACGTCTTCTTAATCCCTATATAATAATGGGCACGTGTACTCAATGTATGTTTCTTTGATTTACCAATGGGTGAGATTTATTAAATCAATAGGCTCGGTGAATTGGGAGATAGCATTGTTTATATGGTGTGCTGTTGATTATAGAAGGAATCCGTGTCCTAATTATTTAGGATGATGATGTCCCCTTGAGGAGCTCATAAAGATTATTATGTAAACCCTGCAGGTGGATTTAATCCGACATAATAATAAAGATGAGTGGTACTACTCTTGGAATTAGATATAAATTAATTAAGTTGTCAGTAATTTAATTAATTTATGGACATTCGATATCTTAAACACGGGGAAATAAACGTACACATAATAAAGGAGCCCATATAATAATGTGGGATTAGGACGGTAATTCAATTATAATTCTTTAGTGGACTGAGTTATAATTGATGGGCTTAAGTAAAGTGTTCGGACTGAACACAGGATATTTAGGCCCATCAGGAGGCCCAACCCTAATTCCTCCTTAGGGTCCCTGTTGTAGCCTATAAATAAACCCTAACATCAGAGTCTCCAGCGTGTGAAAAAAATGTGAGATCAGAGGGAGGCGGATTCTGATTCCTTGGAGGATCATCGACCACTCGACGTCCAAGGGAAAGGGATAGGAATACGGCAGAAGACCGTGAGGTTCGAGGCTCATCCTTCGATCGCAGTTCTGACCTTAGAACTGGTTTGTCTTCACCTATTACGGTGAATAAAGGTACAATTCTTTCCGCTGCGTTTGTGTGATTTTGATCCCGAGTCTGATATTTTCGTAGAGTCGGCGATCGGTGGTTCCAACAATTGGTATCAGAGCCGTGTTTTCTAACTCTATGCAATTGATTCGGTTTTTCATGGATCTGATTTATTTGGATTGCATGATTATTGTAAATCTTTTATAATAGGGTTTCTTGATCTGTTATAATAGGGTTTCTTGATCTGTTATAATAGGGTTTCTTGATCTGTTATAATAGGGTTTCTTGATCTGTTATAATAGGGTTTCTTAATCTGATATTGAATAAGATTGCATGGTATTTGTAAATCTGTCATATTAGGGTTTGCATGCTTATCATAAATCTGTTATATTAGGGATTCGATGTTAATCGTAGTCTTTTTTTGGGTATGCGAATATTCTGATAATTTTTGCAGGAACCCTAAATCCAACTATTATGGTCAGTATGTATGTTTATGCATGTATTAAACCCTCGGACCTGTCGAGGTTTTTGTTTTGGGTTGGTGAATGATTGTAATAGTAATTACCACGGCGGTCTGTCGTATAGGTTTTATTTCGATCTAGATGATGTATAGGATCGTTGGATAAAACTGTAATAGGAACAGGTTAGGATGGTCGTTGGAGGAACCAGTTCGATAGCAAAGAATCGATCCCCGTATTGCAGGGCGCTGCCCCGCACCCCGCGACCTGACCGGGCAGGTCGATCCCCGCGACCTGAGCGGCCAGGTCGATCCCCGTATTGCAGGGCGCTGCCCCGCACCCCGTTTGACGGAGAACATTCAAGCACATGGGAGCATGAAAGAGGCCATAATAGTTGGAATTTTATTTTCCATGTTTATTCTTTCTCATATGTGTTATTGTGTTTAGCATGCTTTATGTGTTTCATATTTCGTGCATATTAATATCCCTCATGTTAAATAACTAAGTGGGAGAGGGGTTATTTTTCAACAAATCCCATAGCCTCCATTTCTGGTTTGTAAGTGATGCATTCAAACATGAACGTTGGTTTTAAGTGCCTTCTTCCATATCGGATGTGTTTGTTTGCGGACCACTAGATCAAACTTCCTTATGGATAATTATAAGTAAGTTATTTAGGAGCGTGTTATCTTCTCCATCCGAAGAGGCACAAACCTAGGTAATTGACTTGGTATTAAGAAATGGTATACACTTAGATGCATATAACGGTATCCTCCCCATCGGAGTAAGTCTTTATTATTTGTATGGCTAAAGACAAACCAACTATTAATTTTTATTTTGTTTGACAAAATGATGAAATTAATGGTTAAAACCTCCTCTTGCAAATGATTGAATTAGTATACGTCCACACTATCGTGGCATACAAACTTCACGGTGTTTTGAGGTGTTGGTGAATTTAATTGAATTGTTTGAGGGAAACAATATTGATTTAAATTCTTAATTTTGATCATAATGAATTTACGTGTTTCTCGGGATTTATCATGGCTTTCAATCCACTTGCTGTTATTCTTAAAGAAAATAAACTTACTTGGTCCTAATTACATTGATTGGAAAAGAAACTTGGACATTGTCTTGATCTTTGAAGAGTACAAGTTTGTACTCACCGAGGTTTGTCTGAAAAACCCGATGAAAACTCTAGTGAAGAGGAGAAAGAGGCTTATAAGAAGTGGGTCAAGGCGAGATGAGATGGCGCGGTGTTACATTTTGGCTTCTACGTCAAATGTGCTGCAACATCGGCATCGAGGCCATGACCTCTCGCTTATGAGATGATGCTCAATCTCAAAGAACTCTTCGGACACGAGTCGGGCTGTGCAAGAAGCCATGAGAAACTTAATGACGACCACCATGGCGAGGGGACACCGTGAGGATCATATCCTCAAGATGATGGCTCATTTGAATGAGATGGAAGTCCTTGGAGCTGAAATCGATGGGGAAACCCAGTCGATATCGTTCTCCGAGACAATCGCCTAAGAGTTTTGAGCGAGTTTCGCACTGAACTACAACATGAACAAAAGGTTGTATTCGATGGCGGAACTTAATTTAACTCAAGCAGCAGAAGGGTTATTTCGTCAAGCTTCTCAAGCTTATATTGCTGAAAATGTTTCTACATCTAAGCCAAAAGGCAAAGTGATGAAGAAAAAGAAACAAGCTGGTTTGGAAAAGAGCGAGGTGAACCAAAGAAAATTGGTCCACCAAATGGCGTGAAGAAGCCTAAGGGCAAATGCTTTTTGTGCAAGCGGCCGGGACATTGGAAGGTAGATTGCCCCGTAAAAAGGAAAAAGAAGGTATATCTTATTCACTAACTATTGAAACATGTTTAGCGGTGTTATCTACCGGGCCTGGTGTGTAGATACGGGAGCCACGATCATGTCCGCAATTCTTTGCAGGGGGTTCGAAACCAGGCGGCTTAGTGAGGGTGAGATTACCATCTACATGGGCGACGCTACGAGAGTAGCAGCTGTTGCGATGGGAGATGTTTATTTATTTTTAATAAGAATAAGACTTTGGTTTTGAGAAATTGTCTTTACGTACCTTGTTTTAGAAAGAACTTGATTTCAGTTTCTAAGTTATTTTTGGATGGATATTCTGTTTCTTTTGATAGCAAAGTGGTTGTCAAGAAAAATAGTGCTATTATCCTGCATTGCACGTTGATTGGCAATTTATATACTCTTAATCCAATAACTCCCACAAAGCAACAAATGGAAATTAATAGTACATCTTCTAACTCAAATAAGCGAAAAGAACCTTCAAAAATGAACCAAACATATCTTTGGCATCTAAGATTAGGTCACATTAACTTGAGTAGGATTCAAAGGTTGATAGCCGATGGACCTTTGAGTTCATTGGAAGTGGAAAGCTATCCGACTGCGAGTCCCGCTTGGAAGGAAAAATGACCAAAAGGCCTTTTAAAGCCAAGGGGTATAGAGCCAAAGAAGTGTTGGAATTGGTTCATTCGATTTATGTGGTCCTATGTCTACTCAAGCAAGGGGTGGTTTCGAATATTTTGTCTCTTTTATAGATGATTATTCGAGATATGGATATATTTATTTGATGCGCCGCAAGTCCGAGTGCTTTGATAAATTCAAAGAGTACAAGGCTGATGTGGAGAAGCGTCATGGTAAATATATCAAAACACTACGATCTCGATCGTGGTGGCGAGTACCTCTTAGGAGAGTTTAGGAATTACTTATCGAAAGTCGGGATTCAATCCCAATTATGCAGACTGTACACCCCAACAGAATGGTGTGGCGGAACGAAGGAATAGGACACTCTTGGAAATGGTTAGATCGATGATGAGCTATTCGGAATTGCCGAGTTCATTTTGGGGGTATGCCACGAAACGGCAGCGTACATTTTGAACTTGGTTCCTTCTAAGACAAGTATCTTCTACTCCCACAGAATTGTGGAATGGGCGTAAGCCTAGTCTGAAACATATTCGGATATGGGGTAGTCCAGCACATGTGCTGAAAGGAGATGCTGATAAGTTGGAATCTCGTACAGAAGTTCGGCTGTTTGTGGGCTATCCTAGAGGAACGAAAGGTGGTTTGTTTTATAGTCCTAAAGATCAGAGGGTAATTGTTAGCACAAATGCCCGATTTTTAGAAGAGGACTATGTAATGGACCACAAGCCCATGAGTAAAATTATTTTAGAAGAAATAAGGGGAGAAACTTCTACCTTAGTACCAAGAGTACAAGATGAGATACCACATGTGTCAGCACCATATGCTACTAATGATACACTATTACCACAAGTGCCTCGTCGTAGTGGGAGGGTTGTTAGACAACCTGATAGATTCATGTTTTTGGGAGAGTCTTCGGACTTAGTACAGTGAACACGAATCGGATCCCCTGAGAGCTATGACGAAGCACTCCAAGATAAAGATGCAGAATCTTGGGAAAAAGCAATGAAATCTGAATTAGAATCTATGGATTCTAATCAAGTCTCGGGAGCTAGTAGAACCACCAAATGGTGTAAAAGCCATTGGTCTGTAAGTGGGTCTACAAAAGAAAAAGAGGATCGAGACGGGAAAGTAGAAACTTTCAAAGCAAGGCTTGTAGCGAAGGGGTACACTCAAAAAGAAGGAATCGATTATGAGGAAACCTTTTCGCCGGTAGCCATCCTTAAGTCTATCCGGATTCTTTTGTCTATTGCTGCTCATATGAATTATGAGGTTTGGCAAATGGATGTCAAGACAGCTTTCCTTAATGGAAGTCTTGAAGAAAACATCTATATGAAGCAACCAGAAGGATTCATCGCAAAGGGCAAAGAGCATCTTGTGTGTAAGCTTAATCGGTCCATTTATGGGTTGAAACAAGCTTCGAGATCTCTGAACATCCGTTTTGATGAGGTAATCCAGTCTTATGGATTTATTCAATGTCCGGATGAGTCATGTGTATACAAGAAGAGTGACGGAAACGTGGTGGTATTTCTTGTACTATACGTAGATGACATCTTGCTCATTGGCAACAATGTCAAGGTGTTATCAGACGTAAAGGTATGGTTGTCCAAGCAGTTTGATATGAAGGACTTGGGACAAGTTGGACATATTCTTGGGATCAAAGTAATAAGGGATCGCAAGAAAAGAATGTTATGCTTATCTCAAGCTTCATACATTGATACTATCTTGGCTCGTTTTAGCATGCAAAACTCTAAGAAAGGTTTTCTACCTTTTCGACATGGAGTACCTTTATCTAAAGAAATGTGTCCTAAGACACCAAAGGAGATAGAGGACATGAAGGCAGTTCCTTATGCTTCGGCTGTAGGAAGTCTAATGTATGCAGTGCTATGTACGAGGCCAGATATCTGTTTTGCCGTGGGCATGGTTAGCAGATATCAAAGTAACCCAGGACAAGGACATTGGACTGCGGTAAAGCATATTTTAAAGTACGAAAAGGACTAGAAATTATATCTTTGGTTTACCAAGCGAGATATTTTACTTCTTGAGGGGTTACACTGGACTACGATTTCCAGTCGGATAGGGACAACAGTAAATCTACCTCGGGTTATGTGTTTACCTTGGGAGGTGGAGCCATAGTATGGAGGAGTGTAAAGCAGAAATGCGTTTCGGACTCCACCATGGAAGCTGAGTATGTAGCAACCTCGAGGCGACCAAAGAAGTCTGTATGGCTCGAAACTTCTTGATGGACTTAGAAGTGATTCCTAGTTTGCCTAAAGCTATCACAATTTATTGTGATACTTGGTGGTGCATGATGGCAAACTCGAAGGAACCACGAGCCCACAAAGCAAGCAAACACATTGAGCGCAAGTACCACCTGATACGAGACATCGTAAAACGAGGAGAAGTTGTTGTCGCCAAGATTGCATCAGCGGATAACCTAGCAGATCCTTTCACAAAGGCTCTTCCAGCGAAAGCTTTTGATGGGCATGTTGAAGGGATGGGAATCAGATGTATGGCAGCAATTATGGAAGCATAGTCTTTTAGTATAAGTGGGAGATTGTTAGGATGTATACTATAAGCCTAGCTTTTGTATGAACATCTTTCTTGAGTATGAACATTTTTTTCATATGAGATTCATTATGATCAAAATACTTATTGTTTATGATTGTTATATATATCATTATTTTGTTCAGATTAATCTATACTGTAGATAACATGGTGTGTGGTGTCACACAGAAGATCATGTTATCAGTGCCTTATAGATTATAAATAATAGCTCACAACCAAAATGGATTTGGACAAATCATTGGAACGGTTGTAGTGTAATTTGGTATTAGTCTATCTTGACTATAAAGTTACACTAGTACATTTTGTATGTATTTAGAAGGACCATATGAGGTTGTTCAATTTGAACTGACTATATAAAAGAACAAGACCTATGTTGTTATGGATGTACGTCTTCTTAATCCCTATATAATAATGGGCACGTGTACTCAATGTATGTTTCTTTGATTTACTAATGGGTGAGATTTATTAAATCAATAGGCTCGGTGAATTGGGAGATAGCATTGTTTATATGGTGTGCTGTTGATTATAGAAGGAATCCGTGTCCTAATTATTTAGGATGATGATGTCCCCTTGAGGAGCTCATAAAGATTATTATGTAAACCTTGCAGGTGGATTTAATCCGACATAATAATAAAGATGAGTGGTACTACTCTTGGAATTAGATATAAATTAATTAAGTTGTCAGTAATTTAATTAATTTATGGACATTCGATATCTTAAACACGGGGAAATAAACGTACACATAATAAAGGAGCCCATATAATAATGTGGGATTAGGACGGTAATTCAATTATAATTCTTTAGTGGACTGAGTTATAATTGATGGGCTTAAGTAAAGTGTTCGGACTGAACACAGGATATTTAGGCCCATCAGGAGGCCCAACCCTAATTCCTCCTTAGGGTCCCTGTTGTAGCCTATAAATAAACCCTAACATCAGAGTCTCCAGCGTGTGAAAAAAACGTGAGATCAGAGGGAGGCGGATTCTGATTCCTTGGAGGATCGTCGACCACTCGACGTCCAAGGGAAAGGGATAGGAATACGGCAGAAGACCGTGAGGTTCGAGGCTCATCCTTCGATCGCAGTTCTGACCTTAGAACTGGTTTGTCTTCACCTATTACGGTGAATAAAGGTACAATTCTTTCCGCTGCGTTTGTGTGATTTTGATCCCGAGTCTGATATTTTCGTAGAGTCGGCGATCGGTGGTTCCAACACTTGTAACTTTATAGATTAGTTAGAACTGTCGCTCAAAATCTTTTAAATATTGTAGGGATGTCCCGAGCCTCTGGTCTTTAACACTTCACCTAGCACATTGTTTTTAAAAGTTTTATTTATTGAGGGGCTCTTGATTAAGTTATCAAGAAAAATTTCATTGCCTTCAAAAATATCCTTACATATTTTAGAAATTTAAATATCAAAACATAAAATTATTTCAAATTCTCCAAATAAAGTAACATCAATAAATAACTTACCTAAATTCTATTCTTATGGTACAAAATCCAGATCTATCCCAACTGTCGGATAAAAATTATAAATAAAAAAATAATAAATATGATATATCTGGATCATCTTAATCCCCAAAAACATAATTATTAAAATAGTAGAGCTTAGTTTTAGGTGAAGGAACCTTCGGTTGATACATTTAGTGCATATATATATATATAATTAATTAATCTATCAACATTAGTAGACTACCATGATATGCAGAGCCATAACATCATTAATAGTGATACAATTAGCCATATCCAGTGCAATTTCATGCATACTTAAATTAGTTATGCTACACATTTGAATTCACATATAATTAGTCATTTCTTTCCTATCCTTATACGTACAAACAAGTATGCGTAAACATATATATATCCATGCACATATTCAATATTAAAAGCTTATTACAGTATACCATTACTTCAATTTTTATTTCTCTTATTTTCATGCATATGCTTGAATAGTATGAAAATTGAGAACAATAAGCTTTTACATATATATATATATATATATATATATATATATATATATATATATATATATATACATTTTTAGCATAGTAAAACATGAACTTGATAAACTAAGTCTTCTCTAAGAAATCTATTTTAAAAGGAAAGACAATCATTAAACTTTAAGCATTAAACAAACAATGTCATATAAGCACCCAAATTTTCTCTATTCGAAACATAGGAGATCAAAAATGGGAAAACCATAAAGAATTAACGAAACAGTCACCTTTTTTGTAAATAGCGGTTTTGGTTTTTCGGAGGAGCGTAGAGGAAGGTGATGATGATGAACCGTTTGTTTAGAGGCAGAAATGAAGTTCGGTTTCGATCGGCGGATGTTGAGGGGATCTTTTGCAGATCTAGTTTTTAAAGGATAGGTGGAAGGGATGACTTTGGTATGATGGCGGTAATGAATAATTTAAAGGTTAGTGATGGGGCTAAGTAGTGAGAGTGAAAGCTTCCTTTTATAGTACTACTACTCCCTAGTGATTAAGCATAGCTATGGGTATTTAGATTATATGACTAATCAATCCTAGGTATCTATAGGTTTGACACGTCGGTTAGTATAGTTCTTTAATTAGTGGTGGAGGTTTTGCAACATGACTCCTTAACCAAAGAGTTTTCGGCCAAGTAAGGTAATGATTTAATCTTTTTTTCTCTATTCATATAATATGTTGATACATTTATTTAATTATTTATTCATTTTGTATATAACTAATCATAACCCTTGGCATCTAACTAGAAAAATATTAAAGGGCATTAATTAGTCCTCTAAATTTAGTCTCTTATTATTTTACTCTTGTGATTAAATTTTGAATCACACAAATTTAAATTTAGTTTTTTATAAATTGTACTTAAGTTACAATACTTATAATTATGTTCGAACCTTGTCATTTATAATGTGCTAGGAGTGCTTCAGGATCCAAAGAGTTCGTTCCAAATCCCTGAAAATATTATTTCTTGAAAACACTAAAATTTTGAAGTTAGTGTAACAATGAAAGAAAAATAAAATTTTAAAATAACTTATTAAAAATTTGAGGTGTACTTAATAATGAAAATGTATTTGGGTACTACAAAAGGCCTCCTAAAACCATCTAATCATAGCATAGGCGGTTACTTTTTATATTTTCAAAACTGAGTTAATGCCATGTGCTGAAGTTAGAACGTCTAAGTCTATTAGCCGTCGATTACTTCACATGCGATATTTAAATCTAAGGCCATGATCTGTATAGCTTTGCCACGTGTCCCCTATATCCGATTTTCCTTCTCTCTCCCCTTTTAAATAGTTATCTTCTTCATCACTTCGAACTTTTATATTTACCTTGAACCCTAATTTTACTGCAAAAAAATCGTACTGCAAAATACTCATCCTCAAACTCTCAAATGGCTTCATCTTCTTCCAAACCAGTGTTCAAAATTCATAAGGATACCTTTAAAAGTAAACTTTGATCGGAGATGTATGTGAATTTCGATACTACTCATGATAGAGAATCAGGGGAAGTCCTTCGATTGCTTGAAGCATCAAACTTGAAGGTGTTCTGTTCAAAGCGATCTGCGCAAAATAAGACATAGGATTCTCTGGGTTTTGAGTTCCTTGTCAATGGGGCATTTTTTGGTGACACAATTGAGACAGAGGTCGATGGAACACGTCTCACCATTCCAAAGACGACCCTGGCATAGATGTTCCAACCAAATTGTGATGGCATGGTGATTGGAGTAAATTGATGCATATTTTTAGGGGGTATTTGCAAAAAGTGATCAAAAGTGATAGATTTTGTGCATAAATGTGTAGAGTATCACTACTTTGCCTAAAAAGTATTATTTGTGAGATATTTGATGTTTTTCGTCCGTTTTACAGGTAAATCGGTTGAATTTGGCCAAACCAAGAGTACCGGAATTCTTAGGATGAAGAGACAATTGAGACGGGCAAAAATGGGGTTCAGAGACGGAGCCCGAGTCGAGAAATTTTCCTGGACTCGACCTCTGGTTGAGGTCCAGGGGCCTCAACCCGAGGGTGAAGGCATTAGGCTGAAATTCCAAAAATCAGAGCAGCCTCGCCTCGAGTCGAGGGATAGGGCAGAGAGAGATCCCTCGAGTCGAGGGCTGGAGCTTGACTCGAGGCTGGAGGCGAAACCGCAAAATCTCTAACACAACTTAAAGGCCTCGACTCGAGGGCCCCAACCTCGAGTTGAGGGATGCCCAAAACCAAAAAAAATCAATTTAAGCCATTTTAAGTGGAAAACAGAACATATTCTTCCTAGCTTTGATTAGAGCAGTTATTAGACAGTTTTTTGGGCGAAAATCTCATTCCATAGCTTAATTCTCTTTGTAATTGGATTAGATTCTTAGATTTAGATTGATATCAAGCATTTGTACCTTAGATTAGTGATTTGATCCATTAGTTTTTCATTTTCAAGTTGTAATTGAAGAGGAGGAGATTGTAATTGAAGAAATTGTGAAGACTCAAGCATTCTTATTTTTTATCATTGAAGCCAATTGGTGATGTTCTTCCACTTAATTCCTTTTAATTCATTGTTTGTGTTGATTAGGTTCTTAATTGCTTTCTTAGATTTTCTACCTATGGCTTTTGCTCTTAGCACTATGGGCTAATCATCTTGTGCTTGGGATAATTGAAGTTGGGGATGATGTGATTGCCTTATGCTATGATTGTTGATGATTGTTGATCAATTGAGTTAGATTGCCTCCTAATTGTGATTCTCATTGGGCTTCATGCAAAGTTATATCTTTAGATTAATGTTTGATCACCCTATCAATAGGCGAGAGTTGAGCTAACGTGATTAGGGATTAATCGGGTTATAATTGTGTATGAATGTATGAATTGGAAGCTTCTTAATTGAGAGGTTAGAAGTACTAAGGATACTCACATTAGGCATTTTGTAGTTAATGGAGTGATTAATTGCATGATGAGAAAAGAATCTTCAAAAATGAAACAAACATATCTTTGGCATCTAATATTAGGTCACATTAATTTGAGTAGTATTCAAAGGTTGATAGCCGATGGGCCTTTGAGTTCATTGAAAATGGAAAACAATCCGACCTGTGAGTCCTGCTTGGAAGGAAAAATGACCAAAAGGCTGCATTCAAACTAGTAAAAACAGAATAAGTAACTCAAAGTTAACTTACTCAAACATAATAAACCATCAAAGTTCAAAACATATCAGATTAGTATCAGAACCTAATCAAAACATAGAATCAGTATCAGAGCATTAACTAAAACTTGAAATCAGTATCAGAGCCTAAGTAAATAAACAGTATCAAAGCCTTAGAAACAATATCAGAACCTACTAAGAAAATTTATCAAACTTATTTACAAAGGAAAATAATTAAGTGAAAGGTAAGACAGAATATTGTTGTAAACCGTTTTACAGTCGCAGCTTCAAGGACTTGCACACAGCTCCCCTTATCACAAATCTTCCCCTGTGAAACAGCTTATCATCAGGTCATCTAATCTGGTAAATTACCATATAGGTCAGCAATATCTTCATCTTCATCAGCAAGTTCTACTGTTGCAAAGTTTGCAACAACATCAGCAGCAGCATCAACATCAGGTCCAGTTGTATCACCATCTCCAACAGGATTTGCACCATCTCCACCTGGACTTGCATTAACAACAGGAATTTCCTCGATTACAACACCACGAGCATGACCAGCAGCTGATACTCCCCCTGTGGTAGCAGAAAGTAACCTTAACCAATAATCCTTCAGTAATTTAAGTTCATTGATTGATTCTTGTAAAACCTCCAATTGCCTGTGAATAAAATTTTTATTAAAATTCATGTGCTTGGTATGATATATTATCTGAGTTCCTAGTCTCCAGTGGTTTCACAAAAGGAAATATAGATCCTTATTTAGAAAGAAAGTAAATGGTGACATACTACTTGTTCAAATCTCTGTGGATGATATAATTTTTGGTTCACCTAATCTCATCTTGTGTGAGCGATTAAGTGATCTCATGAAGAATAGGTTTGAAATGCCTATGTCGGGAAAATTGACATATTGTCTAGGTTTGTAGGTGAAACAGACGAGCAAACGGATATTCAATCATCTGGCTAAATATGCAAAGGACCTGATTGATAAGTGTGGGATGAATATAGCGAGAGAAGTTAAGATACCTATGGCAACTAACTTCTCGATGGATTGAGATGAGAACGGGATTCCATCGAGATGCAATCGAGTATCGTGGTCGATTGGATCCTTGCTATATATCTCACCGCAAGTAGACCAGACATATCTTTTGTTGTTGGGGTGTGTGCAAGATTCCAATCAAATCCCAAGAAGTCTCATCCGGAGACAAGCTAAGAAAATCCTAAAATATCTTAAAGGGACTTTGAATGTTGGGTTATGGTACACATCTAATGATAACTTCGAGTTTTATGGTTATTCAGACTCGGATTTTGGTGGTTATAAAATTGATAGAAAATCCACATTTGGAACATGTCAATTTCTTGGTAACAAGTTAATTTCTTGGTTATCAAAGAAACAAACTTCTGTTGCCACATCCACCACCGACGCTGAATACATGGCAGCTGGAAGTTACTGTTCTCAGCTCCTCTGGATTAGCCAGCAACTTAGAGATTATAATATTTTCATATCATCTATACCTATTTTCTGCGATAGTAATAGTGCAATTGCTATAACTCATAATCTTGTTTTCCATACTAGATATAACATGTTGATGTTATACATCACTTTATCATAGATCATGAATAATATCAGATTAGAAAAGATATCTACTGATCTTCAGAGAGCAGTCATATTGACAAAACCATTAGATGAGTCTAGATTTAAGGAACTAACTGTAGAGTTAGGATTACTTGATGCATCTTTGGTTAATCTTTGATTTACTTATGTGGTTGTTAAGTTTTTCTCTCTCGCTTTCTTTATTAGGTCAAGAAAGAAATATCAAACTTAAAAAGTGTCACATGGAAAATCATAGAGCTGATATCATTGATCTCCTCTTTGAGGTATCAAGAATCAATGATTATTCTATTGGCCTTATCCAACTTGATATTCTCTTATCTAACATCAAGTAATTCAAACAAGGACATATTAGTCATCCGATTGAAAACAAAAACAAATGAGTATAAGTATCTTGTCTGATTTACTCAGATAACTAATGGTTTCTCAAGTGTTGTTGTTTGCAGGAATTATCTCAGTCTACATTGTTAGATCAATTAATATAAAGTTTTGAACCTCTCCATCTGAATACCTCCATATCTGAGCAAAACCAAAACCTTGTTTTCAAAAAAGTGTCTTTCAGCAAAATACTCTTGCAACTTATGTATTTCAAAATCTTTCAGATAAGTTGTCTTTTGAAAAACCCAGCTGAGTTTAGTGTCTTTCTGTACTAGTTATATAAAGATATGAAATTCAGTTTGTCTATTAATGGCTTAATTAACTCAGATTTTAAAATTTTTTGTTTTTTAAAGCAATCAGACTAGGAGATTTGTTTGAATTTTCCAGACAAGATCATCTTTTGACCAAGTCAATCTAAAACCAGTCTGATAAAACTATTATGTAAGTATTTAGTAAGTACACCCACGTCAGGTATACTGATGAGAACCGCGAATTAGGCTCGATGAATTTGATGCCCCAACTCAGGTTGGCAAGCAACGAACCCCTCAATCCCTCGTAATTTCGATGCCCCAACTCAGGTTGGCAAGCAACGAAACCCGATTCGAAGCTCTAGCTCGGGCTAGCAAGCTATCGAATCAATTCACAAAGCAATTATTTGCTTTAAGAACTAGTTTGCTATCTTTTTCATATATCAAATGAGCTTATACAACTAGTTATATAGCCATCAATTCTACCTAACCAACTAACTAACTCCTAACAATTCTAACTAACAACTAACAAGAAAATACAACTCTTGCAAAATAGTCCCTAATATGCAATACAAAAAGTTAAAGGACTAAATGCAGAAATTATGACAATTCAATTTCTTGACTATATTTCTAAGTTCTCATCATTCCCGGCCCCATAAAGAACATCCTTGTCCTCAAGGATAAGCTCCGGATCAGTCTTCTTATTTCTTGGAACGCCAAAAGAAGATGACTTTATTTTTCCTCTATCGAAAACGAAAAATTGGCCATCCAAAGTTGAACAGAATCGTGCGAACATTTCGACTTCAGCCATCACCAATTTTTTCTTCATATTCCCATTCTTGACAATATCTTTAGCTCCAGTTTCACCACACTTCTGAGTATTGGTTAGCAGGTCCAAGAAAATGGTGACTTTTGGTTCTTTTATTTCTTGAACAAAATAGATGAGGTGGGGAACCTGAGGAAATTCACTGTCAAAATTGTGGAAAGTGGCAGCTGATCGCCAAGAACTGCAAACAGCACGGAAGGAGATGCAATCTTGGATTGAAGTGAGGCATTTGGCAATGTCTTTCAATAGATCGCTTGGAAGGTCTTTCCATTCTGGGAATTTTTCCTTCTTCAGGGATAACATTCTGAATTTGCCCAATCGGTTGCCTTCGTCAATCTTGACCTCGTCTGAAATTCCCCTCGAATTGCTGCACCAAGTAGAGGATGAACTCGACGATTTTCTGCGTTTCTTGTGCCTAATCATGCGATCAATTTTCTTTTCCAACTTCTCCACCATCTTGGCTGTCTTCGTCATCCTCTTCTCCATGACTTCAAATCGATTTTCAAGGACCTCAATTCTTTCTCCGAGAGTACCAGCCATTGCAATTCGAAAACGATTAATTATCTCTCGCGATTCTCAAGAACGACTCTCTCAATGAAAGCACCAATTGATGAGAACCGCGAATTAGGCTCGATGAATTCGATGCCCCAACTCAGGTTGGCAAGCAACGAACCCCTCAATCCCTCGTAATTTCGATGCCCCAACTCAGGTTGGCAAGCAACGAAACCCGATTCGAAGCTCTAGCTCGGGCTAGCAAGCTATCGAATCAATTCACAAAGCAATTATTTGCTTTAAGAACTAGTTTGCTATCTTTTTCATATATCAAATGAGCTTATACAACTAGTTATATAGCCATCAATTCTACCTAACCAACTAACTAACTCCTAACAATTCTAACTAACAACTAACAAGAAAATACAACTCTTGCAAAATAGTCCCTAATATGCAATACAAAAAGTTAAAGGACTAAATGCAGAAATTATGACAATTCAATTTCTTGACTATATTTCTAAGTTCTCATCATATACTTACAACACCTGCATAAAGGGTGTAGCGCCCCGTTCTTGAAACGTTGGGCCCTCTGTGACCTATCTGAATCGGGAGCGAGTTGCTACTGTAGTAACTAAAATTTAAACCTTGAATATTTTAAAAATAAATTTAACACAGCGGAGGATGAAATTTAACGAATAATAACTGAAATATTATAATCTCATGATAACAACACATTCATATCATAAAGATGGTGGATCATAAAATTTATCACAAACTATAATTGGAGTTTGAACTTAAATGTCGTAAATATTTGACTTTATTTAAATATAAGATCTTAACCAGTTGATATAGGGGCTCTCAGTGTCACTGCAGCTTTCGAATCCCTTCTTCAAGACCTGAAATATTAATTGGGTGTGAGATAAAAAAATCTCAGTGGGTAACCTGCAGGCTGTTAAGTCGTTTGGTAATAAACAAAATGTATTATTACGAACCGGACTCGTCAGTCATTTCATAAATTTATATTGCCCAATGGATCCGTCGATCCTTAACCCGAAGGTCTAAAGGCTCTATTGATCTGAAAATCAACAGTAATGAGTACATAAGACTCAGTGAGCACATAAGGCTCTTGCCCGATAGACTCGTCGGTCCTCAACCCGTCGGTCCAATTGGCCACTTAGATCCGAAGATCCGAAATAGTAACTTATTGGTTAATATAATAAATACAATTGTATATACCAACAGACGACAAAATATTTACAACTGCACCGCAAATAATGTTACCCACCTTGTAACTTTATAGATTAGTTAGAACTGTCGCTCAAAATCTTTTAAATCTTGTAGGGATGTCCCAAGCCTCTGGTCTTTAACACTTCACCTAGCACATTGTTTTTAAAAGTTTTATTTATTGAGGGGCTCTTGATTAGTTATCAAGAAAAATTTCATTGCCATCAAAAATATCCTTACATATTTTAGAAATTTAAATATCAAAACATAATATTATTTCAAATTCTCCAAATAAAGTAACATAAATAAATAACTTACCTAAATTCTATTCTTATGGTATAAAATCCAGATCTACCCCAACTGTCGGATAAAAATTATAAATAAAAAAATAATAAATATGATATATCTTGATCATCTTAATCCCCAAAAATATAATTATTAAAATAGTAGAGCTTAGTTTTAGGTGAAGGAACCTTCGGTTGATACATTTAGTATATATATATATATATATATATATATATATATATATAATTAATCTATCCACATTAGTAAACTACCATGATATGCAGAGCCATAACATCATTAATAGTGATACAATTAGCCATATCCAGTGCAATTTCATGCATACTTAAATTAGTTATGCTACACATTTGATTTCACATATAATTAGTCATTTCTTTCCTCTCCTTATACGTACAAACATGCATGTGTACACATATATATATCCATGCACATATTCAATATTAAAAGCTTATTACAATATACCATTACTTCAATTTTTATTTCTCTTATTTTCATGCATATACCATTACTTCAATTTTTATTTCTCTTATTTTCTTTTATTTCTTTTATTGATGATGAAACATTTGTTTAGAGGCAGAAATGAAGTTCGGTTTCGATCGGCGGATGTTGAGGGGATCTTTTGCAGATCTAGTTTTTAAAGGATAGGTGGAAGGGATGACTTTGGTATGATGGCGGTAATGAATAATTTAAAGGTTAGTGATGGGGCTAAGTAGTGAGAGTGAAAGCTTCCTTTTATAGTACTACTACTCCCTAGTGATTAAGCATAGCTATGGGTATTTAGATTATATGACTAATCAATCCTAGGTATCTATAGGTTTGACACGTGGGTTAGTATAGTTCTTTAATTAGTGGTGGAGGTTTTGCCACATGACTCCTTAACCAAAGAGTTTTCAGCCAGGTAAGGTAATGATTTAATCTTTTTTTCTCTATTCATATAATATGCTGATACATTTATTTAATTATTTATTCATTTTGTATATAACTAATCATAACCCTTGGCATCTAACTAGAAAAATATTAAAGGGCATTAATTAGTCCTGTAGAATTAGTCTCTTATTATTTTACTCTTGTGATTAAATTTTGAATCACACAAATTTAAATTTAGTTTTTTATAAATTGTACTTAAGTTACAATACTTATAATTATGTTCTAACCTTGTCATTTATAATGTGCTAGGAGTGCTTCAGGATCCAAAGAGTTCGTTCCAAATCCCTGAAAATATTATTTCTTGAATACACTAAAATTTTGAAGTTAGTGTAACAATGAAAGAAAAATAAAATTTTAAAATAACTTATTAAAAATTTGAGGTGTACTTAATAATGAAAAATGTACTTGGGTACTACAAAGGGCCTTCTAAAACCATCTAATCATAGCATAGGCGGTTACTTTTTATATTTTCAAAACTGAGTTAATGCCATGTGCCGAAGTTGGAACGTCTAAGTCTATTAGCCGTCGATTACTTCACATGCGATATTTAAATCTAAGGCCATGATCTGTATAGCTTTGCCATGTGTCCCCTATATCCGATTTTCCTTCTCTCTCCCCTTTTAAATAGTTATCTTCTTCATCACTTCGAACTTTTATATTTACCTTGAACCCTAATTTTACTGCAAAAAAATCGTACTGCAAAATACTCATCCTCAAACTCTCAAATGGCTTCATCTTCTTCCAAACCAGTGTTCAAAATTCATAAGGATACCTTTAAAAGTAAACTTTGATCGGAGATGTATGTGAATTTCGATACTACTCATGATAGAGAATCAGGGGAAGTCCTTCGATTGCTTGAAGCATCAAACTTGAAGGTGTTCTGTTCAAAGCGATTTGCACAAAATAAGACGTAGGATTCTCTGGGTTTTGAGTTCCTTGTCAATGGGGCATTTTTTGGTGACACAATTGAGACAGAGGTCGATGGAACACGTCTCACCATTCCAAAGACGACCCTGGCATAGATGTTCCAACCAAATTGTGATGGCATGGTGATTGGAGTAAATTGATGCATATTTTTAGGGGGTATTTGCAAAAAGTGATCAAAAGTGATAGATTTTGTGCATAAATGTGTAGAGTATCACTACTTTGCCTAAAAAGTATTATTTGTGAGATATTTGATGTTTTTCGTCCGTTTTACAGGTAAATCGGTTGAATTTGGCCAAACCAAGAGTACCGGAATTCTTAGGATGAAGAGACAATTGAGACGGGCAAAAATGGGGTTCAGAGACGGAGCCCGAGTCGAGAAATTTTCCTGGACTCGACCTCTGGTTGAGGTCCAGGGGCCTCAACCCGAGGGTGAAGGCATTAGGCTGAAATTCCAAAAATCAGAGCAGCCTCGCCTCGAGTCGAGGGATAGGGCAGAGAGAGATCCCTCGAGTCGAGGGCTGGAGCTTGACTCGAGGCTGGAGGCGAAACCGCAAAATCTCTAACACGACTTAAAGGCCTCGACTCGAGGGCCCCAACCTCGAGTTGAGGGATGCCCAAAACCGAAAAAATTCAATTTAAGCCATTTTAAGTGGAAAACAGAACATATTCTTCCTAGCTTTGATTAGAACAGTTATTAGACAGTTTTTTGGGCGAAAATCTCATTCCATAGCTTAATTCTCTTTGTAATTGGATTAGATTCTTAGATTTAGATTGATATCAAGCATTTGTACCTTAGATTAGTGATTTGATCCATTAGTTTTTCATTTTCAAGTTGTAATTGAAGAGGAGGAGATTGTAATTGAAGAAATTGTGAAGACTCAAGCATTCTTATTTTTTATCATTGAAGCCAATTGGTGATGTTCTTCCACTTAATTCCTTTTAATTCATTGTTTGTGTTGATTAGGTTCTTAATTGCTTTCTTAGATTTTCTACCTATGGCTTTTGCTCTTAGCACTATGGGCTAATCATCTTGTGCTTGGGATAATTGAAGTTGGGGATGATGTGATTGCCTTATGCTATGATTGTTGATGATTGTTGATCAATTGAGTTAGATTGCCTCCTAATTGTGATTCTCATTGGGCTTCATGCAAAGTTATATCTTTAGATTAATGTTTGATCACCCTATCAATAGGCGAGAGTTGAGCTAACGTGATTAGGGATTAATCGGGTTATAATTGTGTATGAATGTATGAATTGGAAGCTTCTTAATTGAGAGATTAGAAGTACTAAGGATACTCACATTAGGCATTTTGTAGTTAATGGAGTGATTAATTGCATGATGGTTTATGCTTTCTATCTTGATTGATTTGCAATTTGATACATTCCTTGATGGATATTATCCCGAGCACCCCAATCCCCCATTGAAACCAAGTTATTTGTGTTTGCATATTAGGTGTTTGATTAGGGTGAATTATTGCATGAGTTTTGAGGGATTTAAATATATAAAATGATGAAAAGTATTACTGTTTAAGCTTAAAAGTATAGAGTATCACTTCTTACGCTTAAAAGTATTATTAATGCATTTCATTCGGTTTTTATCTCGTTTTCAGAGTTTTCAGTGGAATTTGACGAAACGGAGAATACCGGGATTCATATGGTGACGAGACGAACGTGTAGGGTGAAAATGGGGGTCGGAGGTGCACAACGGGCCGAGAAAATTCCCTGGGCTCGACCTTGGGTCGAGCTTGGGAAGCCTCGAGTCGAGGGATTGGCCAAAATAAAAAAACTAGATTTTGAAGATCCCCCGAGTCGAGGGTCAGCCCCCGAGTCGAGGGATGCATAGACCCCGAATCGAGGGTCAGCCCCGAGTCGAGGTATGTGCAGACCCGAGTCGAGGGTGAGCCCCCGGGTCGAGGGACGTAATTTTCGGAATTTTGTATTTTTTCGTCCAATCCGAGCATGACACGTGGCAGGGCAGTTATATACATATATATACACGAAAATACAGATTTCTTTGGATGGTTTTTGAAGGAGAAGATCAAGAACACACACTTTCACACACACATAGCTAGGGTTTCGATTTCTTTCTTAATTTAGACGATCGTTGGTTGTTTTCTTTATGCTTGGATGCTATTTAGGTGATATTCTTCCTTTAATTTCAGTTTTCTTGATTCAATTTCTTGTTATGACATTCGTTTATTCAATTAATTTCATGGATTCATTTTCTTTAATTATGATCAACTTAATTTCTAGTGCTAGGGTGTTTTGATGCATATGGGTGATTGATCTTGTGGGAAATTCTTGTGAGTGATTTTGATTGTTGAATAATTGATTGGATTGATGAGGTTTGATTTATTTATTTATTTATTTAATTAATTTCTAATTTCATGCATAGTTGTTTACTTATCGCAAGGAGACTTGGGTATTTAGATAACTCATTTGGGTGAGGGAATTAATTGGGTAATTAGAGTTAATATTGGGTTAACGCAAGGAGACTTGGTTAATTCTATTAGAAATACATCAACTCCACATTAATTGCTTAGATTAGTAGTCTAGTGATTAGTGAAGAGACCATAGGTAAGGTGCCTTAGTATCGAAGGGGAGACACGCTAGGGGAACCTATTGACTCGTGCTCTAGCCCCGGGAGGAAATGATGACTTATACCTCTCAAACTTTCGAGCTTAAACCGTAGCGTAATTCCTAGGCTTACCAAGTACAGAATTATTATTTGATTAAAAGTTTGCTCTTATTAATTGCTTGACATGATAAATACTCATTTGAATTCATTGCATGATTGATACCCATTTGTTGATAAGCACCCGAGCACGTCTTTATTATTGATTGAATTTCATTGTTAGTAGGTTTTATTATTTGATTAGTTAATTATTTGCATAAAACCAATTGTTCCTATTATATGATTTGTGTTACAATTGCGAATAAATTAGTAAATTTAGGGCTATCTCACACTTAATTTTCGTGGATCGATAATTTAACCGAGTAACTTACTAGCTACACGATCCCTTTACACTTGAAGGGTGAGTGTTGGCTTTTAATCCTATCAGTGTTTGATCATTTGCTTGCATAGTATTAGAATATTAATTCTTGCAATTTTATTGTAGTGTTTAGTGCCAAAACCCATCTTGCAACAATAGTCACCAATAACTTGTATTCTTAGGGCCTCACGTGCATACTAATTCCCTTAGGTTCGATAAACTTGATTGGTCTTAATACCCAGAATCCTACAATCAAAATGGCGCCGTTGTCGGGGAATTAAGTTTTTGCGCCTATAGTGAGACTTTTGTTTGACGTGGCTACTTGTTGTTTTTATTTTTGAGTTTTTTGTTTTGTTTGTTTTTGTTGGAATTGATACTTGGATTAGTGGTATTGTATGTGTATGATAAAATGGTCAAGTGGTATTCCTCCCTTGCCACTCAATCCGAAGATTGAAGCTACACTTAGGAGAAATTGTGGGAGAAGAAGAAGAGAAGCAATGGAAGGTGAAGAGCTAAGGAATGAGAAGAGAGTTGTTGGTGAACCTCATGTTGAGGAGTTGAATGGAAATGGAGAAGGAAGAGTAGATAATGGAGGTCATGGGAACAATTTTAATGCTCAAGTTGGCCATTTCCCTCAAGGGATGCCACCACAACATTTCCCCTACCAAAATCCATACCCCTACCCTCCACAAGCTCACCAATACCCATACTATCAACCTCATCCACAACAATTCCCACCATACTACCCTCAAATGCCATACAATCATGAGCCACGATATCAAAAGCCATCGCATATTCCACAAGCCCAACCACAACCCATGAATGAGCCACCACCTCAAGGGAGGCCATTGAGAGAGTTTTTTGAGCCACAACTCCGTGAGCACTATGACGGGATAGCAAGGCCGAGGATCGAAGCCAACAATTTTGAGATAAGTCCCGCTCTTGTAAGGATGCTTAGAGAGAAGCAATTTGAAGGCAAGGATGCAGATGAGTGCCCTCATCAACATATGGCACAATTTCAAGAGATTTCCGACACAACCAAGTACAATGGAGTTCCCGAAAATGCTAAGAAGTAGGCTTTTTGCCTCTACACTCAAGGGGAGAGCCAAAGCATAGCTCAATTCACTTCCTCCCGGGACCGTACGTACATGGGAGGACCTTTCCAAAAGATTCATGATGAAGTTCTATCCACCATCCAAAACCGTGCAAGCTAAGGAGGCGATTTCTCATTTCCGCCAAAAGAATGGAGAGATTATACCGGAGGCTTGGGAGAGGTATGGCATGTTACTTATTAATTGTCCCCAACATGGCTTTCCGGAGGAACAAACCATTATGTACTTTTGCAATGGATTGACGGATGGGGATCGATCATTTTTGAATGCTTGTGCTAATAGTTCTATTTGGTTGAAGACGGTGGCGTAAATGAATAAGATAATGGAGAACATTGCCCAAGATTCGTTTCAAGTGTCGTTTAGTCAGGGAGCACATCATAGGGTGTCACATGTTGAGGAGATAGAGTCGATGAAGAGTATGATGATGACGATGATGGACCGATTGAGAGCTCTTACTACTTCCCAAAGCCAACAAAGTGTGAGTCCATCCATCCCTCATGTTGATATGTGTGCAAGTCCATTGCCGGTTGAAGAGGTTAGCTATATGGGAAGGCCTCCTTTTCAAGGAGGCTATCAAGGGAATTTTCAAGGAGCAAGGCCTTATTAAGTGCCTGATTGGAGTGTATAGGGTAAGAGTTATTAAGACCAATCAACAAAATATAGAACCCAAGAGAGAAAGTATGCAAACAAAATTCGAGGATAAGAGTTCTAAATGGCTAAAGTTGCAACAAGTTTTTGGACTAAATCTCTACAAAATGCAAAGAATTAAATGGCAAGATTATGCAAACAATCTATCAAACACCTAGAATGCAAGATCAAATATACTAAATTCAATTGGGGAATTGGGTGCAAGGGATAATCTCCATCAAGGAATCCATGATTAACAAGCTATGATTGTATCCAAGTGCAAATCAATCAAATTAGAAAGCATAAATCATCATGAAATTAATCACTCCATTAATATCACAATGCCTAATGTGAGTATCCTTAGTTCTTCCCATCTCTCAATGTAGAAGTACCCAATTCATACAATCATGCAAAATTGAATCCCGATTAACAGCTAATCACGTTAGCTCAACTCTCGCCTATTGCTAGGGTGATCAACCATTAATCAAAAGAGACAATTTTTCATGAAGCACAATTAAGAATCACAATTAGGAAGCAAGCTAATTCAATTGATCACAATCATCAACAATCATAGCATGAGGCAATCACTTCATCCCTAATTTCAATTATCCCAAGCACAAAGCTATTAGCCCATGGTGCTACAAGCAAAAGCCATGGGTAGAAAATCTAAGAAAGCAATTAACAATCTAATCACTACAAGCAATGAATTAAAGAGAACAAAGGGTAAGAAGATCACCAATTGAACTTCAATAGACAAAAATAGGAATGATTAATCTTCTACAATGATTCAATCCAACTTCAATTCTTCCAAATCACAGCTGCAATCTTCAATTACAATCAATCAAAATACTAATCTAGTGGACTAAATGTAGAATCTAATCTAATTCTAACAATCTATGGCAATTACAATTGAATTCAAGCTACAAAATGCAAAATTCACCCAATGAACCTCCTAGAAACTGCTCTAAACTGCTAGAATTCAGATATGCTCTGTTTTGGCTTCAAATGGCTTTAAAATTGAATTTTTCGGTTTTGGGCACTCCTCGAGTCGAGGCCTGAGAGTCGCTAACACGTTTCTTCAAATTATCGCCTGCCTCGAGTCGAGGCTCAGCCCTCGAGTCGAGGATCTTGCAAATTTCCCATCCCTCGACTCGAGGCTCCTCCCTCGAGTCGAGCTCGCTGTCTTTTTGAAAATCTTTCCCTCCAGCATGAACCTCGAGTCGAGGTCTGTGCACCCTCGACCTGTGCTCGAGACCAGGAAATTTTTATCGAGAAGGGCTTCGGGCCCGACCCCCGTTTTCGTCCCGTATGTTCATCTATTCATTCTAAGAATACCGGTACTCTCGGTTTGGCAAAATTCCACCGATTTACCTGCAAAACGGGCGAAAAATATCAAAATCTCATAAAGTAATACTTTTTAGGCAAAAGAGTGATACTTTTCACATTTAGGCACAAAAATCACACTTTAGCTCACTTTTTGCACTAAAATAGGCCTTAAAAATATGTATCAATTCACTCCAATCATACCCCCAAACTTGAATTCTTGCTCGTCCTCGAGCAACGTAGAAACTAAGAACAAAGGAGTGAATTGATTGCAATTATGTCACATGGCACCATAGACGAAAAATAAGACAATCGAACTCATCAATGAACATAAGTATCAATGCAACTATCCACTAGCAATCATGATAGATCATGCTCAAACAAATGCTCAATCAAATACTCAACACATTGCTCCTTCCATGGAGTGTTTCACTCTTCATTCAAGTGTATAAAGGTATAAAGCACTCAATCATCAAATTCATGAATAAGTACACCATATGCTTGCCAAAAGACTTAATCTCAATCCAAATCAATCGTGATCAATCAAGAATCAAAGAGGACTTCCTTCTAGGTTGTAATGTAAGCTCTTTGGAAAGGTGGGATGTATATGGATAAGAGTGACTAAGTAGTAGAGACTTGAATGTAAGCTAATCAATACAAAACACATCTCTTCTCTTTTCATCAAGCACACTATTCCTTTTTAACTTTAATGATCAATCCACCATTCACTTGAGCTTTCTCTTTTTAAGCTCACAAATTGAATCTTTCTTCACTTCAATATCACTTTTTCACTTCACAATTCAATTTTTTTCACAACCTTTCTTTTCTTTTATCACTTCATTCATCACTTAGCTCATCATCTTCCCACACTTAGCAATCAAATCACCATCATTAGCCAACATTCAAACTCAACTAAATATAGGACAATAAAGGCTCATAAAAATAGGCTAAAATGGTTTCAATTTCACTTGGCTTGCCAAAGAATAAGGATCATAAGGCTCAACATGGCTCACTAAGGAAATCAAATGTATTTGGTAGGAAAAATTTGGCAAAGTGACTCATCATATCAAGCATGGCCTCTTATCACTTTCAAGACATCATACAAAGATCAATATCAATAAGTCTAGTGGCAAGTTCTAGCATACAAATCATGAATGATGCACTCACAAAGGATATCATATCAACCGTATAAGATGTACGATTATTAAGGCACAAAAGCTCACGGGCTTAAATTGAGCAATGAATTAAGCATTATCAATCACATTAATCCTTACACAATAAATCAAAAAAAACTAGCTTCAAGCTACAAATCTACTCATGATCATATCAAAATCCAATAAGTCTTGCAAATCAAACTCAAGTGCTCATGTACATAAGTCAAAGCATACTCACTACCACATGAATGATACTCAAAAATATATCAATGAATCCACAATTAAGCTTAAGTCAAAGAATATGGAATCATAGAGATAAGGAATCCAAAAGATCATCAAATCACAATCATCAATAGACAATAAACTTAAATAGATCAAGAAAATCATAGCATCCATAAAATCATCCATCAATCCAAAACATCAAATTCATCAAGTCATCACATCAACAATCAAAAGTACAATCACCAAGATAAAGAGTACAATCCACCAAGAGATAAGCATCTAAAAAAACTAAGGAGAGAGAATGAGGGATAGGGGGTAGCCCTAGTGGTCGAACGGCGGCGGTGGAGGAGGATAGCTCGGCCCGAAGTTCCACGAGCTCATCTGTTGAAGGAGGGCATACATGTCATTTTGAGTCTTCATTGATTCCTCTTGCATCCTCCTAGTCTCTTCATTGAATCTACGAGACTCCTCCATCATCCGGTACATCTCATCCTGACGGGTCAGACTCTCAATGTGCATCCTCTGACTGTCTGCTCACATCTGCTCCGTCAAAACCCACGGTCTCTGAGATGAACTCCCCGCCTCGTACTCTCTACTCCTCATCTCATCCTGCCAGTACAGATTGATCTTTGGCTGATAATCCTCCTCCATCTGGACAGGCGGCTCTTCTTGCTCCGGCTCCTCGTCATCCTCGTCCTCAGACTCAACCTCCTCCTCAACCTCTGCTCTAACTGCATCTCCCTCATCATCAGAAGAATCAGAATCTGACCCTGACTGCTAGCCTGCCTGATCATCGTCATCCCCCTCATCTCTAAGCACGTCCCCATGCTCCCTAGTGTAGGCATCTATGGCATCGGTGTGACGCTGCGACCACATGCGCAGGTTAATGGTCACAAAAGCAGTGGATCCAAAAACCGTCGTCAACCTCTTATTAGGAAGAGGGAATCGGCCACCATGGTGCTGCTGAAAATACCACGTCCTCCCGATACAATCCAGTGTCCTCATGCGTCTCATCGTGTCTATAGTCAGATCTGGACCATCTAATGCGGCGAGGTTATGAGTCGGGATCCCAAGATGCTCAGCTATCAGGGTAATCATCCCACCAAAATTGATCTTCTTGAACTTCGTGCTCGTCGCTCTCTCAAATAAATAGCAGAGGTATGCAGCCGCGTTGAACCTCACTCCATGTAAAAAGCACCACAAGACATATAACTCTTCAGAAACCACGGCTCCTCCTTCCGATCTCGCGAATATGGTACTCGCGAGGATCTTCTCTAAGTATCGGACCACCGGGTTCCGAATGTGCGTGCTCTTAGACTTCCCAGGCACAAACTCAGGTTGACTCGGAGCCCCCGAATCAGAAATATGCCTCCAGAACTTTTTGGCGTTGTACTCCTCTCTAATGTTGAGCAATGATCTATCAGGGTCAGTAGGCGCTCCAAGGATCTTATTTATCTCGTCCAAAGTCAATTCATAATCATTCCCCATTAGCTCAAAAGTGATCTTCCTTGCAAATTTGTTCCTCCTTGCTTTGTGGACTTTAACTGTGCATAAGAACTCGAGAGTGAGTCCAAGGTCCGAGGCCTCTTAGCTAGAAAGCCTCCCATTCCTACTTGCTCGAACAATCGAGGGATATCATCCTCAATCCCCATAGAGAGCATGCAATTATGATCAACTAGGCGAGTTTTGACCACCTTCTTGTACAACTCAGCATACAGGATGATATGCTTTCTCCATTTATAGGTATCCCACTGAATTCCCAATTCAGCGGGCATCCGGTGTGCAAATCTTATCGCCTCTTCTCTCTCTCGGATCTCAGCATCCGAAGAATTGTGACCATCCACTCCCCTAAACATGATTCCTGCACAAATAATCCCAATAACACAAATTAGTCCAACAATTAAAATGCTAGCTCAAAATATCACTCTACCATGGACGAGTCAACAATACTATATCCAAACTCAACAAAATTTCTAGTGACTAGGCAATAAATCCTCAACAAATGGTCAATGAGTCAATCAAAGCACATAAAGTCAATAGAAGTGCTCAACTAATCCTCAAAATATACATACTTAACTAGATGGCTTCAACAATAAACACCAAAAAATTAAGCTCATCAAATATTCATGCAATTAAGCTCCAAAAATCATATCTCCAAAACATGAACCAACTAGCAAGCATTTAGACAATTAAGCATTAACCACAATGAACTTCTATCATCCTCAAAACCTCAAATAGACCAAATATCCCACAATTGCACTAGACATCCTATCATGCTCAAAAATCACAATTCAAGCCAAATTCACAAATAAACAAGCAACGCAATATATACAATCCTAAACATGCTCCTACAATCCTCAATTAACTCAAAAATTCTCCATAAAGGCTTCAATTTATCAACATCAATCATGCATACCAAGTGTTTGACAAAATGCCCAAATGAAATTTTAATTCAAATAAATTCATGCAATTTTATCAACACCCAAGCATCAATCATACACCAATCATGAAATTGAAAGCCAAAAGAGAAGAAATTACATACCTTTTTGAGGAAATTCGGCTTGGAATGATAAGAATAGGACACCTACGCACTTTCCACTAAAAACCCCAAATTTGATGAACAATCCCTCAAAATCCAATCTTGGATGCAATTATATGATAATGTGATGAAATTATGATGTTTAACCGGTGAAAATGGTCGGAATTTGACGGAAATAGGGATAGACGGCGAAGAGGAACGTGAAAGAGGATAAAACCCTCGAGTCGTGCCTTCTGAAAACTGAATCGCGATTTTTATATCAGACACCAGCCTCGAGTCGAGGGTCAGGCCTCGACTCGAGGAACACCAATTTTTCAAAAGCCTCGACTCGAGGTTCCTCCCTCGAGTCGAGGGATGTGTCGTTTTCAAAAAAATTTCTAAGTGTCAATGCCTAGACTCGAGGACTATGTAAGCTCGACCTAGGGTCGAGACCAGGGAATTTTTTACGATTCCCGGGCCCAACACGACCCTCGAAACTCCTAAAATCGACCTCTACGCCCCTAACGAACCCAAATAAGGAAGAATTTACCGTGTTGGTCCCTCGATTTAAGCCCGATCGCTCATTCGATCGAGGAGACCGGGTTCTCTTCCTTTATGCTCATTTTCACCAACTTTTAAGCTCTCCTTTCCTTCTCGATTCCTTTTTTCAATTCCGTCGTTTTTCAATCTCCGTAGTGAGTATACCTACAAACGGGCACAAATAGTCATCAAATAATCATCACCAAGGGATGCATTTCTACCCTAAATTACACACACCCCCCAACTTGAATGAAGGTATGCATTCAAAATGAAGTATGGGAATGATACAATTATACAACCCTTAAATGATATAAACAATTAAGCTCAATATCCCAATACACTATCCATCAACTAATATCTTCTCCTAAGCATGAGCAATTCCCAAGAATCCAAAGCAAGAATTCCACAAAAAGGACAAAACACAACACAAAACAAACACACCAAAGCAATAAAACGATGGGTTGCCTCCCATCTAGCGCTAGGTTTAACGTCCTTTGCCGGACGGAACTCAAGGAGTTCACACTTCCCTTTCTTTGTCAATGTAGAGATCGGCCTTTTGCTCCACTAGATGTTCCTTTGCAAAAAGGCAACACCCCCATTTATCCTCTAGGAGTAGCTTTCCTCCTTCTTTGTTTTCTTTCACCGTAAGCACCTCTTTGGGTTTTTCAACACCAAGTAGCCGACTCCAATTTGATTCACACCACACCACTTGATCTCCTACTTCAAATTTTTCCTCCCTTTTCTCAAGTGGTGCCTTTTTCTCAATCAATACCCCCAAACTTGAGCCATGCTCAAGTTTGGTCAACTCTTTCTCACCTTCTTCCTTCTCTTGTTCTCCGGGGTCAAGCAAAGGGTCCTTTATCGATTTCTCCTTCCTACAATTATCAAGGGTAACACAAGACTTGTTAGAGATGATCTTACAAGAGGGAAGGAAATGCTCATTAACTAAAGGATGAGTAGAAGTAATAGGTGTAGAAACTTCCCTTTCAATGGAAGGGCATTCATCAACAATCTCTATGTATCCACACGTTTTCTTCTCTACCTTGCTTTGAGCAACCTCTTCCTCATGAACTCTTGTAAATGTAACTTCATCACCATTTGAGCTCAACTTAAGCTCCCCTTTCTCCACATTAATCATAGCCTTGCCCGTTGCAAGAAAAGGTTGACCAAGGATGATCGGTGCCTCAAGTTCCTCCTTTATGTCTAATACAATAAAATCCACCGGGAATATGAGTTTACCAACCCCTACTAACACATCTTCAATAATCCCAAATGGTTGACCATATGATTGATCCGCTAATTGAAGATTGATGTTCGTAGGAATCACCTCCCCTAAATCCAATTGCTTGAACACGGACAATGGCATCACATTAATACTTGCTCCTAGATCACACAAGCCTTGAATGTTTACCTTCTCTCCAATCTCACATGGGATAATGAAGCTTCCGGGATCCTTTTTCTTTTGTGGCAAGTGTCTCTCTAAGATTTCTTTGCATTCTTCCACTAGCTTGAGTATCCCCTTCTCATCCCAACTCCTTTTCTTGGACATAATTTCACTCAACAACTTCTTATAGTGTGGAACTTGTTCAAGGGCCTCCAAAAGTGGGATATCTACATGCAAATTCTTGAAAATCTCTAAGAACTTACCAAACTCTTCATCAAGTTTCTTCCTCTCTAGTCTCTTTGGAAACGGAACCGGATTAGCCTTCATTGGAACTCTCCGTTCATTCTTCGCTTTATCTTCCTTCTTTGCATTTCCCCTTACTTTCACCTCTTCTTCACTTTTCTTCTCCTCCACAACCACTCTTTCTTGTCTCTCTTCTTCTTCATTCACCACCTCTTCTTCAAACTCTCCTTCTTTGGGAAATTTCGGACCTTCATAGCTAGTGCCACTCCTTAGCTTGATTGCACTACAAAACTTTTTAGGGTTAGGCTCGGTAGTGGATGGATACTTTCCTTTGTTTTGGAGATGGTCCACCGTAGACGAGAGCTTCCCAACCGTAGTAGCAAGTTGCCCCACTTGATGCTCGATCGTCTTGAAACGAGTGTCCATTTGCTTCCCTATATCATCAAGCCTTGAGTCATTAGCTTCCAATTTCTTCACAATCAACCCCAAAATCTCCTCCGTGGTAGCCTTTCCTTCATTGTTTGGAGCCTTTGCACCCGGATTCCGGGAGGAAATTGAACGGCGGCTCTCGGATTGGCATATGAAAAATTTTCGTGTCTCCTCCATGTATTCCCATTAAATTGAGCTTGCGGTTGAGGTTGATAGCTTCCTTGTGGCCTATTTAGGTAAGGCATTTGGTAAGGCCTTCCTCCTTGATAATTCCCTTGAAAGTTTCCTCCTTGATAGCCTCCTTGGAATAGAGGCCTACCCATATAACTCACTTCTTCAACCGGCAATGGACTTGGACCAACATCAACATGAGGAACAGATGGACTCACACTTGCTTGGCCTTGTGAAGTAGTAAGAGCTCCCAATCGGTCCATCATAGTCATCATCATACTCTTCATACTCTCAATTTCATCAACTTGTGACACCCTATGGTGTGCTCCCCGATTAACCGACACTTGGAATGAATCTTGAGCTATGTTCTCCATTATTTCATTCATTTGTCCCACGGTTTTAGACCAAATCGATCCATTAGCATAAGCATTCAAAAATGACCTATCCCCATCCGTCAAACCATTGCAAAAGTACATAATGGTTTGCTCCTCCGGAAAACCGTGTTGAGGACAATTGATAAGTAACATGCCATACCTCTCCTACGCCTCCGGTATTGTCTCCCCATTCTTTTGTCGGAAGTGGGAAATAGCCTCCTTAGCTTGCACGGTCTTTGACGGTGGGTAAAACTTCATCAAAAATTTCTTCGACAACTCCTCCCATGTACGTACGGTCCCGGGCGGTAATGAATTAAGCCATGCTTTTGCTCTTTCTTTCAATGTAAAGGCAAAAAACCTCAACTTCTTCGCATCTTTGGGTACCCCATGATATTTTGTAGTGTCGGCAATCTCAAGAAATTGTGCCATATGTTGATGTGGGCACTCATTTTCATCTCTTCCTTCAAATTGCTTCTCCCTAAGCATTCTCACCAAAGCGGGACTTATCTCAAAGTTATTAGAATCTATCCTCGGCCTTGCTATCCCATCATAATGCTCTCTAAGTTGTGGTTCAAAGAATTCTCTCAACGGCCTTCCTTGAGGTGGTGGCTCATTTACGGGTTGTGGTTGGGCATTTGGTATATGAGGTGGCTCATGATATCATGGCTCTTGATTATATGGCATATGGGGATAGTATGGTGGAAATTATTGTGGATGAGGTGGATAGTAGGGATATTGATGAGCTTGAGGTGGATAAGGATATGGATTTTGGTAGGGGTAATTTTATGGTGGCATCCCTTGAGGGAAAGGGCCAACTTGAGCATGGAAATGATTCCCATTACCTCCATTTTCTACTCCTCCTTCTCCTTGTCCATGTACCTCCTCTACTTGAGGATCACCCACTAGCCTCTCCTCATGCCTTTGATCTTCTCCTTCCATAGCTTCCCTTCTTCTTCTCACACGATTTCTTCTCAACGTAGCCTCAATTTCCGGATTTAGTGGCAAGGGTGGAACACCACTCGATCTTGTTAGCATACACCTACAATGCCACAAATCCAAGTATCAAATTCAAACCAACAAAATCAACAAAAACAAAAAAAAAAGCAATAAATAGCCACTTCAAACAATCCTCAAATATAGGCGCAAAAACTAACTCCCCGGTAACGGCGCCATTTGATTGGAGTGTATAGGGTAAGAGTTATTAAGACCAATCAACAAAATATCGAACCCAAGGGAGAAAGTATGCAAACGAAATTCGAGGATAAGAGTTCTAAATGGCTAAAGTTGCAACAAGTTTTTGGACTAAATCTCTACAAAATGCAAAGAATTAAATGGCAAGATTATGCAAACAATCTATCAAACACCTAGAATACAAGATCAAATATACTAAATTCAATGGGGGAATTGGGTGCAAGGGATAATCTCCATCAAGGAATCCATGATTAACAAGCTATGATTGTATCCAAGTGCAAATAAATCAAATTAGAAAGCATAAACCATCATAAAATTAATCACTCCATTAATATCACAATGCCTAATGTGATTATCCTTAGTTCTTCCCATCTCTCAATGTAGAAGTACCCAATTCATACAATCATGCAAAATTGAAACTCGATTAACACCTAATCACGTTAGCTCAACTCTCGCCTATTACTAGGGTGATCAACCATTAATCAAAAGAGACAATTTTTCATGAAGCACAATTAAGAATCACAATTAGGAAGCAAGCTAATTCAATTGATCACAATTATCAACAATCATAGTATGAGGCAATCACTTCATCCCTAATTTCAATTATCCCAAGCACAAAGCTATTAGCCCATGGTGCTACAAGCAAAAGCCATGGGTAGAAAATCTAAGAAAGCAATTAACAATCTAATCACTACAAGCAATGAATTAAAGAGAACAAAGGGTAAGAACATCACCAATTGAACTTCAATAGACAAAAATAGGAATGATTAATCTTCTACAATGCTTCAATCCAACTTCAAATCTTCCAAATCACAGCTGCAATCTTCAATTACAATCAATCAAACTACTAATCTAGTGGACTAAATGTAGAATCTAATCTAATTCTAACAATCTATGGCAATTACAATTGAATTCAAGCTACAAAATGCAAAATTCGCCCAAAGAACATCCTAGAAACTGCTCTAAACTGCTAGAATTCAGATATGCTCTGTTTTGGCTTCAAATGGCTTTAAAACTGAATTTTTCAGTTTTGGGCACTCCTCGAGTCGAACTTCAGGCCCTCGAGTCGAGACCTGAGAGTCGCTAACACGTTTCTTCAAATTATCGCCTGCCTCGAGTCGAGGCTCAGCCCTTGAGTCGAGGATCTTGCAAATTTCCCATCCCTCGACTCGAGGCTCCTCTCTCGAGTCGAGCTCGCTGTCTTTTTGAAAATCTTTCCCTCCAGCATGAACCTCGAGTCGAGGTCTGTGCACCCTCGACCTGCGTTCGAGGCCAGGGAATTTTTATCGAGAAGGGCTTTGGGCCCGACCCCCGTTTTCGTCCCGTATGTTCATCTTTTCATTCTAAGAATACCGATACTCTCGGTTTGGCAAAATTCCACCGATTTACCTGCAAAATGGGCGAAAAACATCAAAATCTCATAAAGTAATACTTTTTAGGCAAAAGAGTGATACTTTTCACATTTAGGCACAAAAATCACATTTTAGCTCACTTTTTGCACTAAAATATGCCTTAAAAACATGTATCAATTCACTCCAATCAGTGCCTTATCAAATTAGGCCACAAGGGAGTTACCAACGTCAACCTCAAGCTCAATTCAATGGGATTAATTGGAGGAGACACGAAAATTTTTCTTATGTCAAGCCAAGAGTTGCCGTCCAATTTCCTCCCGGATTTGATCCGGGTGCCAAAGCGCCGAATATTGAAGGGAAGGCTAATACGGAGGAGCTTCTTGGCATGATAGTGAAGAGTTTGGAGGCAAATGACTCTAGGCTTGATGACATCGGTAAGAAAATGGACACACGGTTTAAGACAATAGAGCATCAAGTGGGACAATTAGCTACCACGGTTGGGAAGCTTTCTTCTACGGTGGACCACTTGCAAAATAAGGGGAAGTATCCATCCACCACCGAGCCTAATCCTAAAGAGTTTTGTAGTGCTATTCAACTAAGGAGTGGTGCTAGTTATGAAGGCCCAAAGATGCCCAAGGAAGTGGAAATTGAGAAAGAGGTGGAGAAGGAAGAAGCTAGAGAAGAAAGTGTGGTTGTGGAGAAAGAGGCTAGTGAAGAGAGTCAAGCAAAGGGAGAGCCCAAGAAATAAGAAGAGAAGTCAAAGAAAGAAGCATGGGGAGCTCCCATGAAAGCCACTCCGGTTCCATTTCCTCAAAGACTTGGGAGGAAAAAGCTTGATGAGGAATTTGGTAAGTTTTTAGAAGTTTTCAAGAGCTTTCATGTTGATATTCCACTATTGGATGCCCTTGAGCAAATACCCCACTACAAGAAGTTTTTGAAAGAAATCATGTCTAAGAAGAGAAGTTGGGATGAGAAGGGGATGATCAAGTTAGTGGAGGAGTGCAAGGAGATTTTAGAGAGACACTTACCTCAAAAGCGAAAGGATTCGGGGAGCTTCATAATTCCATGTGGGATAGGCGAGAATGGGAACATCCAAGGCTTGTGTGACTTGGGAGCAAGTATAAATGTCATGCCTTTGTCCGTTTTTAAGAAGTTGGAGCGAGGATAGGTGACTCCTACAAATATCAATCTTCAATTAGCGGATCAATCATATGCTCATCCATTTGGGATCGTTGAAGATGTATTAGTAGGAGTTGGCAAGTTCATCTTCCTGGTTGATTTTATTGTTCTTGACATGAAGGAAGAGCTTGAGGCACCTATCATACTTGGTAGACCTTTCCTTGCCACCGGCAAAGCCATGATCAATGTTGAGAAAGGGGAGCTTAAGTTGAGCTTTAATGGAGAGGAGGTGACATTTACTAGAGCTCATTTGGAAGAAGTTGCTCCAAGCACTTTGGAGAAGAAGACGTGTTAATACATAGAGATTATCGATTTATACCCTTCCATTGATAGGGATGATTCTACACCTTCTACTTCTTCTAATTCTTTAGTTAATGAGCATTTTATCCCTTCTTGTACAATAATTGCTAACAAGTCTTGTGTTTCGTTGGATGATTCTAGGAAGGAGAAAGCTCTCATTGCACCTTTGCTTGACCCCGGTGATAAGAAGATGGAAGAATGTGAGAAGACTTTGACCAAGCTTGAGCAAGGCTCAAGTTTGGGGGTGTTAGAGGAGAAAAGGACACCACTTGAGAAGAAGGAAGTGAGCTTTAAAGTTGGAGACCAAGTGGTGTGGAGTGAGTCGAATTGGAGCCGTCTACTAGGAGTTGAGAGACTCAAGGAAGTTTTGATGGTGAAGAAAATAAAAGGAGGAAAGCTACTCTTAGAAGACAAATGGGGATGTTACCTCTTTGCAAAGGAGAATCTAGTGAGGCACGAGGAGGATCCTCTTGTCTTCGATGAAAGGGAAGTATGAACTCTTTGAGTTTCGTCTGGCAAAGGACGTTAAACCTAGCGCTAGATGGGAGGCAACCCATCATTTTTATTGCTTTAGTGTGTTTGTGTTTTGTGCTTTTTGTTTTTGGTTCATTTCTTTGAGAATTGCTTTGGAATTAATTGCTCATGCTTAGGAGGTTATGTTATCATGCTATGGGATTTACTTGAAGTATTGAGCTTATTGTTGATATCATTTGGAGTTGCATATTTTTGTATCTCTCTCATTCTAAACTTTGAATTCATGTTATCATTCAAGTTTGGGGGTGTTGATCATTTATTGATTGAAATTCATCTTTTGATGGTAATTATTTGATGATTGGTATGCCCGATTGTAGGTACACTCACTACATTTGATGGGAAGTAATCGGAATTGCAAGGAAATTCAAGATCGAAAATGAGGAAAGCTTAAAAGTTGGTGAAAATGAGCAAAAAGGAAGAGACCCCGGTCTCCTCAATCGAATGAGCGACCGGGCTTAAATCGAGGGACCAAAAAGGTTAGTTTTTGCATATTTGGGTTCGTTGGGGGCGAATAGGTCATTTTTAGGAGTTTCGGGGGTCGGGTCGGGTCTGGAAATCCGTAAAAATTTCCTGGACTCAACCCCGGGTCGAGATGACCCAGCCCTCGGGTCGAGGAGTCCTGCCTTAGTCATTTTTCGCAAAAATAACCTATCCCTCGAGTCGAGGAGCTTGAAATTTCTTATCCCTCGAGTCAAGGGTGGAGACTCGAGTCGAGGCTGGCACCGTTTTTAAATATCGCAGTTTCTGTTCACTGCAGCCACGACTCGAGGCTGCTACCCCCATTTCCGATCCCCTTTCATCTCCACCATAATTCCGACCACTTTAGGCACGTTTTCCGATTAATCACCGATTTTTCACATCACATTCATCATTCATTACATCAAATCATAATTTTGAGGGTTTTTTAGCATCAATTTGGGGATTTTTGAAGAAGTAAGAGGGTGTTATTTAATTGCATTCCAAGTCTGAAATTCTCAATTAAGGTACGTAATTCCTACTCCTTTGGCTCTTAATTTCGTTCTTGTGGTGATTATTGCATGGGTCTTTGTGAATTTTGCCAATTTTGTATTTGTGTGAAGATTTCATTTGGGCATTTTTGCAAACACTTTATATGTGTTGTATATTGGATGAAATTTGAGCTTTTGAGTGATTAATTTGGATTGCTTTGTGAATTAGAAGCATGTCTAGGAATGATTGTGATGTATTGTTTATGCCTTTGTGCAATTTTAGCTTGGGATTGAATTTTGCATATTTGTGTGACTAATTCCTAGTGAAGGTATATATTGGATAGATGGTCAAGTGTTGTATAATTGATGATAGAAGTGTATGATAGTGAGCATAATTGGATTAATTACTCTATAGATGACCATGTTATTGTTGGATATTTTATGGAGCATATTGGCATGATTTTGGTGAGCCTACTTGTTGTTGTTAATTGTCAAGGCCATTCTTGTTGAGTATGTTATTTTGTTGGGATTTATTGTGTAGAACTTCTATTGATCATATATGCTTAGTTGGATATTTGACAAATTGTTGAGTCTTATTGCTTATTCACTCGGAATTGTTGGTGTTTGTGATTTGTAATATGAGTTGTGACTCTTGATCCGTTCATGTGCTTCAGTGCTATCATTTTGCTCGTATTGCTATTATTGGGAGCTTATTGTTGTCTTGGAAAATTTTGCAGGAAAGATGTTTAGAGGGGTAGATGGCCATAACTTTTCCGATGAGGAATTCCGAAAGAGAGACCAAGCCATTACATTCGCTCAGAAGATGCCAGCACAGTTGGGAATTCATTGGGATGACTATAAATGGAGGAAGCACATTATCTTATATGCGGAGATCTACAACAAGGTGGTCAAGACCCGCCCTGTGGACCACCGTTTGCATGGTCTCCATGGGCATAGAGGAGGATATCCCACGACTTTTTGATCAGATTGGCATGGCCGGCTTCTTATCTAAGAGGCTGAGGACCTACTTGGGGCTTACTCTCGAGTTCCTCTGCACGGTGAAGTTCGACAAGGCCAGAAAGGTGAAGTTTCCCAGGGCCATCACATTTGAGTTACTTGGACACGAGTACACATTGACCGTGAACGAGGTCAATGAGATTATTGGTGCACCGACAGATCCAGATGGCTCACTGCTTAACATCCAGAGAGAGTACAATGCCAAAAAGTTTTGGAGGAGGATTTCAGATTCGGGGGCACCGGAGCAGCCTCAGTTTGTGTCGGGAAAGTCTAAGAGCATGAGGATCCAGAACCCGGTGATGAGGTATCTTGAGAAGATCCTCTCTAGCACTATATTTGCCCGATCAGAGGGGGGAGCCGTGGTATCCGAGGAGTTGTATGTGCTATGGTGTTTTCTACATGGGGTCAAATTTAATGTTGTTGCATATCTCTATTATTTATTTGAGAGGGTGACGAGCACGAAGTTCAAGAATATACACTTCGGAGGGATGATTACACTGATTGCCGAGCATTTGGGCATTCCTACACATAACCTGCGAGCACTCGAGGGACCAGATTTGACGACTGATACCATGAGGCGTATGAAGACTCTCGACCTTATTGGTAGGACTTGGTGCTTTCAGCAGCACCTCGGTGGCCGATTCTCTCTTCCCAACAAGAGGTTGACTACATTATTCGAGGCTCCAGGATATGTGACCATCAACCTCCGGATGTGGTCACTGAGACATACTGAGGCGATTGACGCCTGCACCCAAGAGCACGGAGATGTCCTCCGTGAGGATGATGATGAGGAGGGAGGACAGCAGGCAGGATCAGGATCTGGATCTGAGGACGAGGCTGAGGGTGTAGATGTTGGGTACAAAGAAGAGGAAGCTGAAGAAGAGGAGCAGGCTGGGGTGCCGGTGCAGATGGACGAGGACTTGACGCCAGAGATTAATTATTACTGGCAGGATGAGATGCGTAGTAGGGAGTTTGAGGCCGGTAGTTCATCACAGAGATAGTGGACCCTTACTGAGGAGATGTGGGCTGACAGTCAGAGGATGTAGCTCGAGTGCCTGACTAGGCAGGATGAGTGCTACCGCATGATGGAGGAGTCCCATCGCTTTAACAAGGAGACGAGGAGGATGCATGAAGAGTCTCTTAAGACTCAGCATGACATGTACGCACTCCTCCAGCAGATGAGCTCGTGGAATTGCTAGCCGGGCCAGTACCCTCCTCCACCGCCGCCGTCCGATTATTAGGGCTACTCCCATACTTCCTCATCCTTATCCTTAGTTCATTTAGCTCTTTATTCCTCTTGAGTGATTTGTATGGATTGATTATGATTGTTTAGATTGTACTTGATGACTTGATTTGGATGGATTTGAGCATTTGATGATTTTTATGATGATGTGGATGGTGATTTGAGGCTTTTGGATTTATTGAGCTTTATTGTCTTTAGATGATTATGCTATATTGATATCTTGTATTCCTTGATTATTTTTGGGCTTAATTTGTCTTGAGCTTAATTGAGGACTTATTGCATATCTTTTAGTATCTTTCTTGACTTAGTGAGTGTGCTTGAGATTATGTACATGTGCACTTGTGCTTGATTTGCAAGACCTTTTGAATTTTGATTTGATCATGAGTTGATATGTGGCTTGAAGATAGCATGCTTGATAGTTATGTGATGATGAATGTGATTGAAGATTCTTGATTCATTGCTCAATTTTAGCCCGTGAGCTTTTATGCCTTTATAATCGTACATCTTATAGGGTTGATATGATTTCTTTGTGAGTGCATCATTCATGGATTTGTATGCTAGAACTTGCCTTTGGACTTGTTGAGATTGATCTTTGTGTGATGTCATGAAAGTGATAAGAGGCCATGTTTGATATTGTCACTTTGCCAAATTTTTCCTCACCAAAAACATTTGATTTCCTTAGTGAGCCAATTTGAGCCTAATTTCCTTATTCTTTGGCAAGCCAAGTGAAATTGAAGTCATTAGTCTATTTATATGAGCCTTATTGCCCTATGCTTAGTAGAGCTTGATTGTTGGCTATAGATGGTGCTTTGCATGCAAAGTGTGGTGGAAAGATGATGTGCTAAGTGATGATGCTTGAGAAAAGAAAGATTGTGAAAAAATTGAATTGTGAAAATGAAAAGAGAAGAAAAATTCAATTTGAGAGCTTAAAAGAAAGAAAGCTCAAGTGAATGGTGGTGTTTGAACTTTGAAATGCAAAAGAAAAGAGTTGCTTGATGACGATTGAAGAGATGTGTATTGTATTGTTTAGCTATCATTCAAGTCTCTACTATTTGAGCCACTCTTACCCAAATTTATCAACCCATTCCAAAGAGCCTACATTACAACCTTGATGAAAGACCTCTTTCATTCTTGATTGAACACAAATGATTTTGATTGAGATTAAGTCCATTGGCAAGCTTATGGGGTACATGTTTGTGAATTTGATGATGGAGTGCATATTTAACCTTTATACACTTGAGTGAAGAGTGAAACACTCCATGGAAGGAGTAATGTGTTGAGTATTTGATGTTGCATTTGTTTGAGCATGATTCATCTTGATTGCTAGTGGATAGTTTGCATTGATACTTATGTTCATTGATGAATTCGAATGTCTTATATTTCTTCTATGGTGCCATGTGACATAATTGCAATCAATTCACTCCTTTGTGCTTATTTGCTACATTGTTCGAGGACGAGCAACACTTCAAGTTTGGGGGTATTATAATTGGAGTGAATTGATGCATATTTTTAGGGGGTATTTTAGTGCAAAAAGTGATCAAAAGTGTTAGATTTTATGCATAAATGTGTAGAGTATCGCTACTTTGCCTAAAAAGTATTACTTGTGAGATATTTGATATTTTTTATCCGTTTTACAGGTAAATTGGTGGAATTTGGCTAAACTGAGAGTACCGCCATTCTAAGGATGAAGAGACGATCGAGATGGGCGAAAACGGGGGTCAGAGGCGGAGCCCGGGTAGAGAAAATTCCCTGAACTCGACTTCTGGTCGAGGTCCAGGGGCCTCGACCCGAGGGTGAAGGCATTAGGCTGAAATTCCAAAAATCAGAGCAGCCTCGACTCGACGAGTCGAGGGACAGGGCAGAGAGAGATCCCTCGAGTCGAGGGCTGGAGCTCGACTCGAGGCTGGAGGAAAAACCGCAAAATCACTAACACGACTTAAAGGCCTCGACTCGAGGGCCCCAACCTCGAGTCTAGGGATGCCCAAAACTGAAAAAATTCAATTTAAGCCATTTTGAGCTGAAAACAGAGCATATTCTTCCTAACTTAGATTAGAACAGTTATTAGACAGCTTTTTGGGTGAAAATCTCATTCCGTAGCTTAATTCTCTTTGTAATTGGATTAGATTCTTAGATTTAGATTGATTTCAAGCATTTGTACCTTAGATTAGTGAATTGATCCATTAGTTTTTCATTTTCAAGTTGTAATTGAAAAGGAGGAGATTGTAATTGAAGAAATTGTGAAGACTCAAGCATTCTTATTTTTTATCATTGAAGCCAATTGGTGATGTTCTTCCACTTAATTCCTTTTAATTCATTATTTGTGTTGATTAGTTTCTTAATTGTTTTCTTAGATTTTCTACCCATGGCTTTTTCTCTTAGCACCATGGGCTAATCATTATGCTTGGGATAATTGAAATTGGGGATGATGTGATTGTCTTATGCTATTATTGTTGATGATTGTTGATCAATTGAGTTATGTTGTAGTGATTGCCTCCTAATTGTGATTATCATTGTGCTTCATGGAAAGTTATATCTTTAGATTAATGTTTGATAACCCTAGCAATAGGCGAGAGTTGAGCTAACGTGACTAGGGATTAATCGGGTTATAATTGTGTATGAATGTATGAATTGTGTGCTTCTTAATTAAGAGATTAGAAGTACTAAGGATACTCACATTAGGCATTGTGTAGTTAATTGAGTGATTAATTGCATGATGGTTTATGCTTTCTATCTTAATTGATTTGCAATTTGATACAATCATAGCTTGTTGATCATTGATTCCTTGATGGATATTATCCCGAGCACCCCAATCCCCCATTGAAACCAAGTTATTTATTTTTGCATATTAGGTGTTTGATCATTTGCTTGCATAGTATTAGAATTTTAATTCTTGCAATTTTATTGTAGTGTTTAGTGCTAAAACCCATCTTGCAACAATAGTCACCAATAACTTGTATTCTTAGGGCCTCACGTGCATACTAATTCCCTTGGATTCGATAAACTTGATTGGTCTTAATACCGCTTGCCGGAATCCTACAATCACATGGATCCTCTCTCATACAAGGAGGATGTTTGGGCAGAGTCCTTCGACATGATTGAAAGACCTCCTTGCAGAGGGGTAAGGAAGGAGTTAAAGAAGAACTTACTGAGGAGGAAATATAGTTTGTTAATGACAGTATTAACAAAGTCAATTTTTAAAGAGCAGAACTCTCACCGCGGGTTATACAAGCCAAGATTGTGTTGTCTCAGGGCCATTCTTGATGGTGTTAAGGTAGATTGGGTTGGGTTGTTGATGACTAGGTTCAGGGAAGAAAAACAGAGGTTCGCCTTTGATGCAACATCTGGGAATGGTCTTCACTCACTGTAGCCAGCATGTTCAACAAAACTACAGTAATTATAGAGGAGATGGAACAAATCTGCTTATTGGAATGCTGGCACATGAAAATATTCAAAGCAGAAGGGCTTATTGACAATGAATGAAAGAATAGGTGGATTGCCTGATACAGACGATGAGTCAGATGAGGTCGGGGAGTAGAGGAGACAGTTAGGATAAATAGCTGAAAGAAGACCAGCATCGGTGGTTCCTGCTCTAGCTGAGGCTGTTCCTGCTGAGGTTACTCCTGCTGAAACAACTCCAGCTAATGTGGCATCTTCAGAACATGCCCTTCTGGATCCTCTCAAAGAAGGAGAAGGACGAAAGATCCAAGTCAACGAGTGTCTGATGAGGGGTCTTCCAAAGCTGAGGAGACGGAATCTGTACCAGCTGATCAACCAACCAATTAAGTTAGCTACTCTGCTAGCCAAGGAAGCTGTGGTTCTTCAGATAGCAGCTGAGGTCTTAGAGGCAGCTGGGAAGGAGCAAGAAGCGGAGAGAGAAAAGGCTTCACTTCCTACCATCCAAGAAGAAGGTACATCTTCTTCACTCACTCTCTCTCCCAAATCTCTCACCAGGTCTGGCGATGATGAGGTAAACTCGGATGGTACCTCGGAGCCTCTTAATCAGCCACAGTCTCCACAAATCCAAATGACTTCCGAAACAGTCTAACCATTATCTGAACTTACACAACCTTTATATATCCAAACACCATCTGAAGCCACTTAACCCAAAGATCTCCCCATCTCATCTAAACCATCCTTATCCACTCCTCACACCATCTCTACCCCATCTATCCCAACAACAGTCCAATCTCCACAAATTCCAAAACCCTCTTACTCTTTCCTAGAAAATCTTCAAACACTCTCCCCACCTCTTCAAACCCCATCTGAAGAAACTCCCACATCATCTGATTCCTCTCAAAAGGATGAAGATAGTGATGACAGCCCTGCATCAGCCTTCTTTTCAATTTTCAAAAAGCTGGGGAGCAAGATGGAAGTAAAATTCTACAAGCAGCTGAAAAAGAAGACTAAGGAGATAGTCAAGGCTGTCACGGAGACGATGATTGCCAATATGAAGATAGCAGAGGTAAATATTGTCAATAACATTTCTACTCTGACTAACACTTCATTGGTTGAGAAACAAAGAAGCCTGGAGGAGGAGGAGGAGTTGAAGAAGCTGAAGGATGATTTTGCAAAGAGTAATGAGATAGTCTTTAATGAAATTGTCTTTGACAAAAATGACTATTGAGCTCAATGCACTTCTCTGGAAGCACAACTGAAGGACCTCTCCGATGCTGTTAAAAAGAGGGAAGGAGAGCAGAAAGAAATAAAGGCCACCCTCACTGCCAGCCTGGAAGAGGCCAAGAAAGAAGTGGCTATCAAGGCAGATGAGTTGGCAGCTCTGCAGCTGAGGGTAAGCCAGATTGAAGAAGCTCTAAAGGAAGATGAGGAGAGGAAGAAAAAATAAGAGGAGGAGAAGACTAAAAGGCTGTTTGCCAACATGAAGGAAGCAGAGAAAGAAAACGCTAAGGCAGAAGGCAAAGGCAAGGCCAAAGCAGCTGAGGAACCTCCTCAATCTGAGGTTGTTCCAAAAGCAGCTAAGGCAAAATGAAAGAGGGAAGCTGACTACTCCAACTTGTCTGAGAGTTAGATAAAAAGGATAAAGGAGGAAAAGAGGATGAATGGAGAAAGAGAGCGAAGGAGGCTAAAGAAGATCAACAAGGATCTGGATTTCTCATGGAGCAAGTCTGAGCTTCAATGGATTATCAAGACTAAAGATGCTCAAGGAAATGAGAACTTCCGACCCTTTCACAGAATAACCGTCCCTCTAAGAATGGGAGCTGGGAAGCTGACCAGAGAATACAAAGAAAAGAATCTGGATGCAAAGTTGATGTATTTATGGCACATTCTGAAAGCTCTTGGTGCCACTTCAGAGGACCCTAACTTAGCTTGGCATGAATGGATCGAGAAGGAGGATGCTGACATCTATCATCGGCTGATCAATGAAGTTGATGAAGAGTTCAACACAGATCTGATAGCTCCTGCCTTCGAATATGCCGTTCCGAAGAAAAGAGCAAATGGCTCCATTGACCTAGACTGGGTCAAGGGAATCATTTAAGGAGCTGAAGCCGAGTCAGGAATCAAAGACCCAGCTGAGCTGAAGGGGTTGAAAAAGAGGGTCTTTAATTGGTTGTGTGTTCCGGAAGCTAACAGATGGGCAGATTAGATAAGGATTTTTTTTCTTAATCTTTTTACATCTTATCTAGTTTATACGTTTGCCCCTTGTAAATGTATTTTTGTGAAATGAATGAGATATCTATTTGAATTTATCTAATCAAATTTTCTCTATTTTGTTCTTTTTAAGTTCATATTTTTTTTCATTCACAAGGTTTTAAGTCTTTCCTAAAGAAATGTTTCTAAGTTTTTTACTAATAAGATTACATGCCTTAGAATAATTCTTAAAAGGACTTAGGTATAAAATTTTCGTTTAACAGTCTAAGTTGTTGCTCTTGTGTGAATTCATCAGATAATAATATGCTTATGAGCCTAATGTGTTTAGATTGAAATATCTTAGTTGAATAATTTTTCGTCTAACACCAGCTGTTGAGTTCATTTCATTCTTGTAGTTTTAACATCATAAAAAACGGGAAAATTGTTAGATTAGGAAGTTGTTTTGATGTGCTAAAATGTATAGGTTAGATAGTTCTTGTAAAAGTAAGATGACCAACTGATGATGTATAGAAAAACTGATGTAATGTAGTCTGTAAATTTCAGACTAGGTAAGCTTAGATAGTCAGCCTAGGTTCTTTACTTTAAGGTCATCTGAATATAGTCTTGTGGAAGTCATCTGATCAAGAAAGGATAATGAAGAGCTAAAGACTAGGTGGAGATCAGCTGAGTAGAATATGAAAGGCGGATCTCAGCTGATCCGTCAGACGACTACCTCAAGAAGATCAGCTGAAGTTGAAGCGGTGTTGGTCCCGAGATTAAGTATTTAAGAGAAACCAAGTTCACCTTCCAGAGATAATCTAGAAGGGGGGAGGGGGTTAGAGAGATTATCTTAATTTTTATAAAATTCAGATTATCAATTCACGAAACCAAAGTCGAATAGCGGAAACAGTTGTACACTCAATCTTTTGAAATAGGATCAAAAAGCAATCTGAAATTAATTTGTTTGAACAACAGATTATCAACAGAAAGTTAAATGCAGAAAGTAAATGACAAGCGATTTATAGTGGTTTAGATCAAAAGATCCTACATCCATTCTCCTCCTTCAAATTGAAGAAGGGCCTCGACTCACTTACTTACTTACTTACTCACTAGTGATTATAATTACAATGATATGATGATCTTCGTCTTCAACCTATCTTCAAACTATCAATCTATCTAGAGAATCTAAAAAGTACAATGTAGAATGTGTTTGAAGATATACAGGGAAGTATTCTTTAAACACTTTAGAAATTTATGAAAAACTTTTTGAAATCTTGCGAGTGCTTCGAAAATGTGAGTTTCAGAATGAATAGTGCTTAGAGTTCTTCTAAGAACTGTGCTTCTCCTATTTATAAGCCTGTAAGACGGTTAGTTTGTTGTAACAAACTTAAAAACCGCTTAACAAACTTATCTATAAAACCGACTTGACCTAAGCTGATCTTGAGTTAGTCGTCTGCTGCTGACTTGGTGAGGACCTGCCTTTCTTATTCTACTCAGCTAGTCTTGACCTCGTCTTGAGCTCTTCATTATTCTCTCCAACATATGACTTCTTCAAGACTGTCTTCAGATGACCTTCTTCTTCCTGACCTCAGCTAACTTCATTAGCTTTAACTAGTCTGATCAGCCTAGTACTAATGCTTACTACATCAGTTGTTCTGTACACTCTCAGATGGTCATCTTATTTACATGAGATTGTCTAGTCTAAACAATTTAACTCATCAAAACTAAAAACCTGATCTAACAATTTCCCCCTTTTTGATGATGTTAAAACTACAAGAAAGAAACAAACTCACAGCTGATGTTAGTCAAGATTATTCAAAATGATCAGATAAGCACATTCAGCATGTAAGCATTTTTAGCCAGATAAGTTCACTTAGGGGCACTTAATCATACTTAGGAAAATTTCAAAGATTTGAAAATTTTATACTTAGAAAAATTTGAGAAATTTTCGTTCTGAGAAATAAAATTTTTCTCAGATGATTAATACTTAGAAAAATTTCTTGATATTTTCTTAGAAAGCAAAAAAAAAAAAAACTTAAGCTTAAAAAGATAAGACAATGTAGTTCATATAAGGTTCAGATTTTTCATTCAGATGTGGCATGATTACATTTACAAACAGATCAAACAAGATGTGAAGAAATAGAAAATAAAGCTTATCTAGTCTGTCCATCTATCCTTCTCTGGGAGCTGCATCCAGTCAAAGATTTGGTTCCTTAGCTCTGTAATGTCCTTTGGATCAGTCAACTTTATCTGATTTTGACCGTAGTTGATTGTTGATCTGATCCAATCTTTGTCAATTGAGCCGTCGTCTGTGACCTTGACTGGAATAGTTGAGAAGGCCGGAGCTACCAGATCTATATTGTACCATTCATCTCCTTCTGTGATAAGATTCTGGTAGAGCTCTGGGTTCTGTTTTTCCATCTAGTCATGCCAAGCAATTGTCTCATCTTCAGACGTGGCACTAACTCCTTTGCAGATATACCAAAAGAACGTCCACTTCACCTCGTATTTCATATACTCTCCAGCACAGGAAGGATGTGAAATCATCTTGAGAGGAGCATCTGACCTATGCTGAGACCTTATCCAGGCCTTATCGGCTTCTCCAAGAGGACCTCCAGCTGCTGCCGGAATAACCCATCTCTTCGAAGCTCGATCAAAGATTCTCCCTGCCTCCTTTGCTGATTTTATCTTCCTCCTCGCCTCCCTGCGGCCATAGAAAATCATTTCCACTTTTATTCTTCTGTCTCTCTCTTCCTCGATTCGGATTTGCTCAGCAGATTTTTCTAAGGGTCTCTTGCCAGCTGCTTTTAACATTATGCTCTGCCTGACAGGAGATGAGACCAGCTCAAGACCCTTCCCTTTTTCTTCCTTCTCTTTCTCAGCTTCAGCTTTTGCCTTCGCCTCCTCCTTTCTCTCCCTTATCTTAGCCATGAGCTTCTCCGACTTCAGCTCAGCTTCCTTTTTCTTTTCCAGCTCATCTGCCCTGATCGCTTCCTCGATCTGCTCTATGCGAACTCTCAGGGCAGTGAGTTCATCTGATTGATTACTGGCTGAGAGCTTGATAAGGTTCAGTTCAGCTTGGACCCTGACCAAATCCTTCCCCTTTTTAACATCATTAAGAAGCATTTGGAGTTGTTCCTTGACAACGGTAAAGTAAGTGGAAGCTGTGGTCTGGTTCCTCAAGATCTCATCAGCCAGAATCTGATTATCAGCCCTTACTTGAACTTTCAGCTCATCAACCTCCTTTTTCACCTCAGCTACCTCCTCCTTGACAGATAATTTTACAGATTTGGAAAGCTTAGTCAAGTAATTTACCTCAGATACCTTAAGCATGTCCTCCATCGTGACACTCACAGAGTCCACGATATCGGCTGTTTTGGTCTAGAGCATCTGACTAAATTTCTCCTCCATCTTCTTCTCCATCTGGCTGAGTATGGCTGTGAAGGCAGTCCCTGGGCTGTTAGGACGAACTTCAGCTGGAGCCACTGGTAAACCAAGATGACTTCTGATGTGGTCAAGGAGCTGCTCTTCAGAAAGGATGGATGAGATAGATGGTATCCCAACAGACTCCAAGACCACTCTCTCCCAGCTCAGCAAGTTTTCCCAGCCAATTTCTTCTGATAGCAAATTCAGCTCCTCCAGGTCTCCTGCCCTCAAATGATGAATCAACCAAATCTCCACAGATTCCTTCATTACTTCAGTGTTTTGCTGAAGTTCAGGAATGAGCTTAGCCAGCCTCCTCCGCCCATCTGCCCTTAGAGACACTTCAAAACTGCCCATTGAACCATTTGGCTTGGGAGTGTGGATTGAACTGATTTGGGGAGAAGGGGTAGGGTATTTTGTGGAAAGGAAGTATAGAAAATTGTATATTTGAGAGGTGGGTTGAGGGTTGTTTTCAGGGGTGGTTTGATCAGGGGGTATTTGGGTAGATAAGGTTGGTGGGGTAGGAATTATTTGTGGTGAAGGAGTTTGTATTTGGACATCTGTGGGAGTAGGTTGTTTAAGAGGCTCCAAGGTACCAGCCATGAATACCTCTTCATCGCCTGAGTGGGTTGGGGAAATAGCAGATGAAGAAAGACTAGATGTTGTACCTATAGAGATGGGCTTCTCAACAGATGTGGTTCTCTCTAAACTAAGCTCCTCTAGTACCTTTGCTTCGGCCACAGCAGCTGCTGCCACCTCCAGGGAGATCGCCTCCTCTGGTAACAGACTTGAAGGGGCAGCAGATGACTCCCCTTGCTCCTTCTTGTCTGAGGCCTTCACCAGCCTCCTCTTGGTCCTCCTCTGGAGAGGCACCACAGCCTCCACTTCCTCAGCTGCTGGGGCTGGCTCAGCAGGCACTGCTCCTTCAGCTTAAGGGGTAGCCTCATGCACAACAGTCGGCCTCTCTGTCTCCTCTGCTGCTGCCTGTACCCGTTGGTCCCTAGCCTCGTCAAAGTCCTCATCTGAGTCTGGTAGACCACCTAGCCTCTCATTTTTCGTAAGCAGCCCCTTCTGCTTCGAGTATTTCTTAGTTCTCTCCTTCAAATCCACAACTTTATTCATACCTTCAATGAGGACTGTAATCTTGCTAAACAAGCTCACAGTCGTAAAAGTTGTCCATTCACCAGAAACAAGGTCGTAGGTCAGCCTCTGTTTTTCCTCCTTCATCCTTCGGATCAGCACATCTACTCAATCTACTCTGACTCCATCAAGGATTGCCCTCATACAACAGAGTCTAGGTTTTGATAAACCATCGTGGGAGCTTTGATCACCCATGATTGACTTGGTGACGATGGTCATCAACAACCTATACTTTCTTCTAAGTAGATCCTTTTTCAAATCCCTTCGCACTCCCCTGTGAGTCACTCTGGCAACCATCTCGAACGATTATTCCCACTTCTCCTCTTTATACGTCATCGGATTCACTCCCTCGGCCGAAGTATCGAAGATCCTGGCAATAACATCTTTAGAGAACGACAACTGAGCCCCATCGACTTCAGTGTCAAAACCCTCATCGGAGAACTTGCAGTTTGCCAGAAACTCTGCTCCGATCAAATCAAGCGTCTTATTCTGCTTTGACTTTAATGAACAGAATCCTCTTAATTTTGAAGCCTCCAATAATCGGAGAATCTCTCAAGATTCTCGATCTTGGGTAGTTTCAAAATCTACATACATTTCTGCTTTCAACTTGTTCTTGAAAATTTCAGTGTTCATTTTGAAGTTAGATTTCGGTGTAGATATAAAGGTAGGTTTGGGGGATTTAGAAGATGAAGCCATTTGGAAACTGAAATGGTAAGAATTTTTGGAGAAGAGGAATTGCAGTAAATTTAGGGTTTGGAATTGTAAAAGTGAATTTTTGAAATGAAGAGGGTAAGTTTTTTAAATGGAAGGAGAGAGAGAGGGAAAACCGGAGAAACCTGCTACGTGGCAAGAACAGGATCAATTTAAACCGTCGATTGTATGTGTCACGTGGAGTATATCAATGGCTATATAAGATAGTCGCTTCACCTCCGGCGCGTGGCATTAACTCAAATTTGAAACTATAAAAAGTAATCGTCCAAGCTACGGATTAGACGGTTAATAGGGGTTACTTTATGCAGAGATAGTAAGTATACCTGACGTTAGCCGAAATATACCTGTCTTCGCATAAAGGTTTCCCTATTTCAAACTGGGTTTTATCAGACTTGGTCAAAAATGACCTTGTCTTGAATTTTGAAAATTTCTCCAAGTCTGATTATTTTGAAAAATAAAGAATTTTTAAGACTGATTTAATTACATGCCTTTATTTTAAATAAGCTAAGTCTTATATCCAAATATAACTAGTATATAAGAATATTTAACTCAGCTGGGGTTTTCAAAAGAACAACTCATCTGAAAGATTTTGAAATAGATGAGCTATGAGAATAGTTTTTTAAAATAATTTTTAAGAAGAAAATAAGGATAGATTTTGTTCAGATGAAGAAGTCTTTCAGATGAGAAGGTTTATGCTGATCTAACGATATTATTTATAATCTGTTCCTGCAGATACACAAACTTGGGAAACCGTTAGTAGCCAGAGTAAGCCAGACAAGTTACATAAGCTCATCTGTTTCTTAAAGAAATCAGCTGATTATGTTCTTGTCTGATTTACTTAATGTCAGATAAGAAATTATCAAGTTTGATAAGGTCAATATGACTAATCCTTGATTCTTGATTCCTTTGAAAGAAGATCAATGATATCAGCTCTGTGATTGTCCTTTGACAGATACCAAGTCTGATAATTCTTTCTAGGCAAGATTTTAAAGAAAAGAAAGAAAGAATATACAAGATACATGCAATAGAAATCATAAATCAGCTAAGGATGCATCCAGTAATCCTAATTCTAAACATAAATCCTTAAATCTAGACTCAGCTAAAGGTTTTGTAAGTATATCTACTCTCTGTAACTAGGTTGCTATCTTTTCTATCCTAATATCACTCTTCTCAACATGATCCCTAATAAAATGATGTCTTATATCTATATGCTTACATCAGGAATGCAAAACAGGATTGTTTGTCATGGCTATTGCACTATTACTATCACAGAAAATAGGCACAGACGGTTTGAGAATATTGTAATCCCTAAGCTGCTGACTAATCCAGAGAAACTGAGAGCAACAACTACCAGTTGCCATGTATTCAACTTCAGGTATGAAGGTTGTAACTGAAGTTTGTTTCTTAGATAACCAAGAAATTAACTTGTTGCCTAAAAATTGACAAGTTCCAGACGCAGACTTCCTATCAATTTTACAGCCTCCAAAATCTTAATCTGAATAACATGAAAGCTCGAAGTTGTCATCAGATGGGTACCACAACCCAACCTGCAGAGTACCTTTAAGATACTTTAGGATTTTCTTAGCTGTTTCCAGATGAGTTTTCTTAGGATTTGATTAAAACCTTGCACATACCCCAACTGCAAAGGTTATATCTGGCATGCTTGCAATGAGATATAACAAGGATCCGATCAATCCACGATACTCCGTTGCATCAGTGGGTATCCCATTCTCATCTGAATCCATAGAGAAGTTAGTTTCCATAGGTATTTTAACTTCTGTACTAGTAGTCATCCCAAACTTATCTATGAGGTCCTTTGCATACTTAGTCTGATGTATAAAGATCCCTCTGCTTGTCTGTTTAATCTGCAAACCTAGAAAATATGTTAGTTCTCCCATCATAGACATTTCGAATATGTTTTTCATGAGAACACTAAATTCTTCACACAGTGTCAGATTAGGTGAACCAAAAATAATATCATCTACATAGATTTGAACTAATAAGATATCCCCCTTCATCTACTGACCTTGGCTGATCAAATGATGTCAGAGGAGTCTCCTTAGATGGAACAGATAGAGGAGTTCCCTTCTGATTCTCAGATGGGGACTCTTCATCATCTGAATCTGAATCAAAACTAGGCAAATAAGTTTTTCTCTATTTAGTTTTGTTTTAGTTCAATTATATCTAGATTAGTAGTAATTTGATTTACCTTATCTGAAAAAGTATGAAGTTCATCAAACACTACATGTGGAGTTTCTTCCACACAAAAAGTTGTCTTATTGAAGACTCTGAAAGCCTTGGAAGTGCTAGAATATCCTAAGAATATTCCATCAGTTGCCTTAGCATCAAATGTCCTCAACTTAGACTTCTCATTATAGTGAATGAAACACTTACACCCAAAAGCACGAAAATATGAAATTCTTGGAACCTTACCTTTCCAGAGTTCATAAGGTGTCTTACCCTTATCCTTGACTGGTAAGCATATGTTCTGAGTGTAGCAGGCTGTGTTGATAGCCTCAGCCCAGAACCTATGAGGTGTTCCATATTCCGCTAACATGCTTCTGACTGCTTCTTTAAGTGTTCTATTCCTTCTTTCTACGACACCATTTTGTTGTGGTGTTCTGGCTGAAGATGTCTCATGTATTATTCCATTCTCATTCAAATAGTTAGATAAACAAGAATTCAAGAACTCAATTCCCTTGTCACTCCTTATTTTAACAATATTAACACCCTTTTCATTTTGTATTTGTTTGAACAGATCTGGGATCTTGTTCACAGTCTCATTTTTCTTGAAAAGAAATATCACCCAAGTGTATCTTAAAAAATCATCAACAACTACTAGGGTATATTTCCTTCCACTAAAGCTGAGAGGTGGAACAGGTCCAAACAAATTCAAATGAAGGAGTTGTAAAACTCTTTCAGATAAAGATGTGTTAATACTTTTAAAAGAGTTCCAGGGCTGTTTACCTTTTTGGCATGCATCACGTTTCAGATCAGTTGAGCAAAGTCTATCAGGCAATCCCTTGACAAGATTCCTCTTAGCTATTTTGCTAAGGGTTTTGAAATTCAGATGATTAAATCTTTTATGCCATAGCCAACTGAGGTCACCTCCACCTTTAGCTACAAGACATGTGTTTTTGGGGCAACTATTGAAATTAGCCACATAGACATTACCATGTCTGAAGCCAGTTAAGAGTACCTTATCTGAGGAACTGTCTAAGATATCACACTTATCTTTTGAAAATCTGATTGGAGTGAATTGATACATATTTAGGGCCTATTTTAGTGCAAAAAGTGAGCTAAAGTGTTAGTTTTTGTGCCTAAATGTGAAAAGTATCACTCTTTTGCCTAAAAAGTATTATTTGTGAGATTTTGATGTTTTTCGTCAATTTTGTAGGTAATTCGGTGGAATTTTGCCAAACCGAGAGTACCATTAGACTTAGAATGAAGAGACGATCATACGGAACGAAAACGGGGGTCGGGGCCAAAGCCCCGCATAAGAAAAGTGCCCTGGACTCGAGCTCTGGTCGAGGAGCAAGAGCCTCGAGTCGAGGGATATGCAGAAAGGACCAAAATCAAAAGAAAAGCAGGAGTCTCGACTCGAGGCCTGACCCTCGAGTCGAGGGATGGGACAAAAGCAGAAGCCTCGAGTCGAGGCCTGACCCTCGACCCGAGGGGGCAGTTTTTCAGAATTTTCGTATTTAAAGGGGAGAAGCAGAGCAATTCAGAAAAAAAAAATCAGAATAGCAGTTAAGAGCGGTTTTGGGGCGATTTCTCAGGCCCCAAGCCATTCCTTCCTTAGGTAGAGTAGATTGGTAGAATTAGGATTAGATTTCAATTAATTGTTGGTAGATTAGCCTTAGATTAACATTTGATCCTTGTAATTCCTTCAATTCAAGCTTGTAATTTCATTTGGAGATTGGTATTGAAGACTCAAGCATTCCTATTTTGGTTTATTGAAGATCTATTGGTGATGTTTTTCCTCTCTTGTCTCATTAATTTGTTAATTGTTGTGATTTGTGTTTTGTTTGATCAATTATATCTTCTTCCCATGGGTATTGTTTGTGGTACCATGGGCTAACTCTCTTGTGCTTGGGTTAATTGAAATTGATGATGATTTGATTGATGATGCTATGATTGTTGAAGATTGGAGATCAATTGAGTAGATTGCTTACTAATTGTGATTTTCAATTGTGCTTCATGCATAATTATCTCTTTAGATTAGTGTTTGATCACCCTAGCTATAGACGAGAGTTGCGCTAACGTGATCCGGGATTAATCGGGTTATAATTGTGTATGAATGTGTGGATTGGATGCTTCGGAATCGAGAGATTAGTTGCACTAAGGATACTCACATTAATTTTCTACCTAATTGTGATTCTTCATTGTGCTTTGTGTAAAATTGTCTCTTTTGATTAATGGTTGATCACCCTAGCAATAGGCGAGAATTGAACTAACGTGATTATGTGTTAATCGAGTTTCAATTTTGCATGATTGTATGAATTGGGGATTTCTACATTGAGAAATGGGAAGGACTAAGGATACTCACATTAGGCATTGTGATTTTAATGGAGTGATTAATTTCATGATGGTTTATGCTTTCTATCTTAGTTGATTTGCAATTTGATGCAATTGTAGCTTGTTGATTGATGATTCCTTGATGGATGTTAACCCTAGCACCCCTATCCCACCACTTATTGTTGTTTTTGTTATCGCATTCTTAGTGTTCGATCATTTGCTTGCTCCTTGTTGTTTTGTATTTTTTGCTTGTGTTTTGTTGTTTTTGTTCCAAACCCTTGTTGCAACTCTAGTCACTAAGAACTTGTATTTCTAAGGCCTCACGTGCATACTTTTTCCCTTGGGTTCGATATTTTGCGATTGGTCTTAAAAGCTCTTGCCCTATATACTCCAATCAAAATCTAACATGAAAACCTTTATCACAGAGTTGGGAAATAGATAACAAATTATATTTCAAACCTTCTACATAGTAGACCTCAGACACCTGGACATCACCTATAATTAAAGTGTCAACTCCCTTGGTCTGTCCGTAGTTATTGTCACCAAATAAAACTCTGGGACCATCTATATTCTGGAAATTTGATAGTAGTTTCCTTTCACAAGTCATGTGCTGAGAGCAGCCACTGTCGATGTACCAGATGGAAGCTAGAATTTCCTCTTTTAAAGATAGTCCTTGGGATTCCTGTAAAATAAAAGATTAGGTAAGAGGTACCCTAGTGATCTTGGGTCCTTTAAGTTCAATAATCACTTTGGGTATCCAAACAAACATTTCCTTGTTCAATAATAAATCAGATTGAAGTTGTCTGCCAAATCTGTCAACAAATATATCAGCCTCATATGAAAGTTTGTTGAAATCAGATTTGGTGATCTTCTTAATCTTTTGAAATAAAGGATAGCATCTGCTTCTTCCATCAAAAGAACTATAAAATGAGTTCCTCTTAATCTTGGTTCTTGGAATCCTTTTTATCAGATTAGGATTTCTTATCTGATTTTTACTCTTCAGATTAGAAGAAGTAACCCTCATCTGACTCTGTGGTTTCCACGGTCCAATTTTAATTCTTTTTTATGTTTCAGCAGCTTTTACAAATTTCCTTGGTTTCAAAGTTTCTGACTTATTGTTTTTATCATAACCAAGACCTGTTTTATCATGAGATTTTTGTGAAGTTCTAATAATGTGATCTATAACTGATTGTGAGTTATTAAGTTGACTCATTTTGAAGACAAGATTCTCATTAGTCTTCTTAATTAACTCATTCTCATTACATACCATTTCAAATTTATCTTTTAAAGATCTTAATTCTTCTTCTAATCTTTCAGACAGACTAGTTGATGTACTAGCCTCAACCTGGGGTAAACATTCCTCCTTGAATGTTTCCTTAGACTCAGAGTAGTTCACAACTTGTTTGCCTTTGATTAGAGTCTGAACTTGATCTTTTAAAGTTAAATTTTCAGTCTATAATTGTTTATAAGCACTTAGAGACATTTGTAGATCTTTCAAAAGTCCCTTGATCACAGTTTGATCATTATCTGAAACTGACTTATAAGACTCATTATCAGACGAAGAATAGTAATCTACCTCTTTTACCATCAGACAGATTTCATCATCTGATCCGAAGTCAGACGACGATGATGATGAAGATAATTTTCTTGATTCTCTTTTTCTTCAGCAAGAAGGGCTCTTTGGTCTGCGAATCGCCTATCTCTTTTCTTCCTTTTCTCCTCTCTTTCTTTAGGAGTCAGCTGGGGACAATCATAGCTATAATGCCCTGGCTTGTTACAAGTGTAACAAGTGTCTCCCCGATCTGATTTAGGACTATTAGGATTCTTCTTTACAGGTGACTTGTACCTTGTTGTCTGATTTCTTCTTCTATCATCATCTGTTGATTCAACATCGTCTTTTCTTCTGGATCTTGATCTTGATTTGTCTTTTTCTGCGAATTTCAACTTGTTACGCTTATATTTCATTCTCAAACGATCATACCTCTTAGTCAATAATGCCATCTGTTCTTTTAGAGAAACATCAGCTCCTTTTAACTCAGCTACAAGTTTGTCTTCCTTATTGACAAATGCTACAGTCTTAGATGAGGTACTAGACTCCATCTCATCTTCTTTATCCTCTACCTGAATATCAAACTCATAACCTTTCAAGTGAGAAAACAAAGTGTAATGGCTCCTTAGTGGCTTTAATCGTATTTCCTTTTTCCCTCCAATGCTTGGTTAGAGATCTAAGGATTTTATTATTAATCTCTTTTTCAGTGTAAACTTTACCCAAGTCAGTGGCTCTATTGATCAGATTAGTCATTCTCATGTCTAGCTGATCAATAGATTCACCTTATTTCATTTTAAAGACATCAAATAGATGGAGAACAGCTTGAAGCTTGTTCTCCTTTACCTGATGTGTGCCTTCGCACATATTAGCTAGGGTGTCCTACATCTCTTTGGCTGTTTTACACTTCTTAATCTTTTCATACCACTCTCTGCTGAGAGTCACAATGATTTCATTCCGGGCCACCTAATCTAGATTATACACTTTCCTTTCATCATTGGTCAATTCAGACACCTTTTTCACCGTCTGAGTTCGAGATTCTGAGCTGCTTGCTCTATCACTTACACCACCATGGTAGAATTTGATTGGTCCATCAGATAGAACATCTTCCATTCGAGGATGAATAGATTTGAGATGATTTTCCATATGAAATTTCCAGTAATCATAATCTTCAGTCTCAAATTGGAAGGTTCTTGACCTTTCTATCATTACTCATAGACGTGATTAGTAGATAACAAGAAATTCAGCAGAGATTGTTCAAAAACAAATCTGTTTCAAGATTTTTGAAAATCAAAGATCACTTTGACCAAAAGAAATATTCAGAACAGCTTTAACACCGCTCTGACACCACCTGTTGGTCCCGAGATTGAGTATTTAAGAGAAACCAAGTTCACCTTCATGAGATAATCTAGAAAGGGGGGGAGGGGTTGAATAGATTATCTTAATTTTTATAAAATTCAGATTATCAATTCACGAAACCAAAGTCGAATAGCGGAAATAGTTTTAGACTTAATCTTTTGAAATAGGATCAAAAAGTAAGCTGATATTAATGTGTTTGAACAATAGATTATCAACATAAAGTTAAACACAGAAAGTAAATGACAAACGATTTATAGTGGTTCAGATCAAAAGATCCTACATCCACTCTCCTCCTTCAACTTGAAGAAGGGCCTCGACTCACTTACTTACTTACTTACTCACTGGTGATTACAATTACAATGATATGATGATCTTCGTCTTCAACCTATCTTCAAACTATCAATCTATCTAGAGTATCTAAAAAGTACAGTGTAGAATGTGTTTGAAGATATACAGGGAAGTGTTCTTTAAATACTTTAGAAATTTATGAAAAACATTTTGAAATCTTGTGAGTGCTTCGAAAATGTGAGTTTCAGAATGAATAGTGCTTAGAGTTCTTCTAAGAACAGTGCTTACTCCTATTTATAAGCCTGTAAGACGATTAGTTTGTTGTAACAAACTTAAAAACCGTTTAACAAACTTATCTATAAAACCGACTTGACCTAAGCTGATCTTGAGTTAGTCGTCTGCTGCTGACTTGGTGAGGACCTGTCTTTCTTATTCTACTCAGTTGGTCTTGACCTCGTCTTGAGCTCTTAAGTATTCTCTCCAACAGATGACTTCTTCAAGACTGTCTTCAGATGACCTTCTTCTTCCTGACCTCAGCTGACTTCATTAGCTTTACCTAGTCTGATCAGCCTAGTACTGATGCTTACTACATCAGTTGTTCTATACACTCTCAGCTGGTCATCTTATTTACATGAGATTGTTTAGTTTAAATAATTTAACTCATCAAAACTAAAAACCTGATCTAACCAGCGATTTTCAAGAAAGGTTGTTAGGTGGTTAGAGGTTGTTCTAACAAACTAACTGTCTCATATTCACTTATAAATAGGCTTAAGCACAGTTCTTAAAAGAACTTTTGCCATACTTGTAATCCACACAATTTTTAGAAGCACGCTTAGTGTTTGTAGAACACTTGTATTTTTTTTCTTCTAGATATCTGCACTGTAATCATAGATTAGAAGGTAGATTAGAAGGAGAAAGGTATTCTGAAGATCTAAATCTTTAAGTTTGTATTTGTAATCGAAGGAAGGAAGAAAGTAATGAAGCTATCTAGTGGAGTTCCTTCTTTAGATTGAAGGAGGCGAGTAGATGTAGAATTTTATAATCCGAACCACTATAAATTTGGTGTTCTTTACTTTCAGCATATACGTTTCAATCGATTAATTTTGTTAATTCATATTCATATCAGGACGTTTTTAGATCCATCTGAAAAAAATTGAGTATTAAAATTTTCCCTGAGTACTCTAGATAATTTAGAGGATTAATTTGAGTAGACAGTCTAATATTTGAAATATTTTATATAATCTATTCAACCCCCTTCTAGATTATCTCTAGAAGCCTAACTTAATCTCGGGACCAACAAAATGTTATGTTTTATAACTTAAAAGTGTTACTATGAATAAGTGTCAGTTATAATTACAAAAAAGTGTTGGGTGCTAACATTATTAACATGTGCCAACAAAATTATTTAAAAAGTGTCATAATAAAACATGAGGGACCAACTCAAATAGATTTTATATCGATAATCTTCAAGAAAAAAAATATATATATATATATAATAATAGGGCAGGACTGAAAAAGAATGAAAAAAGAGAAAAGTAGAATTATTTTGCATAAACTTTCCCATATTTGTCTTTATAATATTAAGTACTTTTACTTTTATTCAACTGAACAAAAGAATTGATATATTTTGGTAACACCCAATTCCCAATTCTCATTCCCGTCTTTTCCTAACTTCAATGGCGGAGGCACTCCCCTCTGTTACTTCCTCTATATTATTTTAGTCCTAATGTATTTGATATTTCAATCTTGAACACAAACTGTAAATCATTGATTTTTTTATGGCTTAACTTTTCTCTCAAATTCCCATTTTCTCGCCCTATAAACATGCTCTTTGATGCCATCAATACATGTTCTTTCGTTCCTAATTCCAACATGTACTGTTAATTTAAATCAATTCTATTTCATCCTGTTATGATACTAATAGCCTCGATTGATGAATGAGTATTAATTTGGTAATGGGTTTTGATGGTGTTTCTATGGAATATTTCAAGATATTAAACAAAGGGCTCATTTTATTTAGGTTTAATTCTATATTAATCCACTGCCTTTAGATTCGATTTCAATTTAATCACGATTTAGTTTCTTTTTTAATGAAAAATCACCACCTCTCTTTGGTTGTTTCAATTCGATATGCGGTTTGGAGTTTCAGCAAGAATTTTTCAATGCATGAGCTACATGGGTGAATTCATTTTAAGGAGGACAAGAGAAGTATTCGACGTACGATTGGAAAAATCATGTAATAATTTAAATGTGTGTACCAAATTGAAACAAACAAATTGAAACAACCAAAGAGGTGGTGAATTTTCATATGAAGATTGAAGTTTAGATAAACTTAAAGAGTCGTGAATTTATAGAATTAACTCTTTTATTTATATTCGTGACCTTTTTATAATTTAGTGATGTTAAATTGTAGCAATGTGCAAACCACCTTTTTTTTTTTTGCAATAAAAATCTAGAGTTGTTTGTGAGTAACTTACTGTTGACGTGGAAAAAATCACGTGATTGAATTAAAAGAACTAAAAAGATGGTGCTTGACATTGCTAAAATAACAATTTATGATGGGATGATGTTAGATTTACTGTTTTATTCTTTGACTGCGTCTTGTCAATTCTTTTAAAATGAAATCATCTATTCCATATTTGGTGTTTCATGATGTATTTCATAGTGTAGATGATTGACACATGTAGGGTGAAAAATAATTAATAGAGGTATACACCCCATCGACATGTGTCAATAATCTAGTAGGATGTAACACCCAATGGAATAGAGGAATTTAGCTGCATTTTTTTGTCCAGCATCAACTGCATTAGAAGAATCAACTGTTCTTTTTTACCTAATTGTTCTTATTTTATTAAAAGATCATGTTTCCTTGTGTTTGATTATTCATGAATGTATTTTTGTGTGAAATTCTTTTTGTATTGCATTAATAGAATCAACTGTTATTTTTGCATAAATGTTTAGTTATTTTATTAAAGAATCATGTTTCCTTGCGTTTGATTATTCATCAATGTATTTCTGTGTCATAATTTTTTCTGTATTGAATTAGTAGAATCAATTGTTCTTTTTGCCTAAATCATTGTTATTTTATTAGAAATCATGTTTCCCCGCGTTTGGTTACTCATCAATGTATTGCTGTGTGATAAATTCTTCTGTATTGTATACATTTGGACCCAAGAATGAAAGACTTTTCGAACGGACAAAGCAATAGAAAGGGTGAAGATAAAGGTTCCAAAAACACGAAAAGGAAATGGACATCAAAGGAAGATGCAGTTCTGATAGCAGCACTTGGGGAGTTATGCAACTCTGGGTGGAAAAGAGAGAATGGTATTTTTAAGAACGGATATACTGTTGCGTGAGAGACGAAACTGAAAACCCGAATTCCCAATTGCAGCATTAAGGCTAGCCCGCATATTGAGTCGCGATTGAAACTACTGAAGAGGCAATATGATGCAATAACTGAAATGCAAGGTTCTGGTATGCAATGGTACAGTAAACTAAACATTCTCTCATGTGAGGATGATGATGTGTGGGAGAAATGGATTCAGGTACATATATGTGTGTGTAATTATATGGCTTTTGAAATCTTAGACATCGATAGGTCCTTAAGCTGTTAAAATTTTATTTTGTTAGGTTCTTACACTGCTTTCTGTTTTAAAAGGTTTTTCAAGTATTGAAAATTTATTCCCAAAGCTCCATCGAGATGAGAATTTATGGAATTCTCTGATTTATCTTAAATGTTCCGTTAAATAATAATTCCTCTGTCCCACTACTATATATTTTTAGTTGCTTTTGGTCACAAAAATTAAGACAAAGTGATAAGTGTAGAAAAATGATAATTAAAAAAAATGAAGAGTAGGGATATAAATTTAGGAAGTGTTTTCTAAAAGTTGAAAAAAAAAACTTATAGTGGGATGACCAAAAAGGAAAAATAGAAACGTTTTGTGACTGATGGAGTATATATCTAGATTTTATTAATATCTAGATATGGTTAGGGCAAGTCATATTAACCCAAATTCTTCATGTGATGGCTTCCTAAAATCATGTATATTATTTGATGTAACTAGTAAGGTGAATTAAAAAATTCTTTCAATTTTCGTCTCGTGAAATAAAATTACTTTAAAGGCACTTAAAACAACAAAATAGTTTAGGAACCTATATAAAAAAAATGGTAGTTTAGTTATGCCATGTTAAAATGATCAGGATCATGTTGGTTATCACCTATTGTTTTTTATTTAATATGGGTTTTCATTTAATTTTCAGACGCATACTGATGCAAAGGCATTAAGGAACAAGTAGTTCAACTATTATAATGATCTGCATCTTTTATTTGGAAACAGAGGCACAAGGAAGGGTACTAATAATGATGAATTGGACGATGATGGTGATGATAAGGTATTCGATGTTGACGATGACAATGGTACAGGTAACCTGATGGTACGTGACAGTTTAGAAGAAGATGAGCTAGGAGATTACGAGGGATCATACGGGAAAGAGGAAGATACCCAAGTCTGATAACAATGACAATAGCTCGACTGAACGTTGTAAAAAGAGAAAAATGGAGAGAGAGCATAGCATACTGCCTGATCAAGATGCTCAATCAGACGACTCAGCTCGATCATATGGTGAGAATCACTGGGCGGATGCCTCGGAAAACCAGCCTCATGCTTCGAATAAAGTTTTGAACAAGAAAAGCTGTATTAGAGAGGGTGAATCATCTGAATTAGAAAAATTAGCGAATATATTTATTAGCTTTCTTGATAAATATCAACACCACCTTTCTTTATTGACTGAAATAGTCAGGAAGGAAGCGAATGCGGAGAAGGTAGCCGGGGAAAAAAGGGCAAGGCTGAATGAAGAATTAAAGAAACTGCATAATCTAAATTGCAGGCTCGTCTTCGAGCAACATCGTTGATAGTGAGCGATCCTGCGAAGCTTGACCTCTTTTACAGTCCTTCGAAAGAGGAAAGAGGAGAGTGGGTAACCATGTTGCTCACTGGACTTATATGATTTGTATGTGATATTGGTCCCGAGATTGAGTGATTGAAAAGATCTCCTAGAGATAATCTAGAAGGGGTTGAATAGATTATCTAAATTTCTTTTGAAACTTCAGATTAACTATTCAAACTCAACTTCTTAATTATCTAAGTACACAGCGGAAATAATTTTATACTCAATCTTTAATTCGGATTTAGAAGTAAGATTAGGTGAACCAAAGATAATGTCATCTACATAGATTTGAACTAACAAAATATTATCATCAACTTTTTTTCTGAACAAAGTTCTATCTTTCCTTTAGAAAATCCACTTGATACTAAGAATTCAGATAGAGTATCATACCAAGCACGAGGTGCTTGTTTAAGTCCATATAGTGCATTATTAAGTTTATAGACTTTATTATTCGTCCTAAACCCAGGAGGTTGCTCTACATAAACTTCCTCAAGCAATACACCATTCAAGAAAGCAGACTTAACATCCATTTGAAAGACTTTGAAATCCTTATTGGCAGCAAAGACTAAAAACAATATTATTGCTTCTAATCTGGCGAATGGAGCATAGGTCTCATCATAGTCTATCCCCTCAGACTGTGAGTAACCTTGTGTTGCTAGTTTAGCCTTATTACGAATAATAACATTGTTTTCATCAGTTTTATTTTTGAAAGTCCATTTGGTGCTTATAATTTTTCTATGAATGGGTTATCCACTAGTTCCCAAACATTCTGCCTTTCAAATTGATGTAGTTCTTCTTGCATGGCGATTACCCAGCTTGGGTCAGATAAAGCCTCCTCAATAGACTTAGGCTCAAGAAGTGATACATAACAACTGAACATACTTTGAGAATCCAACATAGTCCTCGTCTGGACACTACTCGAAGGATCTCCAATGATCTGTTCAGCTGGATGATAACTTCTCATCCTTTTACCTATTTGAGTGGAAGTACCCACATCAGCTGACTCAGAAAGTAACTCATCTTGTTCAGCCTCGATGAGTCGGGAAATAGGTTAAGTACGGCAAATAGAAGGGAATAAGACGGATGCGCTGAGTAAACATTCCCTTCATCTACTGTACTTGTCTGATCAGATGATGTTAAAGGTGTCTCCTCAGATGGAACAGATAGAGGAGTTCCTTTCTGATTCTTAGATGTGAGTTCTTCTTCATCTGAATCTGAATCAAAACTAGGAAAATGGGATTTCCTTTGTTTAGGTTTGCTAAGTTCAAGTTTATTTAGATCATTTGAAATTTGGTCAACCTTGTCTGAAAAAGTATGAATTTCATCAAACACCATATGAAGTGTTTCTTCCACACAAAGAGTTGTCTTATTAAAGACTCTAAATGTCTTAGATGTGCTGGAATATCCTAAGAAAATTTCATCAGCTATTTTGGCATCAAATGTCTTTAATTTAGACTTCCCATTGTTATGAATGAAACACTTACAACCAAAAGCACGAAAGTAAGAAATTTTTGGAATTTTACCTTTCCACAGCTCATATGGAGTCCTACCATTATCTTTCACAGGCAGACACCTAATCTGGGTGTAGCAAGCTGTGTTGATTGCTTTAGCCCAGAACCTCTATGGAGTTTCATACTCAGCTAACATGCTTCTAGCGGTCTCTTTGAGAGTTCTGTTCCTTCTTTCAACAACACCATTTTGTTGTGGTGTTCAAGCAGATGATGTCTTATGTGCAATGTCATTCTCAGCAAGGTAGTTAGATAAACAAGAATTTAAAAATTCAGTGTCCTTGTCACTCTCTATCTTGATTATATTAATACCTTTCTCATTTTGAATTTGTCTGAATAAATCTAGTATCCTGCTCATCATCTAATTTTTCTTGAAAAGAAATAACACCCAAGTTTATCTGGAATAATCATCCACTACAACTAAATTGTATTTCTTCCCACTAAAGCTGAGAGGTAAAACAGGTCCAAACAAGTCCAAATGAAGAAGTTGTAACACTCTTTCAGATGAGATAGTGTTAATACTCTTAAAGGAATTCTTAGGTTGTTTACCTTTCTGACAAGCATCAAATTTAAGATCATTAGAACATAATTTTTCAAGTAATCCTTTAACAAGATTTTTCTTAGCTATTTTGTTAAGGGTCTTGAAGTTCAGATGACTAAGCCTCTTGTGCCATAGCCAGCTGAGATCATCTCCACCCTTAGCAACCAAACAGGTATCTTTAGGTCAACTGTTAAAGTTATCCACATAAACAATACTGTGTCTGAAGCCAGTTAAGAGAACCTTGTCTGAAAGACTGTCTACAATATAACATTTATCCCTAAAACCGAACACTGAATCCTTTGTCACAAAGTTGAGATACAGACAATAAGTTGTGCTTTAAACCTTCAACAGAATAAACTTCTGATACCTGAACATCACCTATAATTAAGGTTCCAACACCTCTAGTCTGACCACAATTGTTGTCACCAAAAAGTACTCTTGGACTATCAATGCTTTGGAAATTTGAAAGCAACCTTCTCTCACATGATATATGCTAAAAACAGTCACTATCAATGTGCCAAATTGTAGCTAGAATTTCTTCCTTAGAAGATGGTCCTTAATATTCCTACAAAATAAAGTTAAGTAAGAGGTACCCTAGTGATCTTGAGTCCTTTTGGGTCATTAATCACCATGGGTAACCATACAAACATATCATTATTAAGTAATAAATCAGACTCAAGTTGTCTACCAAATCGATCAACATATATCTCAGTCTTATATGCATATCTATTGTAATCAGATTTGGTCATTTTCTTGATCTTTTGAAACAGAGGAAAACATCCGCTTCTTCCATCAAAATAACTATATGTAGATATATTTCTAGATTTGGTTCTTGGAAATCTTTTCTTCAGATTAAGCCTCCTCGCCAAATTTTCAGATTCTAACTGCTTGTAAGCACTTAGAGACATTTTCAAATATTTCAAAAGACTTTTGATAACAGACTGATCATTATCTGAAACTGATTTGTAAGACTCATTATCAGACGAAGAGTAGTAATCTACCTCTGTTGGTCCCGAGATTTAGTGTTTTAAGAGAGATTAAACAGACCTTCCAGAGATAATTTAGAAGGGGGTTGAATAGATTATCTAAATTTTTTACAAAATTCAGATTCTCAATTCAAGCTTAAATTGTAAACCCAAAATCAAAGTTGTCAGCGGAAACAAATTTATACTCAATCTATAAAACTGGATCTAAAGCAATCTAAAGTTATTTTTAAACCAATTCACAGATAATCAACAGAAATTAAATGCAGAAAGTAAAAACACGAGATTTATAGTGGTTCAGATCAAAAGATCCTACATCCACTCTCCTTCTTCAATCTTGAAGAATGGGCTCTTTCTTCTCACTTACTTTCGATTACAAGTTACAATAGCAGACGTTCTTCGTCTTTGATTCTCCTTCAATCTATCAATCTATCTAACCAATCTATGTTTACAGTGCAGATTGTGATTTGAAGGTATATAGAAAGTGTTCTTCAAACACTTAAAATATTATGAAAAAGCTTTAAGAAACTAATGAGTGATTTTCAATAATGTGAGTTTTAGAAAATGAGTGCAAAAGTTCTTCTGAGAACCGTGCTTAGTCCTATTTATAAATCTATAAGACGGTTAGTTTGTTGTAACAAACTGGAAACCGTTTAACAAACTTATTTTTAAAAACTTCTTGAACTTAGCTGATCCTGAGTTAGTTGTTTGTCTTTGACTTGGTGAAAACCTGGTTTTCTTATTCTACTCAGCTGGTCTTGACCTCGTCTTGAGCGCTTCATTAATCTCTCAAACAGACGACCTTTCAAGATTGTCTCGAGATGACCTCGAAATTTCTTGACCTCAGCTGACTCTTTCAATCTTGCCTAGTCTGATCAGTCTACTAGAAAAATGTATTACATCAGTTGATCTATGCAAATTCAGCTGGTCATCCTATATACCTGAGCTCGTCTATCCTATATGTTTTAACTTATTCAAAACTAAGAACCTGATCTAACAATTTTCCCCTTTTTGACGAAGTTAAAACTACAAGAAAGAAACAAACTCATAGCTGGTGTTAGTCAAGGTTAGTCAAGATAAGCAAGCCATTTAGATCAAGCACATACACAACTTTTCAATCAGATAGATTCACATAAGAACACTTACTCACACTTAAAAAACAATACTTAAGTAAATTTTTCAAACACTTAGAAAAATTTTAAGAAAATATTCCAAGTCACAAAGTTTTATCAGATTACCAATACTTAGAAAAATTTCTTAAAACTTATAAGATTCCTGTGACTTAGAAAAATTTTTGAACTTCTAAAAGTAGATGAAGCATAAAACATAAATGATCAGACAAGTTCAAACATCTCATATATTCATCACATCAAAATTACATTTACAAATTGGAGCACTTAGAAAATAAAATGATAAGAAAGAAAATGAAAGTCTTATCTAAGTTCCCCATCTATCGGACTCGGGTACCACCAGCCAGTCGAACACCCTCTTCCTTAGTTGCTTCAGGTCATCCGCCTCGGTGTATCCAGACTCTGCCTCCGCTCTTTAAACGATTCCCTTGACCCAGTCTAGGTCAAGAGTCTCGTCAGCTTTCTTTGCTGGTCGGCAAATTCAAAAGCTCGGGCGATCAGATTGATGTTAAACTCGTTATTAGCTTCCTTGAGCAGCCGACGATAGAAGTCTCTGTCTATCTTCTCGATCCATTCGTGCCAGGCCAAGTCTGGATCCTCAGGTTGAGTAGCCCCTGGAGCTTTGAGGATGTGCCAATAGTACATCCACATTGCATCCAGGTTCCTTTCTTTGTATTCCTTGGTGTACTGATCAGCAACCATTTTTGGAGGAGCTGAGGTTGTGTGGAATGGCCTGAACTTCTCATCTCCTTCACCTTTCATCAGCCACTTCCTTTCAGCTTGGCTCCAGGTGAAGTTCAGGTTCTTATTGAGTTGCCTCAGCCTCCTCCTCTCCTTCTCACCATAGAACTGTTTCTCCCTCCTGATCCTTTTGATCTGATCTTCAGAAAGGTTGGAGTAGTCAGCTTCTCTTTTCCCTTTGCCTTTGGCAGCAGCCTTTAAACTGATCTCAGTTGTCTTATGTTCCTCGGCTGCCACCTTCTTCCCTTTGCCCTTGGCCTCAGATTTTTCAGACTCTTTAATTCTAGCCAAGAGCTTCTCAGACTTCTCCTCCTCCTTCTTCCTCCTCTGCTCATCCTCCCTCAGTGCTTCCTCTATCTGGCTCACCCTCAGTTGAAGCACAACCAACTCATCTGATTTGATTCTAAGCTCTTCCTTGGCTGTCTCCAACTCAGTTGTGATGGCTTTGATGCTCAGCTCCTTCTTCGTTGCTTTAACATCAGCTGTGAGGGCTTGCCTTTTTTCTTCCTCCTCCTTTTCCCCCATTTTCACTTCATCACTGAGCTCCCTCAGCCTCGTTTCAAGTGCAGAGCAGTGAATTCTAAAGTCTGATTTATCCAGAGCTATTTCTTGCACTACTATTGCATTATTTTCTTTCATCTGCTCTTTTAGCTCTTTCACTTCCTCCTCCAGCACATTCACTTTGTCAGCCAACATAGAGTTAGTCAAGGTATATATTTTATTAGTCATATTTACTTCGACTTCCTTCATGTTGGTGATCATTGTCTCCGTGACCGCCTCTACCATCTTCTTTGTTCTCCTCTTCAGCTTCTTTGTAAATGCAGCTTTCATCTTCTTCTCAAGCTTGGAGAAGATTGAAGAGAAGGCAGATTACGGGGCTAAGGTCGTTGTCTTCATCCTCAGATGAGGAATCAGATGAGGAAGGAGTTGGGGCTTCTTTTGGGAGTGGGGGAGGGGTGTTTTGTAGTTTTCCGGCAAGCGGTATTAAGACCAATCAAAAATATCGAACCCAAGGAAAAAAATATGCACGTGAGGCCCTAGAAATACAAGTTATCGGTGACTATTGTTGCAAGGCGGGTTTGGAAATGAAAACACACAAAATGCAAGAAATAAACTCAAACACTACAAAGCGGCAAATGATCGAACACTTAGAAGGCAAGCACAAATACAACAAAAAATGGGGGATTTGGGTGCTAGGGCTAACATCCATCAAGGAATCAATTATCAACAAGCTATGATTGAATCAAATTGCAAATCAACTAAGATAGAAAGCATAAAACCATCATGAAATTAATCAGTCCATTAATAACACAATGCCTAATGTGAGTATCCTTAGTGCAACTAACCTCTCGATTTCGAAGCACCCAATCCACACATTCATACATAATTATAACCCAATTAATCCCGGATCACGTTAGCTCAACTCTCGTTTATTGCTAGGGTGATCAAACATTAATCTAAAGAGATAAAAATGCATGAAGCACAATTGAGAATCACAATTAGGAAGCAATCTAAATCAATTGATCTTCAATCATCAACAATCATAGCATAGGCAATCAAATCATCATCAATTTCAATTAATACAAGCACAAGAGAGTTAGCTCATGGTGCTAAGAGCAAAATCCATGGGAAGAAAATCTAGATGAGCAAATAATAATCTAATCACAACAACGAATGAATTGAAAAGACAAGAGAGGAAGAACATCACCAATTGAATTGAATCAACAAAAATAGGAATGCTTGAGTCTTCAATACACTTCTTCTCCAATGCAAATTACAAGCTTGAATTGAGTAAACAACTATGATCTAATGCTAATCTAATCAACAACAATTGAAATCTAAATCTAAATCTACCATCTACTCTACCTACAAGGAGAATTTGGCTTGGGGCCTAAGAAATCGCCTCAAAACCGCTATTAACTACTCTATGGAAAGTTATGGAAGTTATGCTCTGTTCCTGCCTTTAAATAAACGAATTCTGAAAATCTCCTCCCTCGAGTCGAGGCTCAGCCCTCGACTCGAGGCTTCCCATTTTTCCCATCCCTCGACTCGAGGCTCAGCCCTCGAGTCAAGGCTGCTTCCAAATTTTGAATTTTCCTCCAATAGCCTTCACCCTCGGGTCGAGGCCCCTGGACCTCGACCAGAGGTCGAGTCCAGGGAATTTTCTCGACCCGGGCTCCGCCTCTGACCCCCGTTTTCGTCCGTCTCGATCGTCTCTTCATCCTAAGAATGCCGGTACTCTCGGTTTGGCCAAATTCCACCGATTTACCTGTAAAACGGACGAAAAATATCAATTATCTCACAAGTAATACTTTTTAGGCAAAGAAGTGATACTCTATACATTTATGCACAAAATCTAACGCTTTTGATCACTTTTTGCACTAAAATACACCTAAAAAACATGCATCAATTCACTCCAATCATAATACCCCCAAACTTGAAGTGTTGCTCGTCCTCGAGCAACGTAGCAAATAAGCACAAAGGAGTGAATTGATTGCAATCATGTCACATGGCACCATAGAAGATATAGAAGACAATTTAACTCATCAATGAACATGAATATCAATGCAAACTATCCACTAGCAATCAAGATGAATCATATTCAAACAAATGCAACATCAAACACTTAACACATTGCTCCTTCCATGGAGTGTTTCACTCTTCTCTCAAGTGTATGAAGGTATAAATGCACTCAAGCATCAAATTCATAAACTTGCACACCATATGCTTGCCAAAAGACTTAATCTCAATCAAAATCATTTGTGTTCAATCAAGAACCAAAGAGGTCTTTCTTCTAGGTTGTAATGTAGCTCTTTGGAATGGGTAGGATGTTTTAGGTAAGAGTGACTCAAATAGTAGAGACTTGAATGATAGCTAAGTAATACAATACACATCTCTTCAATCCTCATCAAGCAACACTCTTTCTCTTGCTTTTCATAGTTCAATCACCACCCTTCTTTTGAGATTTCTTTCTTTTAAGCTCTCAAATTGAATTTCTCATCTTCACGCTTTTTTCACAATTCAGTTTTTTTCTCAACCTTCCTTTTTTCATTCTCAATCATCAACTTGGCACACAATCTTTCCACCACACTTTACAAGCAAATCACCATCATTAGCCAACAATCAAGCTCTACTAAACATAAGACAAGAAGGCTCATCAAAATAGGCAAATGGCTTCAATTTCACTTGGCTTGCCAAAGAATAAGGATACTAGGCTCAAAATGGCTCACTAAGGAAATCAAATGTCTTTGGTGGGGAAAAATTTGGCAAAGTGACTTTTCAAATCAAACATGGGCTCTTATCACTTTCATAACATCACACAAAGATTAACCTCAATAAGTCCATAGGCAAGTTCTAGCATACATATCTATGAATGATGCACTCACAAAGAAATTCATCAACCGTATAAAATGTACGATTCTTAAGGCACAAAAGCTCACGGGCTAAATTGAGCAATGAACCAAGCATTTTCAATCACAATCATCAATCATGCTAACTTCAAGCCACATATCAACTCATGATCAAATCAAAATTCAATAAATCTTGCAAATCAAGCACAAGTGCACAAGTACATAATCTCAAGCACACTCACTAAGTCAATAAAGATCACTCAAAGATATGCAATAAGTTCACAATTAAGCTCAATATAAATCAATGCCAAAAAATAATATGCAAGAAATAAGCAAGGGAAGAAGAACACCTCCCCCAAACTTAGACAAGTTTAAGTTTGAAAGGAAGTGTTGTACCAATAAGCCTTTAAATTCCATTTTTTCCTTTAAGCGTGTAGGGCTCATCACGCCTCCTTGCACTTCTCACTTCATCTAGCAAGTGTACCTACAATCGAGCATATGAATCATCAATTCATTACCAAAACAAGATGCACGTAACCAATAAACGATCAACACCCCCAAACTTGAATGATAGCATGAATTCAAAGTTTGGCACGAGAGTGATACAAATATATGCAACTCTTATTGGTATCAACAATAAGCTCAATCATCCAAATAATCCCATAGCAAACTATCATAACCTCCTAAGCATGAGCAGAAAAACGAAAACACTACAAAGCGGCAAATGATCGAACACTTAGAAGGCAAGCACAAATACAACAAAAAATGGGGGATTTGGGTGCTGGGGCTAACATCCATCAAGGAATCAATGATTAACAAGCTATGATTGAATCAAATTGCAAATCAACTAAGATAGAAAACATAAAACCATCATTAAATTAATCACTCCATTAATAACACAATGCCTAATGTGAGTATCCTTAGTGCAACTAATCTCTCGATTCTGAAGCACTCAATCCACATATTCATACACAATTATAACTCAATTAATCCCGGATCACGTTAGCTCAACTCCCACCTATTGCTAGGGTGATCAAACATTAATCTAAAGAGATAAAAATGCATGAAGCACAATTGAGAATCACAATTAGGAAGCATTCTAACTCAATTGATCTTCAATCATCAACAATAATAGCATAGGCAATCAAATCATCCTCAATTTCAATTAACCCAAGCACAAGAGAGTTAGCCCATGGTGCCAAGAGCAAAATCCATGGGAAGAAAATCTAGATGAGCAAATAACAATCTAATCACAACAACCAATGAATTGAAAAGACATGAGAGGAAAAACATCACCAATTGAATTGAATCAACCAAAATAGGAATGCTTGATTCTTCAATACACTTCTTCTCCAATGCAAATTACAAGCTTGAATTGAGTAGACAACTATGATCTAATGCTAATCTAATCAACAACAATTGAAATCTAAATCTAAATCTAAATCTACCATCTACTCTACCTACAAGGAGAATTTGGCTTGGGGCCTAAGAAATCGCCCCAAAACCGCCATTAACTGCTCTATGGAAAGTTATGGAAGTTATGCTCTGTTCCTACCTTTAAATAAACGAATTCTGAAAATCTCCTCCCTCGAGTCGAGGCTCAGCCCTCGACTTAAGGCTGCCCATTTTTTCCATCCCTCGACTCCAGGCTCAGCCCTCGAGTCGAGGCTGCTTTCAAATTTTGAATTTTCCTCCAATAGCCTTTACCCTCGGGTCGAGGCCCCTGGACCTTAACCAGAGGTCGAGTCCAGGGAATTTTCTCGACCCGGGCTCCGCCTCTGACCCCTGTTTTCATCCGTCTCGATCGTCTCTTCATCCTAAGAATGCTGGTACTCTCGGTTTGGCCAAATTCCACCGATTTACCTGTAAAATGGACGAAAAACATCAATTATCTCACAAGTAATACTTTTTAGGCAAAGAAGTGATACTCTATACATTTATGCACAAAATCTAACACTTTTGATCACTTTTTGCACTAAAATACACCTAAAAAACATGCATCAATTCACTCCAATCAAGGGGAAGGGGATCTCATCTGGATGTTTTGGAGGAATGAGTAAGATGGAGTTGGGAATGGAGTGGTTTGGACTTGGGGGAGTGGAGTGGGGATAGTTGTGAGTTGAGGTGAAGATGAGGTTGGCTCAGTCGGTTGGATGGGAGATGATGTGGGTTGTTCAGTGGGCTGTGTAGGTGCTTGTTCAGACGGGGTAGGGGTAGAAGTCTGAATGGATTCTGATGGAAGTTGGACTTGTGGGGGCAACTGTGGCTGTTGAAGAGGCTCTGAGGTGCCAGCCGAGTACACCTCTTCATTACCAGCTGGGGAAGGGGAAGACATAGACAGAGATGAGTTTGTACCTTCCTCCCTTATAGGGGACAGAGCAACTTCCTTTTCCAGAGAGGGAGGCACCTCTATCTGACCGACCTCCGCTGCAATTTGCAAGACCGATACCTTTTCTGGAAGCAAGGTCGTCTCCTCTATCTGCTGCTCTGCCTCCTCTACTTGAGAGGACCCTTCATCGGACGATCCAGAAGACCTGGATCTCCGCCTCTTGGGGACCTGGGACCTTCTCCTAGGCCTTCTCTGAAGAGGTATTGCGGCTTCCTCCTCTTCTTCTTCTAGGCAGCCCCAAGAAGAACTGCCTCAGCTGGTATCTCCTCATCCTCAGCTGCTGGGGCAGCTTCTGGCTCCGCAGCAGGCCTCCTAGCCTCCTCTGCTGCTGCTGCTATTCTCTGGTCCCTGGCCTCATCAGACTCATCATCCGAGTCTGGCATTCCACCTAGCCTTTCATCCTTGGACAATAGCCCCTTTTGCTTCGAGAACTTCTTTGTCCCCGCCTTCCAATCCACCACCTTATTCATCCCTTCGATTAACACAATGATTTTGTTAAAAAGACTCACTGTTGGTAAGGGTAGACCATTCACCAGTCACCGGATCATAGGTCAGCCTCCCTTTCTCTTCTTTCAACCTTTTAACCAACAAATCGACCCAGTTGACTATGACCCCATCGATTATTGCCCTCATGCAGCACAACCTGGGCCCTGATAACCCATCATGGGAACTTTGATCCCCCAGAATAGACTTCGTTACAATCGTCATTAGCAGCCTAAATCTCCTCCTCAATAAGTTATTCTTCAAATCTCGCCGAACACCCCTATTTGTCACCCTCGCCACCATCTCAAAGGACTGCTCCCACTCATCTTCCTTATAAGTCAGAGAATGACTCCCTCCGCCGATGTGTTGAAGATTCTAGCAGAAGCATCCTTCGAGTAAGAGAGTTGAGTCCCATCAATCTCTGTATCGATACCGTCATCAGTAAACTTGCAGTTAACAAGAAACTCAGCTCCCAACAAGTCCAGAGTCTCTGGATTCTCTGTCCCTCGTTTCAAAATCAACATACATTTTGGCCTTCAATTTACTCTTGAAAATGTCATTGTGCATCCTAAAATTGGATTTAGAAGATGATTTGGAGGGTTTGGATGTAGAAGTCATTTTGAGAATTTCTGAGAAGTAAGGAATTTGAGAGAAGGTAATTTGCAGTACAATTTAGGGCTTTTAATTGTAAAAGTGAACTTTAAAACGATGAAGGTAAGTTTTTAAATGGGGAGAGAGAGAGAGGGAAATCCGGAGAAATATGATACGTGGCAAGATCAGATTAATCGTGGCCATTGATTTGTATGTCGAGTGTGGAGTATATCAACGGCTACATATAATAGACGTTTCACCTCCGGCGCGTGGCATTAACTCAATTTTGAAACTGTAAAAAGTAACCGTCCAAGTTACTGATTAGACGGCTAATAGGGGACATTTTATGCAGAGATAGTAAGTATACCTAACGTAAGCCAAAATATACTTTTCTTTGCATGAAGGTTTCCCTATTTCAGACTGGGCTTTATTAGACTTGGTAAAAAACGACCTTGTCTTAAAAATTTGAAAATATCTCCAGTCTGATTATTTTGAAAACAAAGATTTTTAGGTCTAAGTTCATTTTATACCATTGTTTAAATAAACTAAGTCTTATATCTTTATATAACTAGTATACAAAGATATTTAACTCAGCTGAGGGTTTTCAAAGAACAACTCATCTGAAAATTTTGAAATTGATGAATTGTGAGCGTATTTTTAAAAACACTTTTTGAAAAGAAAACAAGGATTGGTTGTTTAAATGAAGAAGACATTCAGATGAGAATGTTTATACTGATCTAACAATGTTGTCTTAATATGTTTCTGCAAATACACAAATTTGGGAAACCATTAGTAGCTCGAGTGAGTCAATCAGGGTACACATACTCATTTGATTCTAAGGAAATCAGTTGATTAATATGTCCTTGTCTGATTTACTTGATGTCAAATAAGGAATTATCAAGTTAGATAAGGTCAATATGACTAATCCTTGATTCTTGATTCCTTTGAAAGGAGATCAACGATATCAGCTCTGTGATTGCCCTTTGACACATATCAAGTCTGATAATCCTTTCTAGACATTTTAAAGAAAATGAGATAGCAAGAAAATACAAGATACAGACAATAGAAGTCATAAATCAACTAAAGATGCATTAAGTAAACCTAATTCTAAACACATTTTTTTAAATCTAGACTCAGCTAGAGGTTTAGTAATTATATCAGTTCTTTGTAATTCGGTTGCTATCTTTTCTAGTCTAATGTAATTTTTCTCAACATGATCCCTAATAAAATAATGTCTAATGTCTACATGCTTACATCTGGAACGCAAAACAGGATTATATGTTATAGCTATGACACTACTACTATCACAGAAAATAGGTAAAGATGATGTGAGAATATTATAGTCCCTAAGCTGCTGACTAATCCAGAGAAGCTGAGAGCAACAACTACCAGCTGCCATGTATTCAGCCTCAGTTGTGGAGGTGGCAACTGAAGTTTGTTTCTTAGATAACCAAGAAATTAACTTGTTGCCTAAAAATTGACAAGTTCCAGACGTGGACTTCCTATCAATTTTGCAACCTTCAAAATCTGAATCTGAATAACCAGATAGCTCGAAGTTGTCATCAGATGGGTACCACAACCCAACCTGCAAAGTTCCTTTAAGATACTTTACGCTTTTTTTAGTTGTTTCCAGATTAGATTTCTTAGTATTTGATTGAAACCTTGCACATACCCCAACTGCAAAGGTTATATCAGGCCTACTTGCAGTGAGATATAACAAGGATCCGATCAATCCACGATATTCCGTTGCATCCGTGGGTATCCCATTCTCATCTGAATCCATAGAGAAGTTAGTTGTCATATGTATTTTAACCTCTCTACTAGTAATCACCCCAAACTTATATCTGAGGTCCTTTGCATACTTAGTCTGATGTATGAAAATCCCTCTGCTTGTCTATTTAATCTGCAAGCCTAGAAAATATGTTAGTTCTCCCATCATAGACAATTCAAATCTGTTTTTCATGAGATCACTAAATTCTTCACACAGTATGAGATTAGGTGAACCAAAAATAATATCGTCTACATAGATTTGAACTAATAAAATATTACCATCCACTTCCTTTCTAAACAGTGTTCTATATATCTTACCTTTAGAAAATCCACTTGATGTCAAAAATTCAGATAGAGTATCATACCAAGCTCGGGGTGCTTGTTTCAGTCCATATAGTGCCTTGTTAAGTTTATAGACTTTATTATTTGTCCTAAACCCAGGAGGTTGTTCTACATAGACTTCCTCAAGTAATACTTCATTCAAGAAGGCATACTTGACATCCATCTGAAAGACTTTGAAACCCTTATCGGCAACAAAAGCTAAAAATAACCTTATTGCTTCTAATTTGGCGACAGGAGCATAGGTCTCATCATAGTCTATCCCTTCAGACTGTGAGTAACCTTGTGCTACTTGTCTAGCCTTATTACGAACAATAATGTTGTTTTCATCAATTTTATTTTTAAAAACTCATTTGGTGTCTATAATTTTTCTATGAATGGGTCTATCCACTAGCTCCCAAACATTTTGTCTTTCAAATTGATGCAATTCTTCCTGCATGGTTGTTACCCAGCTAGGGTCAGATAAAACCTCCTCAATAGACTTAGGCTCAAGGAGTGAAACATAACAGCTAACATACTTTGAGAATCCAACATCGTTCGTGTTTGAACACTACTTGAAGGATCCCCAATAATCTGATCAGCTGGATGATAACTCCTCATCCTTTTGCCTATTTGAGTTGAAGTACCCTCATCAGTTGTCTCAGTAGGTAACTCATCTTGTTCAGCCTGAGTAGACATTCCCCCTTCATCTACTGACCTTATCTGATCAGAAGATGTCAGAGAAGTCTCCTCAGATGGAACAGATAGAGGAATTCCCGTCTGATTCTCAGATGAGGATTCTTTATTATCTGAATCTGAATCAAAACTAGGTAGATAGGTTTTCCTCTGTTTAGTTTTGTTAAGTTCAATTCTATCTAGATCATTAATAATTTGGTTTACCTTATCTGAAAAAAGTATGAATTTCATCAAACACCACATGAGGAATTTTCTCCACACAAAGAGTTGTCTTATTAAAGACTCTAAATGCCTTGGAGGTGCTGGAATATCCTAAGAATATTCCATCAGCTGCCTTGGCATCAAATGTCTTTAATTTAGCGTAACCTCCAATGCTAGTGTTCTTGCTTCGCAGAATCTGAGACACCAATAGATCAACGATCAGCTTACACCAATCATACTTTCATATATCTTTGATCTTACTCAAATATATAGAGTAATGCCAAAGTACTCGTCCATTCATTCCTGGAGTGAGCAATGTTACCAACTAATATAGATGTGTCAGTCGTGCAATGTCACCTACGCGTCGGTCATCATTGCCTGCCGTCACCTCCACCAGTTTGTCATACACACATATTTCTTGTTCAGAATATTTCTCCCTCTGCCAGTCTTAACATCTCTCCCAAAGCAACGTTTGATCCATTTTGGTAACTCTTAATCATTCAATTTTAACTCAATTGGTATACTACCCCCTGCCACTTCGAATAATAAATGCACATTTTTGCTTGTGATCCTGAACTGTTCACCAGATAATACGAATGTCTTTGTTGGCTTATCGAAAACCAGTAGAATATTGTGAATATCATCCTCATACTTTTGTCATCTTGTCTTACACACCTCAATGTCAGCATTCATTATTGCCTCAAATAGTATCCAAAATAGTGTCTTTTTAATCTCTTGTATATGCTCATTTTTTAATTTTATCCCTTGTAAATCCTTCACAGCTATTACTAAATTGCTTCGATAATATGTTGTCTTGTCTTTGATTTTCACTTCCGCTGTAGCAACACGTATTTTGAAAAAATATCCAATTATTTTTCCTTTTACCGTTGTTGGTTGGTCAACGAAAATTGATCAACAATCATCACTATTATCATGTATTTGTATGAAAAGTATAGAATATGCTGAATTACTTACTGAAACTGTATCGCGGCCTCAGCTCAGTATCGCTGCCATCCGTTGTTTTTTCTTCTAACATCTCATTGATCAAACCCTTTGCTATTAGTGGAAAACATTTTAGCTAATAATTTTCATACTACTTAATTTAATTTCCATTTTTTATAGCCGCATTGTTTTTTTTTTCATAACAGTATTTGTTTTAATGTATCCATTAAGTAGTTACCTTGTCTAGTGTGTCTGTCTCTTTTTTTTGTTGTCATCCTCTTATGTTGGTGACCACTATCATCTAATGCATCTGCTGGGAGGGAAATGACATATCAAGTTTCTTATAAAATATACAGCTAAAAAATGAATAATAAAAGAAAATTAAGTAACATAAATGAAAATTTAAATAAGGACTTTGGTCACCATCTGAAGATATGTTATCAGCAAATTCCTTTCTTTTCCCCATTCATATCTGTCTACTTTTGACCCTACGTTTATGGGAAGTCTCATCTGGAACATACATATCAATCATGATATAATTACAGTACATAATATTAAACTGCACCCGTAACGTCTACCGTGTTATCTTATTTTAATTTTTTGCACCTTCTGATGTTGTATATGAATCATATTTCCTTTTCTTCTCCTGGTTTTGTGTTGAATTACTTCGCAATGCCCTCTTCGTTGATCCTACAGAATTTTTTTTTTTTTTTAAAGAAAAACCCCAAAAAAAAAAACATGGAAACGGAAAACAGTTGTGTGTGAGTTTATTATATGTACTCGCAGGAATGACGTTTTCTTTTTTTTAGTCTGAACTACTTCCAAGTAGGTATGTATTACCTTCATAAGAACTGCTCCTTGTGATCCTTGCCCCTTTTTTGCACCTCTTCCTTTACAAACCAGTATATAAAGTTTATTTCAGCACTCTTTTCATCATTACCAATATCTCGCTACACGATTGAATAAAACACATATTTTTCTATTATTATGAAATCACCATACCTATTTTTTTTCTTCTTTCTTGACATGTCTCTTCGTCGGCCACTTGCATCCTCATCGTTGTGTTATAATTTGTTCAGTCTTTGTGTTAACAAAATAACTAACTTGATAACAACCAGAATTGGTTAAATTTAAAGATTTGTTCCCTAAAAAATCTGTAATCAAAAATATTGATACTTTTCGAAGGGATGTGTATGTCAGACGCTAAAAATCAAAGTATTATAGAGAATTTAAAACGATCGAGGGTTATCTACAAAGGGAAATTAAATAAACATAATGGTATAAACACATTCAATTTTTCTGGCCCAGGGTTTTCTGTGGCGTACCTTTTGTTCACGGCTATTGGATTCCTCACGCTTTGTAGTTGCTCAATGCGATTTGTTTATATGTTTTTTCAATCGTTGAAGATGATCGGAGTTAGTATTTTTTATAATCACAGAAGGTGTGCTGTGTTTCAAATGATGAACAGGACGAAATGCTTTTTCCGCCTTGAAATCTGTGCCTGCGCATTAACGTTTTCTATTGCCACTCTCCTTTCCTTGGTGTTTAATCAAGCTACAATAATGCTACAGGGTGTTACAGGGCATTTGCGTACTTTCATGCTCTTAATTGTATTGTGTTGCATTTATCAATTTTTCGCATATTGAAATGCAATTTTTGTAGTTAATTTGTAGTTTACAGTAACCCACCCTATATAGATTACAATATTTATTGCGATGGCAATATTTCGTACTTGCTCTTGATACACTGATTTTGATGCATGGGGGCCATACACTTTACCATAAGCGAGAAATACTTTTGTGTAAATTTTTTATACAAAATAATCTCAACTCTATTGAACACAATCTATTCAAATTCAATTAGAAAGATTGTTCCACATTTTTTTTTTTTTTTTAACTCAATCAATTCAAATTCGATTAGAAAGATTGTTCCACTTTTTTTTTCGTAGTTTAGAATAATTTGCACAATACAAATTTACACAAGACACTTACTCTAGACACACAAGTGCTAATAATATTTTATTTCTATACTATACATTATTTTCTTTCGCGTATTATTTTTGGTAACTCAATAAGATTTAATTCGCTGTTATATTGTTTCAAAGACTCATGCCGTCACATATGCAACAAATAAAAAAACCATCAATTGATAAAAAGATATATAAAATTTAATAAAAACCAATAAAAATACACTTAATTTGAAACTATCTGATAACATTATACTATCTCACATGAGAATTTGTGTTTATTGAGATAATCAATATCATCAACTATTAGTTGGAAAAAAAATAAAATTGAATAGGTTAGAATAAGTAGGCAAAATAAATTACACAATCCATGAAGAATTTGTCCAAAACATTATATGACTAATATGAGAAAGGGTTTTGTCTATGCTACCCGTAGGGAAGTGTCAAGTAGTGCTTTAAAGTCTCGTATTGTACAACACATCAAAAAATAATATGTTATACAATATAATATTTTAAAGCTCTACTCAATACTGATACTGTCCTGTAGGGTGGCATAGATAAAATTGAAATAAGAGATGATGGTTAATGTAAATAGAAATACTGCAGCAGCGTGTCCAAGTAGTCGGTAAGGTACCCCTCAGAGCCAACACCATTTCCAAGGTATTTAACAGCTTGCAAACTTACATCACCTTTAGTTCATTTTAGTTGTTGCTTTTCAACTACAAACAATCCTTAATTGCACCATTAAACAAAATTAGCTTCAATTTCTTAATTGACAAAAACCTGTGTGAGATGATTTCACGGTGAGATTTACAAACTAGCACAGATTAACAATTATCCCTTTCAAAATGTTAAACTGTCATTCCTAAATTATGATTCATCTCACCATGAGGCAGTATCATGCAAGACCTACTCTTAGAAAAACCAAGAAATGATGATTTGGAATCAGAAGTAGGATTCTTAGATAACTTATAGATAGTTTTGCCTTGTATATACGTACACATGAGACACAGGCAGCATATTACTCGAGCTATAACTAAGTTGAAATTACTTATCCTCTCAAAATCCATAGCTTTCAAATGACAATTAAAAGAAACTACCTCAACTTCCTTGCATAACCTTGAAATAATGGCCTTAAGCAGAATGGAATTTCGATTTCTAATATTCTCAAAACCAGGCGCATGCTCCATGCTCGAAAACCTGAATGTTGCTTCAAGAAATGCAGAATAACCTTAAACAAACCATAGAGAAGAAGAGCGCAGATTTATTATTCAGCGCTACTCAGGCTATCATTTAATATCGAAATCAGTTATGTCCTGTAAATCAGGTAAGAGATTTTACCCCAGCAGTTCAAGAAATCACAAGCAAGAAATCACATTGGATGCCCCACAGGGAAAGGAACACATTTGCACCAGATAATCTGACAAACCAAACCCAACACAAGAAAGACCAAATTGCTTGTAAAGCATGAGAGTCGAACAAAAACTTGAATAAATGGCAACGAAATGCCTACCTCAACTGTTTCTCCTCTAATTATATTGGTGATAGGAGAGTCTCATTAGAGAGAGCTGTGAGGAACAGAAAACAATCACTCATAATGACAAGACTCCCAAATCACATACAATTTAACTGGGTGGTGGTTTATAAAAGTGTCTACCTCTTTAGAATTCAGACATATTTCTACACAATCCTCTAATACGGACGACCTGGACTCCTCGATGACCTTCTGCCACGGTGCCTGATGGGAGATCGTGATCTATCCCTACTGCCTTCTCTTCCATTACTAGAACTGCTGTTCTTTCTATCTGACCCTCTTCCCCCTTCACGGCTTCCTCTACCATTCCTTTCACGAGATCTCTCATGGTCACGATCCTTTTCTCGGTGTCGATCCCTATGCCTGTCCCTGTCAGATGAGTCACTTCTTCGGTGTCTATTCTCATGTTCTTTTTCCCGCAACTTCTTTCGCTCTTCAGCTTCTTTCTCCCTCGCCAATCTCTCCTCTTCTTTTGCCTTCTCCTTGGCTTCCTGGTGATTTACAAAAGTCACAACGGAATTACACAATTTTAAGAGTGCACGCATCACAATACAAATGTAACTTTGATGGAGTAAAAGGCTCGAGAAACAATAAAAATATAATACAAAAGTTCTACATGATTAAATCCTGCTCAAGTAACAATTGGTCGTTTTCCAAATCCTATGATCCCTCTGGATGTGGACATAAAACAATGCAATATAAATAAGACACAAAATTCTAACTTAACCCACAAGCAATAAAGCCCACGGGCTATTTGTTAAAGGCTTGAATTTAAAAGGCCCCAACTATAATAATAATAAGACAATAAATGTACTGCATCAATTTTTCACAGTGCTCTCTTTCACTCTCTCTAACAAAAGTATCACTCGCACAATATTACCTTATAATCGGTCAGAAAGTCCCGGACCATGCCATAACCCACATGCTGCTTGCCAGTAACATGTGACTGAGTTCTCTCAGCAGCATCATTAGCTACTAGAAATGAACCACATATTTCACATAGTGCCATTTTTTTCTCCTGTGCAACCATCAAAAGCTTATCCTGCTGTGGTTGCTGAGTTAGGGCTGTTTTCTCAATATTCAGCATTTCAACCTGAGAACCAAAGTGATCAGAGTTACTCAGCACAGACAGATGGTGGGTTTCATATGGAGCTCAACACCTTCTGTGGACCAGATAGGTGGGTTCTTATGGAGCCCATAAGAAACCCACCATCAGGCTCCATATCATTACTATATATATATATATATATATATATATATATGAAACTAAATAAATACCTTTCTCATGAGTGCCTCAGCTTCATCAACTTTCCCTTCTTCACCAAGAGACTCAACTTGTTCCAGTAGGTTCTTTATCTTCTCTTCCAGTACAGACAACTGCTCAGCTTTTTCAGCTGAAATTGGAGGGGGAGGTGGGACATCGACATCTTGCGCAAGGCGTTCACGCCCACGCCTAACTCTCCGATCCAAGTCTGAAACCTGCAACAGAATAGAATGTATTCTTGGACACTAAGTTTATGGATCATATCTACATAAACATCAAACTCATAGTTGTTAGTGATGAAACTTGCCAGTCTTTCACAAAAGTGAGCTAGTTCAGCTTCGAACTTTGGAACATATGAATCATGTCTGGGGGAATTCTCAAAACTACAAAGAAAAACAACATAATGTCATTTAAATTCTAAAATAAGCTGACACACAATCCATGTACACAAAATCCATAATGATGTGTCTCAAGTCAATATATTGGAAGTGCTGACAATAAGATCTCTAAATGCTAGTTACTTAAGTATGTACTTTGATGACAGTTCCCCTCTGAATCTAAGATATATCATGTATTGAATGCTTATTGACAAAAGGTAAAGAAAAAATATAAAAGTGGAAACACTAATAAGAAAATATTTAATGTTAGGAGGAATTGCCAAATAAAAAGGTGAAGAACGTCACCTAACTCCTAAAATGAGATATGCAAAGAAACACACTCAAGTGATAAAAAGTATTTGCAAATTGTCCATGGATAATAAGCATATGATATGACAAAAATGTAGTTCAAAAGGATTTTCTTTTGCATTTTCTGTCAACTTAATGAAAACACCCATCTAAATGGAAATCAGGAAGACAGGAACAAAGGGAAGGATCCAGCACATAATAGACATTGTGACTGAGATGAAAAAAAATGCTCCCTCCGTCTCATTTACACATATTAAGGATGTTGAAAAAGTAAATTATACAAATTAGTTCCTAATACATCAATATTTAATGTGTTGGAAAAGCAAATTATACAAATAAGTTTCCTTGTACACCAATGAGTTGGAAAGGTAGTCATCATCATTAATTAAATACAATTATGCACATTAAATAGGGGGTATATTAATAAAAGAAAGAAAAATATATTACCAAATGTGGAAAGTGGATTATAATTTGGGACTAGTAAAACAAAATGTGGACTATATAATTGGGATGGAGAGACTACCGAGTTCTAATAATCAAATCTTCTATTTTTATGGTTGAAGAATTAGAAAAACTGAAACAAGAGTATCTAACGGTAGTAGCTGAAGCTATGAACAAAACAAGTTCATTGCTTGTCAATTAGACTAATGTTATAAATAACAAACACATGATACAACTCAACACAGCACACTAAAAAGTGGCAAAAGCAAATAAAAGTCCTAAACACAGCAAATTGGTTTTGGTGGCACCAAAATCTCCTTGCAACTGAGTTCCCATCTGTTTTACAATTTTAAAAAACTCTGGCATAACCCACGAAAACTACCAATTTACAATATTAACCTAGATCTTAAATTCAGCTTTTATCCAATGTGCATCCATCACATAGTTAATGTATTCCATAGAGTTCCCTTATCTGTATGAAATTGAGTGCTCTCAAAAAGGTGTTAAAAGAACCATAAACTGCAACACATCATAAATTAAAGCAAAGTGTCCAAATACTCCTTCAACTTAGCGAAATAAATTCCTCTACCATATAACAAGTATTTATACTCGAGTAGAACAAAGCATTATCTAAAAGTGTTGGGGCTAGTTCGATGGGGGAGATGAGATAAGAGGATATACATGATAGGGAGGTTATTTAGTATGGGTGAAGGTGCGATATGTATTATTTTTTATTGTTCGATAGTTTGTAATGAAAATTATATAATTATAATACAATTTTTTGGTAGATATAATTCATAAGATCTGGAAAATACCCATCTGCCCTTATATTAAAATTTGATTATAATTCAAGTACCAAAGTCAATTTCAAATACCCGACCAACTTCTAGCTCAATTACTGCAAATTTGCAACCATTAATATAAAAGAACATAAAATTTATTCCAACCTCATGCATTATGGCCATTAAGAACATATAGTTTTAGGATATTAAATCTTGTTAATTTCCAGCTCTTGGCATGATGATCTCAATTCCTTCAAATAAAAGACAAATGCTTTCTTTGAAGTTCTAGTGTTTATGGCTATAAACAAGCATGGAAAGAAACTAAGAACAAGAAACATTAGAATTTTCTACTGTTGTCCATCAATACAAACACCACTATAGTGAGAGTGCAGTGGCAACTGAACTTCAATTAAAGGTTCAAAAAACTTCGGATGTATGCTATTAGCCATAATCTTTTATTCAGTTGCACAGAAAAGATGGGATGTAATGTAATTTCACTCAGAAAAGATGAAGACCAGTACAGAGAAAAAGTATTAAAAACATAGAGTGAGGAATGACAGTTGAATGCTAAATTATTTAGCCCAGTTACTTATATCTTTCAATCACCGCCAAAATTTCCTCATTGACAGACAGTAACCATAAGCCTCATGCTTAGCATCTATAGAAAGCACACCAACCCAGAAGGCACAAAACATGAAAAATGAATGATAAGCAAGGCAAGAACCCACTGAAATACCTGTGGAAACCTAACAGGGGGATTTTGATTTCCCACATTACGAGTAAACAGAAAACAATGCAAGCAGTCAAGCACCTTAGAAACCAGTTTCCAACTGACAAGGCCAAACTATTAAACAGCCTAGAAATTAAAATCACTTGAAAATATATTTCCAGTTCAGTGAACACTTGATACCTTTCCTTCAACTTCGGGTCATGAATTTTTGGGCATGCCCCTGAAACAAAAAACAGAATAGGGAACACAAGTAAGCAAAATAGCTAATGCAGATTGGTGAAGCTTTCCAAATCAAATGATTCTCCAACTATACTCTATTCTGATGATGAAAAAATTGATGTCTTTTATATTCTACATACTAACATCTTAACTGAATTCAAGACTGAACAAATAAAGACATTACCTAAGTCACTCCGTGTGTTAATAAACAAATCATGTGGGCAGAATCGAACCATATAGCATCCACAAACTTCCTTATCGTCCCATTTAATTTCTCGGTGCCCTTTTCTCTCTTCTTCAGTCAAATTACGTGCTGTAGAATACAATGTTCCCAATCAATACCAAACTCATGACACACAAAGGATAGAGAGTCTATAGAATAACAACAAGAAGAAATGCAGTTTCAGCACAGACATGTGCTGGCGAATACAAATAATTGATGTATGCTTCTACAAATACTAATCTATTTCATTAATTAATTATCTAAAACGAAAAACTCACAAACACACGCATACACCCAGAGGAATCGCTACTTCTTAAGAATTTAGACCCCGCTTGGTGAAAATATTAATTTGGAGATCCTAACAGAAATTTACAAATTAGGCCACATCTCCCATTCAACTCCAAATTTAGCATTCACACTGAAATTTTTCAAAGCTAGCTCTAGCAAAATTGGCAGAAAAACGAGCAACAATAGACGACAGAAAATGTCCCAAAACTCAACAGCAAACTCAAACGACAACAACGTCCAGAATCGAAATTACGAGTTAGGGTTTAAAGATCGAAACTGCTGCTAACCTGAGCCCATGAGTTCATCAAGCAAAGCCCTCTGAGCATCCATCTTACTAAGATTGGTGTGGTACAGCTCGAATCAACAATTCTCGATAATTATAAGGATATCTATAACGACTTACAAGTTCCAGATAATTGCAATACGAAACCCTAATGTGGGCCGGTTTATGATGCAGCCCTTTTTTGCTTTTTTTCTTTTTTCGCAAACCAGTGTATTTTTTTCTACGACTTCAAAAAAAAAAAAAAAAAAAAAAAAAAATTCTACTATTTTAATAGTTCTTAATTTTTAAAAATTCATATGAAAAAAAATAAAAATTACACGAATATAAAATTATCTATCTATCTATATATATATATATATATATATATATATATATATATATATACTTATAAAAACAATTCTAAGAAAACTATGTGGGGAAGCTATGTTTTTTTATTTCAAAATATTCTCTTCTTTTTTTGAAAGGAAAATATTCTATTCTCATTCATTATAAGTATTTTTAAGTATTAATTTCAATCATTTATTTTATAATTTCTAATATTAATTATTGATCTCATTTCATATTATTTTATAAAACTGTAAGCTCTCATTTATTCCTCATTAACCCTAATTTTTTCTTCTCTTTTTTTTTTCTTATTATGCAATCGTATTTCTTCTTCTTTTCTTTTTTTTTTCTCTTCATTCTTTCTTATTATGCAGCCGTAGAATTTAGGGATGGCAATGGATCGGGTTTAAACCCGGACCCATACTAAACCCGCCCCGCTTGGGTTGGATTTGGACCCGATCAAGCGGGTATGAGACGAGTCGCGATTTTTGTAGAACCCGTCCCGCCAACCCACATTAGGACCTGCCACACCTAAATATATTATTTTTTTCATTTATATATGTGTAATTATGTAACTTATACTATTGTTATTGTATATATATTTGATGAATATTACTTTTAAGTATATGATGAATATTAAATGTTATTTTAAATAATTATAAATTTTAATTTGAATTATTTAATGTCAAAATAAAAATATTGGAAATATTAAAATTAATTTAGAAGTATTAAAATATTAAACGGGGCGGGGCGGGTCCTGGGATAGGACAAACTCGTCCCACACTCGCCCCGTTGTCATCCCTAGTAGAATTATACACTGTCTTTATTCATATTTTTTTATTTTTAAATGTAGATTGAAGATTGATTCGATCATCTTATGATATTCATCATTTTTAGGTTTTAGTTGACTAATTTTGTCGTATTAAATCGGTTGTTAATCTCTTTCTTCGCTTTTTTATTTTTATTTTTTATTCAATTGAAGATTACCTATTGATATTTTGTTATTTTCTTCGTTTAACATGTGATGATGTTTATTGTATTTAATTTTTTCTTAGTTTACTTCGCCATTTTGCAACTAGTTTCCTAATCTATTTTTTCGTGTTTTGATAGATTTTTTTTGCAGATGCATATTTAATATTACGAAAAAGCCATCTGACAATCTTCATCATATTGTTTTTAGGATTTCACATTTTGATTATGTTTTATCACTACACATTCTAATCGTTTTGTTCGTATTTTTTAGTTTGTTCATTGCAGCTTTCGAATTAAAGATTAATTTAACCGATTGTATGGTATTCCTTATATTTATGTTTTATTTTTTTTATTATCATTTTATTGTTATTTGCTAATTTTGTTTACTTTTTTTTTTGTGCAGATTTGCAAATTCTTTATTACTCCCTCCGTCCCGGAACTAGCTTCACAGTTGACTTTTTAATGGTTTTTGTGTGAGAATTATTTCATAGTAATATGTGTACAAAAGTTGTTATATATGAATGTTATGCTAGTTGATAAGATGAACTAGCATATCATTCATATAAAATAACTTTTGTACACATATTACTATGAAATAATTCTCACACAAAAACCGTTAAAAGGTCAACTGTGAAGTTAGTTTCGGGACGGAGGGAGTAGTAAAGATTGATTAACAAATTTGTGGGATCTTCCACTATTTACTGCCCGTTTGGTAGGCATGTCTAAATTAGATCATTATCTTATTGCTAAACATGCCTACCAAATGGGTCATTAGAAGATTATGAAGGATATTTAATTTTCATGGTTTATTTGTATCAGTATTGACCCGTAACCGTGCTTCACACGGTTGTCTAATAAATCATTTATTTTGTATTTTCAATAATTTTATTATTTATTATAAAATTTAATCAATAATTCAATAATTAATAAGTGACAAATCAAGAAATCATAAAACAAACATAAAATTTTAGATAATAAAAGTTTTATTTAACAAATATTCCAAAAGTTAAAAGTTTCTAAAAACCTCACAGAATACAATATTCTTTGTCTTATTACAATTATTATCATCACTATTACACAATAAGATCTTCAAACCAGCTCGATTATTAATTCTTGAAATTGCAACATACAATTGACCATGACTAAATACCGGTTTCTTCAAAAATAATCCGACGTGAGAGAATGATTGTCCTTGACTTTTATTGATTGACATAGCATATGATATAATTAATGGAAATTGTCAGCGCTGAAATTTAAAGGGCAACCTTGCATCCGAATGAGCTAATGATAATCTTGGTATTAGAACCAATTCACCAGCACTGCTACCAGTCAAAACAATTCCTTCAAACTGATTTCATGATTAGACACGCCAAAGCATTTTAGAGTGTTCAGAAATTCTGGAGTATGGACATCAAAATTTAAATCTGACATGCATGATCTATCAGAACTAAAGTAAGTACGTCCATCTTCAGAATTCAACGTCATCATATAATCATTTATTGATTTTACAATATCAAGAGTCAGTGCGGGGATAGACCTCTCTTGCAAGTAATTATAATCATTCAACTTATTCCCAAAATCAGGATAAATATTATTTACTATTGTCTCAATCGGACTATCACCACAATGCAATAAAAGACCACTTGGGATCTCTAATTCTGATCATAATCAGTCTCTACTCCAATAAGCCCATCACCAACACTTGCAACCCAACCAGAAAATCCCCTCAAATCACATATGTTTGCACTGTACTCTACATTATGTAACCTCATGTTTTTAGTTAATCGAAAAATAATGCATAAATTTCATAAATGAGAAGAATTGATGGTCGCTCTTACAATGTCCTGTCATTTTCCTTTTGGTATAACAGGCAAGATTTGCCGAAAATCACCTCCAAAAATAACAGTCTTCCCACCAAACGGTATTTCCAAAAGTGACAGATCAGTCAATTGCATTATGTCCCTTAAAGAAGAATCAAATGCTTCAGTACAATTTTTGTTAACCATTGGAGCTTCATCCCCAAAATGATCAGTGAGCATCTAGTCAACAACTCAGCAAGTTGACTACCTTGCCGAATATTGCACGTAGAATCCTCAATACAATTTATTGGAATTGCAAATCTGGAATGAACAGTACGACCACCAGAAAGTAAGAGAGATGCTATGTCACTGGATGCTACATTGATAACAATCTTCCCCTCACATCTTAATTTTGCCGACAATGTCTTCCACAAAAATATTTTTCCTGTACCACCATAACCATAGAAAAAAAAATACATCCACCACCAGAAATAACAGAATCACATATTCTATCATAAACAGAGCGTTTTTCATCATTAAGCCTAACAAATAATGAATCATGCGCACTTTTCAATTCAGCTCTGTTATACGATAACTCTTTATATATCAATATGTTAGATGAATCAAAATTTGTGTTCGATGTAGGAACTGGCATACCTTCAAAATCTTTTATTGATTTACCAAGAGAGCGTAAAAGATTATCTCTTTCAAGAAGACAATAATTTTTTATTTCCATATCTGTCATTATAAGATCTGCAAATACAATGAAAATATAATTACAATTACAGAAAATAGGATAAAAAATTAGACAATAAAAAATAAAATAAAAATAAATAATTATTTGTGTGATTTATGTTAAATTTTACCAGGATATTGCAGTAGCTTCCTTTTATTGTACAAAATATCATCAGACAAATGTGACCAACAATTGTCCCAAACATCATGTGGACGGCTAATACAATCAGCAATTAATAGAGTAACAAACAGTGACCTCAAGGACTGTGCACTGGACATATATCTAGCATCAACAATAGCATCAATAAACTCTTTATCATCGTGTAACAATCATCTGGCATAACATGCAGAAATACGAAAGGAATCATACAAAACACAATTAAATCACCTCAACTCCTCAAATGACTTTGGTCCACGAACAATATTCAAGATAATTCTAAGGTAATAAGCCTCACCACAACCAGGGGGAACATAGCTAATTCGACCAATAGCAAAACCTCTCTGTCGTTTCACCCATTGTCTGATATTAGACTTCCAGACAAAAAACTGTGGTATTTTCTCATATGTCAAAGCAGCTGTTGTACTGTTTTCACTATTCAACTTAAACCACCCCAAAAATATACTCTCTTTAACAAGGGGTCTTTCTATCAATTCATTCAATGGATCAGAACCTCGAAAAATAATATTTTGCTCATTTGGTAGATAAAATCCTAAACGCTCAACTGAAGGTGTTCTGACTATAATATCAAAACCAAAAATTCTCCATGCTTCCTCACAAGGAGAAATATACGGACAATCATAATATATTTTAATTTCATCTACATCAGTCGAAGGACCATCAGAATTGCTCTCAACAAAAGAGGTTGTGATTCGATCATGACCTTTGTTCACTTAAACAAATATTTAATGGCTCTTGACTGATTACACCTTTCGACATTTATATGTGCACCATACTTTAAAAGAAGATACCTATTATGAGGAACAACAAATCTATTATCTACCTCAACACCATTTTTTGTGACACATCGGCCATCATTCCTATGCCGATACAATAGAATCCCTCTTCATCAATGGTAGTTTCGGGAACAAATTACTTTGGAAAATATTTTGTACAAACACCTTCTTCAAACATACATGGAGAATCTCTCATCAATGCTCCACATGGACCATGTATCATAAGATCACGCACTAATGAAAAATATTGTGGATTATTTACCTCATCTGGAAGTTCTGCAGATATCACGTTATCTATTGCACCAGCTGAAGGTATTTCGTCATGGTTCTCTAGAAAAACCAAAATATGAGCATGAGGTAATCCACATTTTTTAAACTCAACAGTATACACAACTGCAAATGAAACAATTTTAATTTTGTTAGTATATTAAAAAATAACTTCAATGTCATTGATTAAATTTAAAAAGAAAAAAATATTACCTGCTTTAACATTACCAAATATATTATTTTTATCTGTAAAATATATATATATATATATATATATAATTTTTACGTATGTCACTGATTAAACCATCAAGTTTAATCTTAAATATACGTGAAATAATATCTGGTCGATCTTTAGATTTCAGTCCTCTTTGTTCCAGAAAATGAACAATTTCAGGCCATTTCTGATTGCATGTAAATGTAATGAAAAGTTTAGGATAACTTGCCCAATGACATATTGCCATTGCATCTTGATAATTTTGTATCATATACCTATGTCACACCACAATTTTCGAATAAATAATAATTTTAAAATAAAAGGCGTGAACAAAACTTTTAACTTGTTGGTGAATTTAATTGTATTATTTGAGGGTAACAATATTGATTTAAATTCTTATGTTTTGATCCGTGTATTTACGTGTTTCTCAGGATATTATATATGGCTTTCAATCCTCTTGCTGTTATACTTAAAGAAAACAAACTTACTGGTCCAAATTATATTGATTGGAAAATGAACCTGAACATTGTCTTGACTGCTGATGAGTACAAGTTTGTACTCACTGAGGTCTGTCCTAAAAAGCCCGATGAAAACTCTAGTGAAGAGGAGAAAGAGATTTATAAGAAGTGGATCAAGGCTGATGAGATGGCGCGGTGTTACATTTTGGCTTCTATGTCGAATGTGCTGCAACATCAGCATCTAGCCATGACCTCTGCTTATAAGATGATGCTCAATCTCAAAGAACTCTTCAGGCACCAGAATCGGGCTGCCAGGCAAGAGGCCATGAGAAACTTAATGACGACCACCATGGCTGAGGGGACACCCGTAAGGGATCATATCCTTAAGATGATGGCTCATTTGAATGAGATGGAAATCCTAGGAGCTGAAATCGATGGGAAAACCCAGGTCGATATTGTTCTCCAGTCACTGCCTAAGAGTTTTGAGCAGTTCCGCCTGAACTACAACATGAACAAAAGGTTGTATTCGTTGGCGGAACTTCTGACAGAACTCCAAGCGGTAGAAGGGATACTTCGTCAAACTTCTCAAGCTTATATTGCTGAAAATGTTTCTACTTCTAAGCCAAAAGGCAAAGTGATGAAGAAAAAGAAACAAGCTGGTTTGGCAAAGAAAGCGGGTAAACCAAAGAAAATTGGTCCACAAAATGGCGTGAAGAAGCCAAAGGGCAAATGTTTTTTATGCAAGCAGCCAGGACATTGGAAGGTAGATTGTCCCCGTAAAAAGGAAAACAAAGAAGATATATCTTATTCACTAACTATTGAAACATGTTTAGCGGTGTTATCTACCGGTACCTGGTGTGTAGATACGGGAGCCACTGATCATGTCTGCAATTCTTTGCAGGGGTTCCAGGGAACCAGGCGACTTAGTGAGGGCGAGATTACCATCTACATGGTCGACGCTACTAAAGTAGCAACTGTTGCAGTGGGAGATATTTATTTATCTTATGTTAGGAATAAGACTTTGGTTTTGAGGAATTGTCTTTACGTATCTTGTTTTATAAAGAACTTGATTTCAGTTTCTAAGTTATTTTTGGATGGATATTCTGTTTCTTTTGATAGCAAAGTGGTTGTCAAGAAAAATAGTGCTATTATCTGTTCTGGTACGTTAATTGGCGGTTTATATACTCTTAATCCAATAACTCCTACGAAGCAACAAATGGAAATTAATAGTACATCTTCTAACTCAAATAAGAGAAAAGAATATTAAAAAATGAACCAAATATATCTTTGGTATCTAAGATTAGGTCACATTAAATTAAGTAGGATTCAAAGGTTGATAGCCGTTGGACCTTTGAGTTCATTGGAAGTGGAAAACTATCCGACCCGCAAGTCCTGCTTGGAAGGAAAAATGACCAAAAGGCCTTTTAAAGCCAAGGGGTATAGAGCCAAAGAAGTATTGGAATTGGTTCATTCTGATTTATATGGTCCTATGTCTACTCAAGCAAGAGGTGATTTCGAATATTTTGTCTCTTTTATAGATGATTATTCGAGATATAAATATATTTATTTGATGCGCCGCAAGTCTGAGTGCTTTGATAAATTCAAAGAGTACAAGGCTGATGTGGAGAAGCATCATGGTAAATATATCAAAACACTATAGTCTGATCGTGGTGGTGAGTACCTCTTACGAGAGTTTAGAAATTACTTATCAGAAGCTGGGATTCAATCCCAATTGTCTGCACCTGGTACACCCCAACAAAATGGTGTGGCGGAACAAAGGAATAGGACTCTCTTGGAAATGGTTAGATCGATGATGAGCTATTCGGAATTACCAAGTTCATTTTAGGGGTATGCCCTGGAAACGACAACGTACATTCTGAACTTGGTACCTTCTAAGACAATATCTTCTACTCCCACAGAATTGTGGAATGGGCGTAAGCCTAGTCTGAAACACATTCGAATTTGGGGTAGTCCAGCACATGTGCTGAAGGGAGATGCTGATAAGTTGGAATCTCGTACGGAAGTTCGGCTGATTGTGGGCTATCCTAGAGGAACGAAAGGTGGTTTATTTTATAGTCCTAAAGATCAGAGGGTAATTAATAGCACAAATGCTCGATTCTTAGAAGAGGACTATGTAATGGACCACAAGCCCATGAGTAAAATTGTTTTAGAAGAAATGAAAGGGGAAATTTCTACCTTAGAACCAACAGTACAAGATGAGATACCACAGGGGTCAGCACCATCTGTTACTAATGATACACTATTGCCACAAGTGTCTCGTCGTAGTGGGAGGGTTGTTAGAGAACCTGATAGATTCATATTTTTTGGAGAATCTTCGGACGTAGTACCCGGTGAACACGAATCTGATCCTTGGAGCTATGACGAAGCACTCCAAGATAAAGATGCAGAATCTTGGCAAAAGGCCATGAAATCTGAATTAGAATCTATAATTCTAATCAAGTCTGGGAGTTGTTGGTCCCTTGATTGAGTTGAATTAAGAGATTGAATGTCCTTCTAGCGATAATCTAGAAGGGGGAGATGAATAGATTATCGAAACTTTTTCGAGTTTAGATTATCTATCAGCTTCTAAATCAAAGTTTTGCAGCGGAAATGAAATTTTATACTCAATCAATATGGATCTAAGCGTTATGAAACTTTGTTTAATCGAAATGTAAGAAATAACAGAAATTAAAAACTTGAAAGAAAGAACACCGAATTTATAATGGTTCGGATCGGAAGATCCTATGTCCACTCTCCTCTTTCAACTTGAAGAAGGGCCTCGACTTACTTACTTTCTTTCTACCTTTCTTTCTTACTTACAGTGCAGATCTTCAGCTTTACAATGTTTCCTTCTCAATTTCTGGAATCTAATAGCTTGAAGATATTTGTGTGTTGTGTTCTACAAACAACATGAACTATGAACGTGAAGAACATTCGTGAATGTGATTACAATACTTGTGAGTGCTAGTTGTGCTTAAAGAAAAATACACTTGTGAATAATGAGATTGCAAAAGTTATTCTACTCTACTTTCTAGATCTATTTATAGAGAACTTGTTGTTGGCAGTTGTAACTTCCTTGCTGATTCTTCTCTAGTTAGTTGTAACCAACTAACTGAGGGAGTGTTTGGTTTGTTGAAAGGAATTGTAATGGTAATGGGTTTGAAAGTAGTGAGGAATGGTCATGGATATGTTAGTTATTGTTGAGTTGTTTGGTTTATATGTAGGTATGACTATCATTACCATAGAAAGTGTTTGGTTTTGATAAAAATTATTGATAATTAAAATTATTATTAACTCTTTATAATATTAAAAAATATATTATATAATAATCATATTTAAAATATTATTATTAATATTAATAAATAATTTAGAAGACAAAATAAATTTTTAAAAAAATATATATAAAATTTTAAAAAGGAATGACTTTCATTCCTCCCAAAATTGGGATGAATGAATCTATGACTTTAATTGCTTACTTTTAAGATATCAAATATTTGATTACCCTCAACCAAACATCACACTCTCCTTTCATTGTCATTCCTCAACTCTAAAGGTGTTAACCAAACACCCCCTGAATCTTGTAACCTCTTTTTGGTTAGTTATAACTGCTTCTTGAAATCACTTGATCATTCTAACACTTCATCATCTTTACTCGTCTTCAGACATGGTCCACTTCATCTGTGTCTTGGTCTTCAGTCTTGGTGACTGTTGTTCGTTGTCTTTGACCTCATCTGACTTTTTATGCCTGTCTTCGTCTGGCTTCATGTCCTCATCTAGCAGGTTGGACGCCCCCAAGGACTAATGCAGATACTGAAGGAGAGACCATTGCCAAACGTGAGTTGGATTGGGCGAATGATGAAAGCACAACAGCAAGCTTTAATTCCAAAGCATTGAATGCAATCTTTGTAGCATTTGATATGACCATGTTCAAACTCATATCAAACTGTGTAAGTGCAAAAGGTGCTTGGGATAGGCTGCAAGATCATTGTGATGGATCAGAAAGTGTTCGAAGATCCAGACTTCGAATGCTAGGGACAAAGTTCGAGAATTTGAGGATGAAGGAGAATGAAACCATCTCTTCTTATAATGAGAAGATCACTGAGATTGCAAATGAAGCTCAATAACTGGGAGACCCTATCTCAAACACCAGGTTAGTTCACAAAATTTTACGTACTGTACCTAAGCGAACATTCAAGAACACTGGATTATCAAAGAGGCCATAATAGTTGGAATTTATGTTTTCCATATTTATTCCTTTTTATATGTGTTGTTTGTTATGCATGCTTTTATGTGTCTCATATGTTATGCATGTTTTTATGTGTCTCATATGTTATGCATGTTAAAATCCCTCATGATAAATAACTAAGTGGGAGAGGGATTAATTTCAATAAATACCATAGCCTCCATTTTTGGTTTGTAAGTGATGCATTCAAACATAAACGTTGGCTCTAAGTGCTTTCTTCCATATCGGATGTGTTTGTTTGCGGATCACTAGATCAAACTTCCTTATGGATAATTATAAGAAAATTATTTAGGAGCGTGTTATCTTCTCCATCTGAAGAGGCACAAACCTAGATAATTGACTTGGTATTAAGAAATGGTATACACGTAGGTGCATGTGATAGTATCCTCCTCATCGGAGTAAGTGTTGTTATTTGTATGGCTAAAGATAAACCAACTATTAATTTTATTTTGTTTGACAAAAAAATGAAATTAACGAGTAAAACCTCCTCTTACAAATGTTTGAATTAGTATACGCCCACACTATCGTGGCATGCAAAATTCACGGTGTTTTAAGGGCCTCCTTGGGGTTGTCTACCCATATAATTCACATCTTCACAAGGTCCCACTTGGCTAAGAACTTGCCCTTCTTACATCATTGGAGGTGAAGGAGTATCTCTTTGTTGATTTGAGGCAAGGGAACTCACTTTTTCAATTGACGTCATCATCATTGACTTTATCAAATCACCTTGCTCCACATTAGCTACTCTTTGGTTAGGGCCTTGGTGAGTGTTCTATTGGAAAGCATTATTTGCTACTCCGTCTAGTATCTCAATAGCCTCTTGTGAAGTTAAGAACAAGAAATCACCCTTAGCACAAGCGTTCAAATGAAGTTGAGCCGCTTCATCCACTCCACAATAGAAAAAGCATATTGTTTGTTCCTCCGGGAACCCATTTTGGGGACACGATATCAACAGATTATTGAATCGTTTTCAAGCATCCCTAATGCTTTCCTTGGGCTTTTGCTTGAAACCTGCTATTTCATTTCTTGCTTGGACAATTCTAGAAGGAGGATAAAACTTGGGCAAGAACTTCTGACTCACTTCTTCCCATGTATGAACACTTCCGGGAGGTATAGTTTTGCTAAGCCACGTCTTTGCTTTACCGGTAAGAGTGAATGGAAACAACCTCAACTTCTTAGCATCCTCGGAGACACCGTTGCGTTTCATTGTATCCGCTAGCTCCAAAAATCTATCCAAGTGCTTGTGAGGATCATCAATTCCATCCCTTCCCTCAAATTTGTTCTCCATTAAGAGCTTAATCATAGAAGGTGCAATCTCAAAATTATTGGCTTGAATATTCGGTCTTGCAATACCATCATAGTATTCTCGGAGTTGGGGCTCAAAATAAGCTCTAATGGGTATCCATTCTCTTAGAGGTGGAGGATTTTGTGGATTTTGAGGGGGATGATGATTAGGTAATGGTGGTGGGTTATAAGGAGCAACATAGTTTTGCTCTTGGTATGGAGGATATGGTGGATATGGAGGTAGATAAGGATATGGGTTTTGACCTTGTAATGGAGGTGGTGTTAGGATGTATACTATAAACCTAGCTTTATGTATGAATATCTTTTTGATATGCAATTCGTTATGATCAAAATACTTGCTTTTTATGATTGTTACATATATCATTGTTTTTGTCCAGATTAGTATATATTGTAGATAATATGGTGTGTGGTGTCACACAGAAGATCATGCTATCAGTTCCTTATAGATTATAAATAATAGCTCACAACCAAGATGGATTTGGACAAACCATTGGAACGGTTGTGGTGTAATTTGGTATTAGTCTATCTTGACTATAAAATTACACTAGTACATTTTGTATGTATTGAGCAGGACCATATGAGGTTGTTCAATTTGTACTGACTATATAAAAGAACAAGACCTTTGTTATTATGGATGTACGTCTTCTTAATTCCTATATAATAACTGGCACGTGTACTCAGTGTTTGTTTCTTTAATTTTGCCAATGGGTGAGATTTATTAAATCAATAGGCTCGGTGAATTGGGAGAAAACACTGTTTATATGGTGTGCTGTTGATTATAGAAGGAATCCATGTCCTAATTATTTAGGTTGATGATGTTCCCTTGAGGAGCTCATAAAGATTATCATGTAAACCCTGCAGGTGGATTTAATCCGACATGATAATAAAGATGAGTGGTACTACTCTTGGAATTAGATGTAAATTAATTAAATTGTCAGTAACTTATTTAATTTATGGACATTCGATATCTTAAACACGGGGAAATAAACGTACACATAATAAAGGATTCTATATTGTAATATGGAATTAGGACGGTAGTTCAATTATAACTCTTTAGTGGACCGAGTTATAATTGATAAGCTTAAGTGCAGTGTTCAGAGTGAACACAGAACGCTTAGGCCCACCAGGAGGCCCAACCCTAATTCCTCCTGAGGTATACCATATGATTCACTTGAAAAATTATCAATACTCGTGTTTGAATAACCTTCATGAAAAACATAACGAAACCGCTTTCTTGGATTTGACGATGACGCAGTACATAATTGAGACACATCTCTTTTTCCATCTAAAAAATATTAAAATTTAAAATGAAACCAAATAAACAACATATTGAAAAAAAATACTTTTATATTAAATAATAATGAAAATTAACTAATAATTTACGTACCTTCATACCTTCTCTTCAAGATTACATGATTATTTTCTATTGTTGAAGAACCTTGTAATCTTCGCATATCCTGAATTAAAAAAATATATATTCCAAATTTACACTAAACAAAAATAATAATTAAAATATACACATATATAATAAAAGTTATAATGAATAATCACAACACATAAAATATTTAATTCAAAATGTTGAAATGAGACAACATAAAGTAACAACAATTTTATTTACCTCAAATTTTTATAAATACAGGAAAAAACCTGATCATACGAAACCTATTAAAATCAGCTAAAATATATAATTTAAGTAATACATTTTTGGATAATAAATACAATAATTTAAGCTTAAAATGATAATCAACTTAAGATTTATACTTTATTTGAAAAATATTAAAAACTGAATTCATAAATCTTAAAATATAAATCAGTTAAATACAATAATTACGATGAACTTTTGCATTGAAAAATATATAATGCCAAAAACTACAAACAAATGAGTCCACATAAAAATTCTATAGAAATATGAACCATTGAATAATAAACTATATTGTATTTTTTTAAATTTTATTAAATCTTTAATTTAGTGAATTTAATATCACAATTTCATTCATTCTTTTGTATTCATGAATAAAAAAAAAACTTTGAATTCTTAGAATATCCATAGCAAAACAACTTATCAAACAAACATCTCTTCAATATCCTATCCATTATGAAAATGTATAATTATATATATATATTTTTTTTCATTGTATTTTTTGGTTTTTAAGTTTATTATAAATGATAACATATAGTAAAACATAGATCAAATTTATTTTATTTAGCATTGCACAGATTCAAATATTATTTTTACTTTCTGTACGCAAACAATGAAAATGAAAACAATAGAATAAAACTACAAAAGACATTAAGAAATTTAAATATAAAAAAGGCATTCACAAATGCAAAGGAACCCAAGGTATATATTAATATGAATTATTAAACAAATATCATGAAAAGTTATATTAACTTTCACTTACTTGGAATAGTGATGATACGGAATGAACCAGCTTCAAAAGAAATCGGCAATGTAAACCAAAAAACTTCTACTATATGTTATGAATAAATATCAATTTTTGTTTAAAACATAAAAAAAGTAATGAAAAACACTAAAGAACATCAGAGAATACACTATTATATAGGCAAAAAAACTAAAGTCTATGAAAGCATATATTTGGTCATTTAATAAAAAAATCATCAAACAATTAATATCCCTAATATTATGATAATTACTGGTAAAAGATTAAATTAACATAAAGACTAAATATATTATATTTAATGACATGTCTTAATTTAGTGGATTTTTTTCTCAACAATGTATTATTTGATGATACATATTTATATGATTATTTAAATACAAATATCATCAAACAACTATGTTAGCACAAAATTGTTTTGATGAGTTGAAAGACTATTCCAGATGAGCAGACTATGATAAAGAACTGAAGACTAAGTTCTAGTACTAAGCTAAGCAGATTAGGTCAAGGGTAGCTCAAGTCAGCTGAAGACGAGAAATCACAAGTCATCTGGAGACAACCTCAATCCTAGTCATCTGCAGGAGACAAGTATAAAGAGCTCAGACGAGGTCAAGACAAGCTGAGTAGAATAAGAAAGACGAGTTTTCACCAAGTCAGCTGCAGACGAGTAGGAAGAATCAGCTGAGGTCTCAAACAGTTTACAAGTTTAAGTTTGTTAAGCAGTTTCAAGTTTGTTAGAACTAACTAACAAATTAACTGTCTTTCCAGACTTATAAATAGGACTAGATTTTATTTTTCAATGAACTTATGCATATTTGATTTTTCATACTATTCACTACTCAGATTTCAATCACAATCTTTTCACGAGTATTTCAAGAGAGTTCTCAAAAAGTTCTAAGGATTTTTAGAACACTTTTCTTGTAATCTTCAAAATTCGATATTCACTGTAATAGTTAGATTTTAGAGAAGGATTTAGGAGATTGAAGATTTGAAGATTTGTACAAGTTGTAAGCTGTAAGTTGAAAGTAAGAAAGTAAGTAGTAAGCAGAGTCTCTTCTTCAGATTGAAGAAGGAGAGTGGATGTAGGATTATTAAAATCCGAACCACTATAAATCCTGGTGTTATTTCTTGCTTTCTTTAATTTCTGTTCAAATTACAATATTGTTAATTCAAGATTAAAGTTCAGAATCTTAACTAAAATCTGAATATCAACCTTGCTTTTGATCTTGTTAAAAGTTGAGTTATCAATTATTTTCCGCTGTGTTTAATCTGATATTTTGAATTGATTTTGAAAGATTTAAAAATCTACAAAATCTATTCAAACCCCCCCCCTTTCTAGATTTTGTTCTAGGAAGTTAACTCAAGGTTATTAATCAACTCAACATTCCGGGACCAACAAGTGGTATCAGAGCAGTGTTAAGTTGTTCTGATATTGATTTTAGGTCTTGAACAAGATTCTGAAATTATCTTGATTTTCTTCATTTTTTTTTCATTACTAACAGTGCTACTAATAAGTTTTTGTGGAGTATTTTGTTCTTTGTTTCATCATGTCATCAGGGAAAAATAAAAAGTCTAGGAATCTTCCTGAATTCTCCATTGAAGATTATGATTATTGGAAATTTAGGATGGAAAATCATCTGAAGGCCATTCATGATAGGATGGAAGAGGTCCTTGAGGAAGGTCCTATAAAGTTTTATCATGGAGGCACCAGCACTGGAGCTGAGACAGCTGAATCAAGAACTAGACAAGAAAAGAAGAGTTCTGAATTAACGAATGATGAAAGAAAAGTCCACAATCTTGACCAAGTAGCTCGAACTGAAATCATCGAGACTCTAAGTAAAGATTGGATAGAAAAAGTTAAGAGATGCAAAACTGCCAAAGAGATGTGGCAAACTCTAGCCAATGTTTGTGAAGGATCTGATCAAGTCAAAGAAAACAAGCTGCAGTCAGTCTTGCATACATTTGAAACATTCAAAATGAAAGAAAATGAGTCTGTGGATCAGTTTGATGTAAGGTTGACCAATCTTCTCAACAAAGCAGCTGACCTTGGAAAGAATTATTCAGAGAAAGAGATTAATAACAAGATTCTGAGATCATTAACCAAGAGATGGAGGGAAAAATCCAATATCCTTAAAGCAACTCAAGATTTATCCTCTATTACTCACCATACTTTATTTTCTCATCTTAAAGCTTTAGAGTACGATATCCAGATAGAAGATGAGGAAGATGAGATGGAGTCAAGTACCTCATCCAAGTCTGTTGCCTTTGTCAGTAAAGAGGACAAGGTGTCAACAGAGTCTGTAGGAGCTGATCTATCTCTGAAAGAGTAGATGACTTTACTTACAAAAAGGTATGATAAATTGAGAATGAAGTATAAGAGAAATAAATTGAGATTTGCAGGTAAGGATAGACAAAGATCCAAATCAGATAGGAAGGTGGATAAATCTTCAGATGATGACAAAAACAAGGGCATGACAAGAAGATACAGATCACCTGTCAGAAGAAATCCTTCCAGTCCCAGATCAGACAGGAGTGACACTTGTTATACATGCAACAAGCCAGGACATTTCAGCTATGACTGTCCTCAACTGACTCCTAAAGAAAGGGAAGAAAAGAGGAAGAAAAGAGACAGGAGATTTGCAGATCAAAGAGCTTTATTGGCTGAAGAAAAAGAGCCAAAGAAATCATCATCATCTTCATCATCCTCATCTGATTTCGGATCAGATGATGAGATCTGCCTCATGGCTAATGAGGTAATCTACTATTCATCTTCAGATAATGATTCTTGTCAGTCTGCATCTGATCATGACCAAACTGTTGTCCATGAGTTATTGAGAGATTTAAAGACATCTTTGGCTGCTTATAAACAGCTAGAGACAGAGAATTTATTTTTAAAGGATCAGATTCAAATTCTAAATAAAGGCAAGCAGGTGATGAACTGCTCAGAGACTGAGGAAACATTCAAGGAGGAATGTTTTCTTCAAACTGAAGCTAGTACATCAGCCAACTTACCTGAAAGGTTAGAAAATTAATTGAAAATTTTAAAAGACAAATTTGATGTAGTCTGTGCTGAAAATGAATTAATTAAGAAAGACAATGAGAAGCTTGTCTCAAAATTAGTCAACTTAATAATTCACAATCAGTAATAGATCATATTTTTAATACTTCTCAAAAATCTCATGACAAGACAGGTCTTGGTTATGATAGGAACAATAAATCAGATGTCCAAAAACCTAGAAAATTTGTGAAAGCATCTGTTCAATCAAAGGATATTAAAATTGGTCCATGGAAACCAACTAGTCAGATAAGGACTACATCTTCCAGTCTGAAACCAAGAATTCAGCTGAAAACTTCCTATCAGACTAGAAGGAATCCAAGAACCAAAATAAGAAGATTTTCTTATTATAATTCTTTTGATGGAAGAAGCAAATGCTATCCTACATTTCCTAAGTTTAGGAAAATTACTCAATCTGAATACAACAAGTTATCATTTAAAAATGATATAATTGTAGACAGATTTGGTAGAAAACTTGAGTCTGATTTATTGTCTAAAGATGAGATGTTTATTTGGATATCTAAAGTGATTCTTGACCCAAAAGGACCCAAGATCACTAGGGTACCTCAAAACTAATCTGTTTTACAGGATTCACAGGGATCATCACTCAAGGAAGAGATCTTAGCTTCAATATGGTACATTGATAGTGGCTGTTCACAACATATGACCCATAACAAGAAGTTGTTATCAAAATTTCAAAGCATTGATGGTCCAAGAGTTTTATTTGGTGATAATAATTGTGGTCAGACTAAAGGTGTAGGTACTCTGATTATCAAGGATATTCAGGTATCTGAGGTATATTTTGTTGAAGGTTTGAAACATAATCTGCTATCTGTTTCTCAGCTTTGTGATAAAGGTTTTCTTGTCAAATTCTTAAAAGATAAATGTGATATTTTAGATAATTCCTCAGATAAGGTACTGTTAACTGGCTTCAGACATGGAAATGTCTATGTGGCCAACTTTAATAGTTGTCCCAAAGATACCTATCTGATAGCTAAGGGTGGAGAAGATATCAGCTGGCTTTGACACAAGAGGCTTAGTCATCTGAATTTCAAAACTCTTAGTAAGCTAGCTAAAAAGAACCTTGTCAAGGAATTACCTGAAAAACTTTTATCCACTGATCTTAAATGTGATGCTTGTCAAAAAGGTAAACAGCCTAAACACTCATTTAAGAGTATTAACTCCTTTTCATCTGAAAGAGTGTTACAACTTCTTCATCTGGATCTGTTTGGACCTGTTTCACCTCTCAGTTTCAGTGGAAGGAAATATACTCTTGTTGTAGTAGATGACTTTTCTAGATACACTTGGGTTATATTTCTTTTCAAGAAAAATGAGACTATGAACAAGATTCCTGATCTGTTCAGACAGATTCAGAATGAAAAGGGTGTTAATATTATTAAAATAAGGAGTGATAAGGGCACAGAATTTTTGAATTCTTGTTTATCTAATTTTTTCAATTAGTGTGGAATTATTCATGAGACATCTTCAGCAAGAACTCCTCAACAAAATGGAGTAGTTGAAAGAAGGAATAGAACTTTGAAGGAAGCAGCCAGGAGCATGTTGGCTGAGTATAATACCCCTCATAGGTTCTGGGCTGAAGCCATCAACACAGCTTGCTATACCCGGAACAGGTGCTTAGTTGTCAAAGACAAGGGTAAGACTCCTTATGAGATTTGGAAGGGTAAGATTCCAAGGATCTCATACTTCAAAGCTTTTGGTTGTAAGTGTTTCATCCATAACAATGGAAAATCTAAGTTAAGAACTTTTGATGCTAAAGCAGCTGATGAAATATTCTTGGGATATTCTAATACTTCAAAGGCATTTAGAGTTTTTAACAAGACAACCCTTTGTGTGGAGGAAACCCCTCATGTTGTTTTTGATGAGCTGTATTCCTTCTCAGATAAAGTGAATCAAATTTCTGAAAATCTAGATAAAATTGAACTGTCCAAGACTAAACATAGAACTATCTATCTACCCAGTCTTGATTCAGAATCAGATGAAGAAGAATCCTCATCTGATAATCGAGAAGACAACACATTCGAGACTTCTTGAGATCAGACACCTTTGACATCGGTGATCGGCAAGGGTTAGGCGATGAAGGGGGAACGTCACCGAGGTTGAGTCGGAGGAGTTGTCTCTCGAGACTCAAGATGAAGATCCTTCTCCTCACATAGGCAAAAGGATGAGAAGCTATCATCCATCGATCAGATTATAGGAGATCCATCTAGTAGTGTGCGAGACACGAATGATGCTAGACTCGAAAGTCTTTTCGGTTGTTATGTGTCGCTTCTTGAACCCAAGTCTATTGAGGAAGCCCTATCGGACCCAAAATCTGGATACATGACCATGCGGGAAGAAGCGCATCAGTTTGAAAGGCAAAATGTATGGGATCTAGTGGAAAGACCCTTACACGAGAAAGATTATAGGCACCAAATGGGTGTTTAAAAATAAAGCAGATGAGAACAACATTATTGTTCGAAATAAGGCAAGACTGGTTGCACATGGTTACTCATGATCGAGGGAATAGACTATGATGAAACCTATGCTCCGGTTGCAGATTAGAGGCAATAAGATTGTTCTTGGCATTTCTTTGCATATAAATCTTTCAAAGTCTTTCAAATGGATGTTAAGTCTGCTTTTCTTAATGGTGTGTTACTTGAGGAGGTCTATGTAGAGCAGCCTCCTGGGTTTAAGATCAATAACAAGGTCTATAAACTCAACAAAGCTCTATATGGACTAAAACAAGCTCCCAGAGAGCCGGTATGATACACTATCTCGATTTCTTGACATCAAATGGTTTTTCTAAAGGCAAGATTGATAGAACTTTGTTTAGAAAGGAAGTAGATGGCAACATCTTACTAGTTCAAATTTATGTAGATGACATAATCTTTGGTTCACCTAATCTGAAATTATGTGAAGAGTTTAGCATTCTCATGAAAAACAGGTTTGAAATGTCAATGATGGGAGAATTAACATACTTTCTAGGCTTACAGATTAAACGAGATGAGTAAGGGTATATTTATACATCAGTCTAAGTATGCTAAGGATCCGATTGAGAAATTTGGAATGACAACTAGCGAGAGAAGTTAAAATACCTATGGCAACTAACTTCTCAATGGATTCGAGATGAGCGGGGATACCCACCGATGCAACGGAGTATCGTGGGTGATTGAATCTCTTCTCTATCTCTTTGCAAGTAGACCAGGACATAGCTTTTGCGGTTGGGGTATGTGCAAGATTTCAGTCTAATCCCAAGAAAACTCATCTCGGGAGACGGCTAAGAAAATTCTTAGATATCTCAAAGGAACCTTGCAAGTAGGGTTATGGTACCCGGTGATGACAACTTTGGTGACAGGTTATTGATTCAGACTTTGGAGGATGTAAGATTGATAGAAAATCCACTTACGGAACTTGTCAATTCTTAGGCAACAAATTAATTTCTTGGTTATCTAAGAAACAGACATCATTGCCACCTCTACAATCAAGTGAATACATGGCAGCTGGAAGTTGTTGCTCTCAACTTCTCTGGATTAGTCAACGACTTAGAGATTATAATATTCAAACATGTTTGTTCCTATTTCTTGTGATAGTAATAGTGCAATAGCAATGACTTACAATCTGTTCTACATTCTAGATGTAAACATATAGATATTAGGCATCATTTCATTAGGGATCATGTTGAGAAGAATGACATTAGGATTGAGAAAATTGCCCTTTGAATCACAAAGAGTGACATTCTTACAAAACCATTAATTTGAGTCTAGGTTTAAAGAAATGTGCTTAGAATTAGGATTACTTGATGCATCTTTAGCTGGTTTCTAATTTGTGTGCATATGTTTCCTTATTTCTTATCTTTTCTTTTCTTTAAATTAATGTCTAGAAAGAATTATCAGACTAGATATGTGTCAAAGGACAATCAGGTAGCTGATATCATTGATCTCCTTTTAGGAATCAAGAATCAAGGATTAGTCATATTAACCTTATCTGAATTGATAATTACTTGTCTGACATTGAGTAAATCAGACAAGGATACAATAGTCAGCTGATCTCCTGAAGAAAACAGATGACTATTTACATCCTATCTGATTTACCTTAAGCTTCTGATGGTTTCTTTTGAGTATATGTTTTTGCAGGAACAGATCACAGATCATACTGTTTCATCTCTTCTTATTCAAACTTCTTTATTTTGTTATTTTTGTTTCTAAATAAACTGCATTTTTCAAAACTGTTGAACAACCGTGTTTTAGAAAAGTAAGTCTGAGTCTGTTTTGTTTAAACTCGTTTTAAAATTGCTAAAAAGTTACATCTAAGCTGTTGGTTTTCAAAATCAGACAGGTTACTGTATCAGATGTCTTTCCAAATCCATCTGTTTTTAAACTAATTTGTTTTTCAAACTCATCTGTTTAGAAAACCTACAGTTGAAGTAAGATACCACTTGGCTGACGTCAGGTATACTTACTTCTCTGCATAAAGTAACCTATATCGGTCAAATCAACAGTCTATAAAGTAACTATTTACGCATTCCAAAGGCGATTAAAATTCACGCGCTGAATCCTAATCGCTTATCTTAGTTTTTAACCGTTGATTAATACTCAGTAAAAACTTTTTGAATAAATGGCTCAGATTAATTCAAGTTTTCAAAAATGGCGGTTTCTCTTTCCAATCTATTCCCCTATAAATTTATCTTCTTCTTCTGTTAACCATTTTTCCTTTCTCAGAAAACATGCATTTCTTCCATATACATTTCCAAATTCACAAAACTTTCAAATGGCATCCTCTTCAAAAACCACCAAAACCCACAAACCTAAATACATTTCCACAAATATTTCTCATTTCAAAATGAATGAGGAATATTTCAAAAATCGTTTAAAGGCAGAAATGTATGTTGATTTTGAAACAACACAAGACCTAGAATCCGCAGAAATTCTTCGTCTTTTGGAAGCATCCAGGCTTAGGGGATTTCTCTCAATGAAATCTCCCCAAAACAGGACAGCCGATCTCTTAGGGGCTGAGTTTTTAGCAAGAATGAATGATACTCAGGAGGGGTTCGACACATCTGTGGATGGAACGACATTAAGCTATACTAGAGAAAATATCTCCAGAATTTTCAATACGTCAATGGAAGGAGTTAATCCATTGACGTACAAGGAGGACGAATGGGAGGAATCTTTTGATTTGATGGCTAGGGTGTCTCACAGGGGAACTCGCAGAGATCTGAAGAAAAACCTATTGAGAAGGAGGTACAGGTTGTTGATGACTGTGGTAACGAAGGCAGTGTTGGGTGAGCAAAGCTCACATGATGGGTTAACCAAACCCAGACTGTGTGTAATGCGAGCCATACTGGATGGTGTGCAAGTAAACTGGGTGGACCTGCTGATCCACAAGCTGAAGGAAGAGAAGAAGCGCCTCACCTTCAAATCATCAGCAGAGGGCTGGATTCCTACTTCAACAGTCAGCCTATTCAACAAAATCACTGTTCTAATCGAAGGACTTAACAGGGAGGCTGACTGGAGAGTGGGTACTAAAAAGTACTCCAAGCAGAAGGGAATCCTCACCAAGGATGACAGGCTTGGAGGAAATCCAGACTCAGACGATGCGTCTGATGCTGCAAGAGCTCAGAGGCTGGAGGCGACAGCTGCAGAAGCTCAGAGACCAGCAGTTGCACCAGCTGAGGTGGCCCCAGTCGAGGTCGAAACAGAGGGACATGAGGCAGCAGCAGCTGAGGTCGCTCCTCAAGAAGAATCTATTGAAACAGCTGCTGCAGTCCCAAGGACGTTTCAGAGGAGGAAGAAAAGGAGGCTGGTGAAAGCCGCAGATAAGAAGAAGGGGGAAAGCTCGTCTGCTGCTCCCGCCAAAGTTGCCTCAGATGAAGAGGAAGAAGAGGAGACTGAGATTCCTTTGGTAAGGAGGCCAAGACGAGCAGCTCCAAGCTCTGAAGGATCCACCAAATCTGGTAGCTCCGAGCAGCAGGTGGAATTATCAACCCTGCTACCAGAGGAGGTCCCAGTCCTTCAGATAGCAGCCGAGGTTGGTCAGCTGGAGGTTCCACTCCCCCAACCAAGGAAGCTGCTCTTTCCCCTATTCCTGAGGCAGGTACAAGTCTTTCTCCATCTCCTACCTTATCTCCTGTACTTGGCAATGAAGAAATGCCTCAGGCTGGCATTTCTGAGCCTCAAGCTCAGCCTGATATCCCATCTGTCCAATTAGGCAATGAAGGGATATCCCAGGCCGGTATCCCAGAGCCTCTTCAACAGCCTACCTCCCCTACAGTCCAAATCCAAATTCCACTTACAGAATCTACCCCATCTCCCATATCCATCCCTACTACACAACCTCAAACATCTCCTCCACCCTCATCTGAACAAGTTCCTCATCCCACTGTCCAAACTTCACCAATTCCAATCATATCCTACTCTTCTCTTCCAACCATACAAACTCAATCTATTCCTCTCCCATCTACTCAACCAGAATCAATACCCTCCTCGTCTGATTCCTCAACTGAGGATGATGACACTGATCTAAGCCCAACCACTGCTATCTCCTTTATTCTATCCCTTGTCGAGAAAAAGATTAATGCTACATTCAGAAGAAAGATGGAAAGGAAGACAAGGAGGATGGTTAAAGCTGTTACAGACACCATGATAGCCAGCATGTGAGAAGTAGAGGTAACCTTATCTGATAAAATCATATCTACTACTAACTCTGTGTTGGCTGATAAAGTAAAAGCAATGGAGGATGAGCTGAGGGCATTGAAAGAGAAAGTAAAAGGGTATAATCAGCTGGTAGTGAGTGAGTTGGCTATAGATCACTCAGACTTCAGAGCCAAGTGCAATATATTGGATGAAAAACTCACAGCCTTGGCAGATGAAGTTAATAAGGGGGAAAAAGCTGAAGCGGAGAAGAGACAAGCCCTCACAGCTGTGGTCGAGGAGACCAGGAAAGATGTAGGCATGAAGGCCAACACAGCTGATCTGGAGGCAGCCAGGGAGGAAGCTCGAATCAAGTCTGATGAGCTGGCTGCTCTCCAGCTGAGGGTAAGTCAACTAGAAGAAGCTGCGAAGGAGGATGAAGAAAAGAGGAAAATAGAGGAGGAGGAAAGGACAGAAAAACTCTTGGCTCAGCTTAAAGAATCTGAATCTGAAGGAGCCAAGGGGAAAGGAAAGGAAGTAGCAGTCTCTGAGCCCAGATCAGCTGAAGTTGTTATCAAGGCTGCTGCTAAGGGTAAAGGAAAGAGGGAAGCCAATTATTCTAATCTCTCAGACGAATAGATCAAGAGAATTAAGAGAGAGATGGAATATTTTGGCAAGAAAGAGAAGAAGAGGCAGAGAAAGAAGAAAGACTCCAATGTCTTTTGGAGTGCTGCTGAGCGGAAATGGTTAATCAAAGATCAAGGCAGCGGGAAATTCAGGCCATTTCACAACACGTCTGCACCTCCTAAGCTGGCTTGCGGAAAGTATGCTGCTGAGTATAAAGACAAGAACCTGGAGGGAATGTGGATGTATTATTGGTACATTCTTAAAGCTCCAGGGGCAACTCAACAAGATCCAGATTTGGCTTGGCACGAATGGATTGAGCAAGTAGACGCAGACTTCTATGCTCGGCTGCTGGAAGAAGCTGATGTAGAATTCAATGTCAACCTGATCTCTCCAGCTTTCGAGTATGCCATTCCTGCCAAGAAGCCTGATGGTACCTTGGACCTAGACTGGGTTCAAGGGATTCTTAAGAAAGCAGAGGCCGAATCTGGACTTACTCAAGAAGAGGATCTGAAGCAGCTTAGGAGGCGTGTATTCAACTGGCTAATGATCCCAGACGAAGAGCAATGGGGAGTTTAATAGAAACAGGACTTTTCTTTTCCTTATTTCTATTTTTCTATTATCTTCTCATCTGTAATCTTTGTAAATCCAATGTGAATATACTGTGTTTGACTCATTTTACTTGTCTTATTTTCTTAAAGTTATTTTTACTGCTTTAAGAAAAACTTAAAATTTTCTTAAGTATAAGTCATCTGAGAATTTTATCTCTCAGACTTAAATTTTTTTAAAAATATTAACCTAAGTCTTGAGACTCATTTGTTTTCCTAAGTTTTTTTTTAAAAAAAAAAAAAAAAAGAGTCTAAAAGACTTAAAGTTTTTTTTTGTGTGCTTTAAGTGTGAATAAATCTGTTGTAATGTGAAGAATGTGCTTTGATATACCTATCTAATGATCTTGATAAATTCTGAACTAACTTCAGCTGTGAGTGTGTCTCTTTTTGTAGGTTTTAACTTCATCAAAAAGGGGGAAATTGTTAGCACAAAATTGTTTTGATGAGTTGAAAGACTATTCCAGATGAGCAGACTATGATAAAGAACTGAAGACTAAGTTCTAGTACTAAGCTAAGCAGATTAGGTCAAGGGTAGCTCAAGTCAGCTGAAGACGAGAAATCACAAGTCATCTGGAGACAACCTCAATCCTAGTCATCTGCAGGAGACAAGTATAAAGAGTTCAGACGAGGTCAAGACAAGCTGAGTAGAATAAGAAAGGCGAGTTTTCACCAAGTCAGCTGCAGACGAGTAGGAAGAATCAGCTGAGGTCTCAAGCAGTTTACAAGTTTAAGTTTGTTAAGCAGTTTCAAGTTTGTTAGAACTAACTAACAAATTAACTGTCTTTCCAGACTTATAAATAGGACTAGATTTTATTTTTCAATGAACTTATGCATATTTGATTTTTCACACTATTCACTACTCAGATTTCAATCACAATCTTTTCACGAGTATTTCAAGAGAGTTCTAAAAAAGTTCTAAGGATTTTTAGAACACTTTTCTTGTAATCTTCAAAATTCGATATTCACTGTAATAGTTAGATTTTAGAGAAGGATTTAGGAGATTGAAGATTTGAAGATTTGTACAAGTTGTAAGCTGTAAGTTGAAAGTAAGAAAGTAAGTAGTAAGCAGAGTCCCTTCTTCAGATTGAAGAAGGAGAGTGGATGTAGGATTATTAAAATCCGAACCACTATAAATCCTGGTGTTATTTCTTGCTTTCTTTAATTTCTGTTCAAATTACAATATTGTTAATTCAAGATTAAAGTTCAGAATCTTAACTAAAATCTGAATATCAACCTTGCTTTTGATCTTGTTAAAAGTTGAGTTATCAATTATTTTCCGCTGTGTTTAATCTGATATTTTGAATTGATTTTGAAAGATTTAAAAATCTACAAAATCTATTCAAACCCCCCCTTTCTAGATTTTGTTCTAGGAAGCTAACTCAAGGTTATTAATCAACTCAACATTCCGGGACCAACAAACTAATATCCCTAAAATTTTGATAATTATTGTTAAAAGAATAAATTACTATAACTAAATATCTTACTCCCTCCGTACCATACCTATTTGCACAGTTGACTTTTTCAATGGTTTTTTTTGTGAGAATTATTTTATAGTAATACGTTTACAAAAGTTATTTTATATGAATGATATGCTAGATGATCATATTAACTAGCATACCATTCATATAAAACAACTTTTGTACACATATTACTATGAAATAATATTCACACAAAAATTATTGAAAAAATCAACTGTGCAAATAGGTATGAGACGGAGGGAGTATACTTAATCACACATCTTAATTTAATGCAAAAAATTTTAATACCTTTTACGGTTATTTAATTATGTTGATTAAAGGTTTATACATTAAACAATAGCACATATTGTTATTAATTATGAAAAAAAAATTAGAATATTTTTTATTTATATCATTTTAATTATAAAAATAAATCAATTTGTATAAGATTTTTTTTAATGTAATGTATGTAGCCACCAAAATCTATATATGTATTTGTTTATATATCAATAGATGGATTAACAAAACATACCAAAATGTTTAACTAAGATATAATGTAGGCAATTCATGATACCAACATTCTTTTGATTAAAAAAAATTCTAACAAAATACAACAATAAAATTATAACTATAACTATATAATGTGAAGGTGTGCACGAGTGTTTTGACAGAATGTTGTCACGAATGTTGACACATTCGAAGAACAACACAGACAAAAATAAATGAACAGAAATACACAGCGGAAGTCTTAAACATTTTGCAAGATGGATATCAAAAATTTTGTATAGACTATGAATAAGTTTATACTGCCAATCGACGAAATATCACTAATAATTATTAAGTGATACAATCGGTGAAAACATAAGCCACACCGTGAATAGATCTATGTATGTAGTGAATAGATGTTAGCCAACTAGTCTATCACTAATACAATTATAGATCTAATGTTGAGTGAAATATGGGAACATTCACCAACGGAAGTATCGAGTATGAAACATCAATAAACTCAAATAATCTAAACTAATAGCCTACGCTAGATTGTGTTTCCCTCAACTTCAAGTTTTAATCTTCATAGCAGCCGTGTATTTATAGATATTCTGGACACTCTTAGTGCTTGAAGATAACTCCCACATCTCCCTTGAAAATAGGAAACTTCTAGTAACTTCCCCATGATATTTTCAACTCCTCACTCTTGCCTTTTCAACCGCATGACTTATGGTAACTGCTATAAGTCTTCAAACTGTAAAAGCAAGACATTGAACAAGACATTTCGTGGGTTAAGGGTTAGTGGAAGTGGAAGGACGAATTCTGATGTTGTGACCAGAATGTTGACACATTCTGAGTAACACTTGTCACTAACATCAACAATCTTCCCCAATTCGGCCTTTCTACTGTAACACACCTGATGTTGTACTATTGATCAGAATGTGTACACAATAGAGATAAGTAAATTAACATCAAGTTAATGACATCTCATTACTTAGCCAAAATAAATAAAAATTAAAATAGTAAACAATAACAAAGAACAGGAATATGAACATAAACATAATCAAACACTAGACCTATAAAACATAAATCAGAGCATAGCAAAACATAAAAAATCAGAAAAACAATAAACATAAACAAGGACAAAAATCAGAGCAAAAACAAACTAAACATAAAACTAGACAAAAATAAATCTGAGCAACATAACTATATACATAAAAACTCAAACAAATAAGTTCAGAAAAACAAAGCATAAGTACTAAAACAAATACCTACACTACTATAAGTTTATGACATAAGTTTAATAAACATAAGACATAAAAAAAGAAGAGGATTGGGCTATTTAGTCCAACAGTTGCATCTTCATTAGTCTGCACAAACTCCTCCTTTCTTCAAGCTCTTCTACTCTTGAAAGCTCCCCCTTACTCGGATCATTAATTGCCCCAATCATCTAAGTCATCATACAGCACACTGAGGTCCTCATCATCCCAGTCTACTGCATCAATCTTCTCAGCATCAACATCCATGTTCGAACTGTTGGGTCCATCATCATTGCTGTCCGGAATTGTGGGCACATCATCAGACATATTCTGGGTTTCTGTTCCCATTTTAATATCAGGAGCATCACTTGTTCCAGCTCCAGAGATATCAGCATCTGGTCCTCTAGAAGTACCAGCACCAGTAGCATCCACACCAACAACATCTCCATCACCAGCAGCAGCAGAGGGTCCAACAACATCAGCAGGTTGGGCAGCAACATCAGGTCCTACTCCCCCTGTTACAGTGGAAAGCAGCCTCTCCCATATCCTCTTCTGCATTTCAAGATTACTTAACAAACACTTTAAGTTAGAAATTGAGTTATCTGCCATTGCAATCTGATCCTGAATAAACTGAGGTTGGAGTTGCGGAATGTTAGCAGCATGTGTGCCAACATTTAGCGGCACATCAGGTGGCTGTTCAGCAAGAACTTCAGGCTGTGCATTTGGATCTCTTAATGGCAAATCAATGACCCTTGGACCACTCCTTAGAATACGAGATATTCCCAGACTTAATGCAAATGAACCGATAATCTCATTATTCTCTCTTTGAAATCCTTGTGCCGAAATCATCATGTGAATTAGACTTGGATATGTCAACAATCCCTTGCTAGACACTCTCCCCGAGTAAGTCATCATGTTGTTAAAGATAGTTTTCCCAAGATTAAACCTCCTTAGATGACCAATCTTATACATCAGGACAACTTGTTCAGAGGTCAAGGTGGTAGTGTTTGAGGAGGGCAGTCAATTGTAAACAATTAGCTTATGTAGCACACTGTATAGGCTGGTTAGAACAGAAGAATTCAATCTATATCTCCAAACAGTTTATCTTCCCCCTGTGATGACACTTATGACTTCATCTAAGTTGTCTACTTGCGGATCCTCATCATCCCTAGTTCTCAAAAAAGAATTAATCACAGCTGGTGTCACCTCTATTACTTTGCCCCTAAACTTCACTTTCCCATAGTGCACAGAATTCACCTCAGAAACTCTGACTCTTAGATTTGCATAAAATTCATATATCCAATCAATTAAGTAGGGTGTAGCAAACTGAAGAGCATGCATCAATGATCTATCATTCAGATATCTAACCAGATTCACAGCAACAAAATCATCCATTTTTATGATTCTTTTACCAACTATTAATCTAGTTCTCAATGTTCTAAATTTATCACTGTTCACATCATTATAGCTCGTATCTGACTCACTAGAAGTTAAGGATAATGAAGAATCAGTGTGTACCTCATCCGATTTTTCCTTACTTTGTTCTGATTGAGAAGATTCAGAAGCAGAGGTCGATGTTGCCATGGGTGTGCCAACATTCTCTGGTGCATCCTGCGAATCATTTTGCCTTTTGCTCCTTCTTTCCAAACTAGCAGTCATTTCAACCAATGTCTGATTCATTTCTGAATCCTTAGTACTCCCACTCGGACTGGGCACCGGGACAGAGGCTTGACCACTAGTCTCTTTCTCTGGGCCTACTTCTCTCATTTCTTCTTCAGAAGAATTAGAATCGAACACCTGAATAGGCTTCGATACAACACCATCATCGTGTTTTTGTTTCTTTCCTTTCTCTGAATAATCAACCCTTCGACCATGCCCCCTCGAGCTCAAAGCTTTCTAACGAATAGTTTGAAAACAAGCAGTGAGCTCACCGGTATCAGTCGAGTCAGAGGATGGGTCTTCCATCGGAGCATCTTATGGTGATTGAGGCGGTGTGAAGACGAGATGTTTGTACTGTTGAAAGTCGACCTCCACATCTCCTACCTTGACCACATGATAGATTGTCTACTTTGTCAAGTTCTTGAATGCGTAGACAATCTGATCAGAAGTTGCTCCTTCCGCGAGTTCGACGGTTATAGGGTAGGTTTTGAGAATAGTTTCTGCTTGAGCTTCGCCGCTATTCGGATTTTGTGGTGTTTCGCCCAAAATTGGATTTTCAGAAGATTGAGTATCAGGAATTTGGGTTTCTGAAGGAGGAAGAGGGACATCGACAGAGCCAACCCTAATTGAAAAGGGTGATGTTGGGCGAGATGCGCCAACATTCTCAGAAACATTGTCGACTGCCATTGAAGCTAGGAGATGAAGGTTTTTCGAGGAAGAGGATGAAGCAAAAGAGTTTGAGTGTTTAGATTGTGAAGGTGATGAGTCTTTTTCGATCTGCCATGTTAATAAATAACCTGCAATCACTTTTCAAATTATATTAATTAAATAATAAATTTGAAAAATCATGGCTAAAATAAAGAACTAATACCAACAAGTATGAATTAAAATACCTATGAACTCTATGCTTTAATTCGAGACTTAAGAAATGTGTATAACATACTGAACATTAAGGACCTTAAATAGGGAAAGGAAAGAACCTAGATTTGCGATTACATCGGTGTTAAGAGAATGAAATTCATCACATCCCTATAAAATAGGTCACTACCGAATGTGTGGAAGTTAATTTTAAAACATGCTAAAACCGCTTAGCTTAAAAAAATAACTGCACGATAAAATAAATTAGACTACTTAATATTGCCGTGAATAATTTAAAATAAATAATTCTTTATACAATAATATTCAGAAATTATCAAACTCATAGAGGTAAATATACATATGAGAATCAGAATGTTATTCACAAAATGTCGGCACACACACTTCTCAACACAGTTTTTAAATAATATACATTTATTTGTGTTGCACTATTTTTTGCTTTTCTCACTTATTCACATTGATCCATTTTTCCAGAAGAGATCATCGTAGTTGTCAGCTCCGTATCCCATAATTACTCAATGGATTTGTGAATGTATTGATGCATTCAAGTCACCTTTTGAAAAGAGAACATCGTAGTAGTCAACTCTGTGTCCCATAGTTACTCAGTGACATAACATCTAATTGTGAGTTTATTAAATTGCATTTAAGAGAAGTGTGTCCAGAATAATTTATATTAATCATAGGTTATAATACTATTTACACAGGAGAGTTCGAAAAACACTAAATATTACAATACTTAGAAAAATTTAAATAAATTATTCTAGTGTTGTTACAAATGTTGACACATTTGTTACAACACACAACAATAATAGGTCTAATTAGTGCATAAATCTAGAGATTTTATAAGAGAAGAAAACCTCTCATTATCAAGGGCTTTAGTAAAAATATCTGCAATTTGCTTCTCAGTAGGAATGTATTCCAACTTTACAACTTCTTTTTCTACAAGGTCCCTAATGAAGTGGTGTCTTATACTTATATGCTTAGTTAAAGAATGTTGCACAGGGTTCTTAGATATATTAATTGCACTTGTATTGTCACAATAAACAGTAAGAGTATAAAGAAGTTGAATGCAACAGTTTCCCGTAGCTATATATTTTGATTAAGCCGTAGATAGGGAGACACAATTTTATTTGCAGCTATGCCATGAAACAAGATTGTTACCCATGTAGAAACATCCTCCACTAGTACTCTTTTTATCATCACTATCACCTACCCAATCTGCATCACTATAGCCAATCAAAGAACAATTAGTGTCTTTGCTATACCATATTCCATAATCACTTGTGCCTGCCACATATCTCATAATCCTTTTAACTGAATTCATGTGAGATTCTTTAGGATTAGCTTGATAACGAGCACATAAAAAATACTAAACATGATGTCTGGCCTGCTAGAAGTCAAATATAAAAGACTACCAATCATTGACCTATACAATGTTGGGTCAACATCCTGGCCAACATTGTCTTTACATAATTTTTGTGTCGATCTCATAGATGTCTTTATGTGTTTAACATTGTCTAAACCAAACCTTTTTACAAGATTTTTGGCATATTTACTTTGACAAAAGAAAATGTCATCTTTGCATTGTTTAATCTGAAGACCTAAAAAGTAATTTAAGTCTCCAACCATCGATATTTCAAAGGTAGAGGTCATTTCATGTATAAATAATTCAAGCATTTTCTCACATGTAGAACCAAACACAATGTCATCAACATAAATTTGAGCAATCATGATATCATTTCCAGAATGTTTTATAAACATTGTCCTATCAGCTTCACCTCTATAAAAATCGAATTCAACAAGAAAATCAGTTAATCTACCATACCATGCTCTACGTGCTTGCTTTAAACCATATAAGGCTTTCTTAAGTTTATAAACATGATCAAGATATTCATGATTCTCAAACCCCTTATGTTGTTCTACATATGCTTCTTCCATAAGAATTCCATTTAGAAATGCATCCTTGACATCCATTTGATGCAGTTTTATATTAATGTAATATGCAATAGCAAGTAATAACCTTATAGATCCAATTCTAGCCACTGTAGCAAATGTCTCATCAAAATTAATACCTTCTACTTGTGTATAGCCTTGTGCAACTAATCTAGCTTTGTTTCTCACAATATTACCAGATTCATCAGTTTTGTTTTTGAAGATCCATTTGGTACCAATTATATTCATATTTTCAGGCCTAGGTACAAGCATCCATACATCATTCCTATCAAATTGATTTAATTCCTCATGCATTGCATTAATTTAGTTTTCATCTTTCATTGCTTCATCAACATTTTTAAGTTCATTGAGAGAATGAAAACATTCAAAGTTCACCTTGTTGCACGTTGATGTCATACAGATTGATCTTACCATATGTCTTACATCAAAACTCAATTTTCTCCTTGTTTGTACACCTGATTGAGGTTTACCTATGATCTGCTATTGTGGATGATTTTTTAGAATTCTGGAAGATGGTACTGTAGCAGGATAAGACATAGTTCTGTTAATTTCTGGATGTTGAGGTGATGTTGCTTCAAATGTGGGCACATTTGTAGCAACATTCTCAATCGATTCAGAAATATCAGAACCTTGCATCTGCTCAATAAGATCAGTTACATCTTCTTCAATAATATTATCTGCAAGACTTGCATTATCATTAAAAACAACATTCACAGACTCTTGAACAATATCAGTCCTAAGATTATAAATCCTAAAGGCTCTACTGTTTCTAGCATAACCAAGAAAGAAACCCTTATCACTTTTTGAATCAAATTTATGAAGCTGGTCTCTATCATTTAGTATATAACAAATACATCCAAGGACATGAAAATATTTTAGATTAGGCTTTTTATTATTAAAAAATTCATATGGTGTTTTTGTAGAATTAGGTCTCAAATAAACTCTATTTGATATATGACAAGCAATATTCAAAGCTTCTGCCCAAAACCTTTTTGATAGTTTCTTGGATAAAAACATTACTCTAGCCATTTCTTGTAAAGTTCTATTCTTTCATTATTTCTTTCTTTCAGCAACACCATTTTGCTAAGGTGTTTTAGGAGAATAAAACTCTTGAATTATACCTTTTTCTTCACAAAAATTAGTGAATAAGTTGTTCTCAAACTCCCTACCATGATCAGACCTTATCTTCTTTACCTTAGAATTATAAACATTCTTAAAACGTTTATAGAGAACTTTGAATACATTAAAAGCATCTGATTTCTCTATAAGAAACATAATCCATGTAAACCTTGAATAATCATCAACTATGACAAAAAAAATACATTTTTCCTCCATTGCTTTCAGTATCCATTGGTCCCATTAAGTCCATATGTAAAAGTTCAAAGTAATATTTTGTAGTATAGTGTGTCAACATTTCATGTGACATTTTGACTTGTTTACCACTTTGACAAGGTCCATATATATTAGATGCATTCATTCGTAATTTAGGAAGACCTTTAACAGCACCAAATTTTAATAATTTGACAATATTTCTATAATGAGTATGTCCAAGTCTTTGATGCTAAAGTGTACCTTCATCAGTTTGAACATTAAAGCATGCTTGATTCGAATCAATCAAATAACAATTATCAACTGATCTATTTCCAACCATGAGACAATTATTATCATTATTTAACACATAGTATGAATTTTTATCAAACTTAACATGCAAGTCATCATCACACAGTTGACTTATGCTAATCAAGTTTGCAAGTAAACCTTTAACATGCAAGACTTTTGTCAAATTAGAAAAACCAGAAACATTTAGTGTACCTATTCCAACAATTTTACCTTTTGAACCACCTCCATATGTAACATTTCCACCATCATATACTTTGTAATCAGTGAGAAACCTTTCTTCACCAGTCATGTGCCTAGAGCAACCGCTATCCAAATACCAAAGTCCTGGGACACATGCTTTTAAAGAGGTGTAAACAACATTACATACAGATTTTGACTTTATGATCCAAGTAGTATTTTTAACGGACTTTTGAAAAGGCTTTTGAACTGTCTGTTTTGAATGTTGATCAGAATGTGACAATATTTTCAAAGACATTTTAGCAAATTTCTTGTCTTGTCTCATTCTTAAACAGTTTGGTCTCTTATGACCTTCAGTAAAGCAATAATAACAAACATCCTTCTTTCAGAATTATTTTTCAGTTTTTCAGGTTCAACAGAAGGTTTTGTAAACACAACAGGTTTATTATTGCTTAAAAACTGAGTAATATTACCATTATAACTAAGACCATGTCTACTAGTACTTTCAATTGTTAGTGCATCATCAAGTTTTGCTGAACTTACTGAATATCTTTTGAAATTCAGTGTTGTGCCTTTGAGCTCCTCTTTAAGGTTGCATATTTCCAGATCTTTCCTTGTCAATATGACCTCGAGCTTTGTCACCAAATCCTTTTGGTATGACTCTTCAATAGTCATGTCTTTCAAAGCTTTCTGAGTGGATTCCAACTCCTTTTTAAGCATAAGATAACTGGACTTACAATCTTTGCAAACATTGTTAGAAGTACCTGTTTTATCTACACAATAACTTGAGAAACAATTAACTTCTGGAATTTTCAATGTTTCCTCAAATGTTGGGACATTTGACTCAACATCAGAATCATCCAGTAAATCATCAAGAGTATCATCATATATAATTCTTGCAGAAAAAACATATTCTTCATTTTTATCAGAATCATCTTCACAACCAGACTCATCACTTAAGGTAGCATTAAAATTTACCCTTTTTCTCAAAAGAGTGTTGGTACATTCATTAGCATAATGAACAAAACCAGAACATGCATCACATTTAACATTTTTCCAGTATTCTGGATCATATTTGATCTTGTTACCTCTATCAAATTGCTTAGGTTGTGTAACGACCTCAAATTTTTTTTTTTTTATTTAAACATTCGAAAATTAAGGTGGTCATCACCAAAACCTGAAATAGTGAAAACTAGTGACAGCGGAAATAAATTAGTAAGTAGGGTTCACAAAGTTTTTCCCTACAATTAACTGGTCAATTTGAAAGAGGCAACAAATGCGTCAAGTTCAAAAACACAATATTTAAAAAAATGATTGCACTGCGGAGATCGAGGGCTCACATCCATCTTCATTCCTCCTGTACGTTATTACCTGAAAAGGGAAGGGGGTGAGTGCTGGAAAACACTCCGTGGGTTCACTCAAATACCCACTCAAACATCACACAAAATATTGTATTAAAGATCAACTACTTGAAATAATGTACACCTTGAACATAACAAATGAGAGACATATTAATCTCAAGCACAACGTTTAAAAGTCTCATAATAACAACTCATATTGCATTCTTCAAGTTTCAACAATCCGTTAACAATCAAGGGACATGCTCAACATCACGTAATGTGCTAATACATAGATAATGTATACATAGTAGGTAATACACATAAGAGCACATCAATCTTGTTGGGGCACGCTTTACCCCGCTCGAGCATCTTGTTCGGGAGCTACCCGAAAGTGATCTTTCAATCAAATCTTGTACGGATTTACCCGTGATCTTAGCATAGCTATTACGGTATTATCCGCATAAAATACACCTTGTATGGTCTCAACCATGTATCATGCATCTTGTAATTTGAACGTGTATATATATGTATATATATACAAGCATTCAAGTACACATAAATCATACATCTTCACAATTGAACATGCACACATGTCAATATTCTTGTATGCATAATCATATTCCTTATAATGGAACATGCACACATGCAAACAAACTTGTATCCATATTCATACATTTTCACATTTAAAAGAGTATGCATATTTTCGAACTCATCACATATTCATAAAGCATGCATCTCACATTTTAGCATGCATATATATATATATATATATATCATATACACAAATTCACGTAGGACCATTCATACAATAAATCATATGATTTAAGTAGGTAACAAGAAAGTTCAACGAGAGTTACCCCACCTAGTAGTTTGCACGAATTAAGCGGTATTGTTTCCTCCTAGTTCCAAGCCTTCTCCTACTTCACCTTCCTCTAGTCCTATAACAACAACAAAAAAAATTCTACCTCTTAGTTCTTACTAATAATCTAATCTAAATGATGGTCAATGTGTGTGATTGAAAGATGCATTATAAGAAGGAGGATAAGTGACTCAAGAGTAAACCTTATAATCAATTAAAAAGAAGCATTTTCTTAGGAGTTTAAAGGCTAACACAAATTAAAAAAAATCTGGATATTTGATTAGTTTGATGAAAACTGTCATTTCTGAAATTCTTGGCATTTTGCCACTGATTTCGCTAAAAAGGGATAAGAAACGAATATTTTACGTCCATTTGAAATTCTAGTAGCACCGTTGCAACTTTATTAAAACTTTGACCAAACATAACTGGAGCTCTATAAGTCCGATTTAGTAAAAGAAAACTGTTCTGGAAAGGTCTCGTCACCAGCTTTCCAATGAGACCAGAATCAAAAGATTTTGATAATTGAGTGAAAAGATATAAGCTGTAGAAGTTGGTCCGCCTATAAAGGCATCCCTCCAACTTTGACTGAGCATAGATGGAGATCCAAAACTCCGATCTGAAATCGAGAAAATGTTCTGGAAAGCTCTTGAAACCAGCTTTCTAACAAGATAAGAATCAAAAGATTTTGACATTTGAGCGACAAGATATGAACTATAGAAGTTGGTCCGCCTATAAAGGCATCCCTCCAACTTTGACTGAGCATAGATGGAGATCCAAAACTCCGATCTGAAAACGGGAAAGTGTTCTGGAAAGCTCTTGAAAACAGCTTTCTAACAAGACAAGAATCAAAAGATTTTGACATTTTAGCAACAAGATATGAACTATAGAAGTTGGTCCGCCTATAAAGGCATCCCTCCAACTTTGACTGAGCATAGATGGAGATCCAAAACTCCGATCTGAAAACGGGAAAATGTTCTGGAAAGCTCTTGAAAACAGCTTTCAGATGGAGCCGGCCAATCGATCATCGGACATCAGGTCGCCGGCCGGAAACTGGGCAGAAGCTGTAGTGGTGTGTGTGTGTGAGAGGTGTGCAAGGCTTGAGCTTACCTTAGAGTGAAGTGACAAAAATGTGGACAAAGGCTGCAACCTCCTATATATACTGCCCTACAAAAACTAGGGTTCCTCTAAATGGGCCTTAAAGGGCCCTTATCTTATCATTTTGGGCTGGGTCACTCTCCTACATACTTAGAGCTTATTTTCCAACTTAAGCCCATATCATTTGTTATTCTCTTATGAGTTTTACTACATAATAAATAATTCAATGAGGATAATATTATATATCATGCATTTGCACATCTTATTAATATTTCATATAATTATGCATACATATAATAATAATAATGCTAATAATAATAATAAAATAATTTTAAAAAAATAAAATTCTTGTGTGTTGTTACAGGTTGATTAAAATTCCTATTCTTATCAGGCAATTGACGTGAACTTCCAGTCTGATCTCTATCCTGATTCTTAATTTGAAAATTATTTCTAAGTCTATTTGCTCTCTTCTTCAAAAAAGAATTAAACTGCTTAGTTAAGAAAGCAATGTTATCAGCATTGTCGGCGCAATCATCAGCAATATCTTTATCAAAATCTATTTCAGTAACAAATGGTTGTTTATCAACACTGTAAGATGTCTCTCCTTTGAAAACAGAAATTTTTCTTTTGGATTTCTCATTATCTCTTTGGGAAAAATTCATTTCATACGTTTTCAAAATATTTACCAACTCATTTTGTGTAATAGCTTCAGTATCTTCAGCTACCTCAATAGCACATATCTTAGCATCAAAACGTTTAGGAACATTTCTTAAGATTTTATGTACTTTTTTTTATCGGTAAATGTTAGTTGTTAGTGGCTAGAAATTAGTTCACCAAGTCTCCTTACAATTCCAAATTCTCCAAGCCTCCTTGGACCTCCCACTCCAATTCGTTCCCAAAGGGAATCGAACCTAGGTCTCCCACTTAAGTGAGGAGCCCGGTGGCTAAGTGGGCTAAGCCCCCTTGGTTAGAATTTATGTACTAACCTTGTATTGGATATAGCTTCACTAAGTGCTTGAGATTCATTAGAAATCTCAGTGATCCTTTCATTGTAGGAGGATATGGTCTCATCTTCCTTCATCCTTAGATTTTCAAACTTGGTTCCAAGCATCCGCAACTTTGTCCTTCTAACACTCTCAGATCCTCCACAATGTTCTTGTAATCTCTCCCATGCTTCTTTTGCAGAAACATAATTAGAGATTATTTTGAACATGGAAACATCCGTAGATGTAAATATGGCATTAAGAGTCTTTGAGTTGAAACTGACCGTGGTCACCTCATCATTTGTCCATTCTATCTCTCTCTTGATTTGAGCTTCACTATCATCAGTAGCTGAAACTATTGGTGTAGTACATCTGGTTAAAATACTCCTCTATGCATGTTCATGTTGGATCAAGAATGTTTTGATGAGTTAAAAGATCAACTCAGATGAGCAGATGACTATGAAGAACAGCGGGGACTGAGTTCTAGTACTAAGCTGATCAGACTAGGTCAAGAACTGATCAAGTCAGCTGAAGACTAGGAGTTACAAGTCATCTGGAGACAAGCTCAAATCTAGTCGTCTGTAGGAGACAATTATGAAGAGCTCTGACGAGGTCAAGACAAGCTGAGTAGAATAAGAAAGACAAGTCTTCACCAAGTCAGCTGCAGATGAGTAGGTTAAAATCAGCTGAGGAGCAAGCGATTTTCAAGATTAAGTTTGTTAAAGCAGTTTTCAGTTTGTTAGAACTGACTAACAAACTAACTGTCTTTTCAGACTTATAAATAGGTTTAGACACTTCATTAAAATAGATAGAAATCAAGAGTTATCAATTCAACAACATATTCTCTCAAATCACAAGTTTTCAAAAAGCACAAAATAGTTTTCAAGGATTTCTTCATAGATTTTTCTAAGTGTTTATAGAACACTTCCTTATACATCTTCAAATACACTTCTATTATTTTATAGTTAGATTTCACAGAATTGTTTAGGAGTTTGAAGATTTGAAGATCTATGTAAGTTGTAAGCTGTACGATTGAAAGTGAGTAAGTAAGTTGATAGAAGAGACCCTTCTTCAAAGTTTGAAGAAGGAGAGTGGATGTAGGATTGTTATAATCCGAACCACTATAAATCTGTTGTTCTTGATTGCTTTCATTTACTTACTTGTTTATTTCAATTTCCAGTTAATCAATTGAAGATTAATTTCAGAATCAAAGTTAAAACCAAAATATCAGTTTGCTTTTGATCTTAATAAAGTTGAGATTAAATTGACTTTCCGCTGTGTAACTTTGGTGCTTTGAATAAGTTTTGAAAGATTTGTAAAAATCTGAAAAATCTATTCAACCCCCCCTTCTAGATTTTTTCCTAGAAGGCTGGTACAAGTTTTATCCAATCTACTCAACTAATCGGGACCAACAAGTGGTATCAGAGTAGTGTTAAGCTGTTCTGATATTGATTTTAGGTCTTAACTAAGATTCCGAAATATTCTTGATTTTCTTCGTCGTCTTTATTGTTACTAACTATGCTACTAACAAGATTGTGGAGTGTTTTGTTTTTTTTGTCTCATCATGTCTTCAGGCAAGAACAAGAAATCCAGGAATTTACCTGAATTTTCAATTGAAGAATATGACTATTGGAAATTCAGGATGAAAAATCATCTCAAGGCTATCCATGATAGGATGGAGGAGGTTCTTGAAGAAGGACCTATTAAATTTTATCATGGAGGCACTAGCAATGGTACTGAATCAGCTGAATCCAGAGTCAGACAAGAGAAAAATAGCTCAGAACTGACAAGTGATGAGAGGAAAATCCACAACCTAGATCAGGTAGCCAGAACTGAAATCATTGAAACTCTGAGTAAAGACTGGATTGAAAAGGTCAAAAGATGCAAATCAGCTAAGGAGATGTGGCAGACTCTTGCAAATGTTTGCGAAGGATCTGATCAAGTAAAAGAGAATAAGCTGCAGTCTGTATTACATACCTTTGATACCTTCAAGATGAAGGAAAATGAAACAGTGGACCAGCTAGATGTGAGATTGACAAATCTTCTCAACAAAGCAGCTGATCTGGGAAAGAGCTATACAGAAAAGGAGATTAATAATAAGATATTGAGATCTTTAACCAAGAGATGGAGAGAAAAGTCCAATATCCTTAAAGCAACTCAAAATTATCTTCTATTACTCATCATACCTTATTTTCTCATCTTAAAGCTTTAGAGTATGACATTCAGATAGAAGATGAGGAAGATGAGATGGAGTCGAGCACCTCATCCAAGTCTGTTGCTTTTGTCAGCAAAGAAGACAAGATGTCAACTGAATCTGTAGGAGCTGACTTATCTCTGAAGGAGCAGATGGCTCTGCTCACCAAAAGGTATGACAGATTAAGAATGAAGTATAAACGTAATAAATTGAGGTTTGCAGGTAAGGATAGATCTAGATCCAAGTCAAGAAGAAAAAAAGATGACTCAACAGATGATGACAAGAATAGGAGCCAGACAAGGAGATTCAGATCCCCTGTTAAAAGAAATCCTTCCAGCCCTAAATCAGATAGGAGTGACATTTGCTATACTTGCAACAAGCCAGGACACTTTAGCTATGATTGTCCTCAGCTGACTCCTAAAGAAAGGGAAGAGAAAAGGAAAAAGAGAGACAGGAGATTTGCAGACCAAAGGGCTTTACTGGCTGAAGAAAAGGAATCAAGAAAATCATCATCATCATCGTCATCCTCATCTGATTTCGGATCAGACGGTGAAGTTTGTCTCATGGCTAAAGAGGTAGTCTATTATTCATCTTCTGATAATGATTCCTGTAAATCTGGTTCTGATAATGATCAAACTGTTATTTAAAGACATCTTTGGCTGCTTATAACCAGCTAGAGACAGAGAATTTGACTTTAAAGGATCAAATTCAGATTCTAATTAAAGGAAAGCAGGTGATGAACTACCCAGTATCTGAGAAAACATTCAAGGGGGAATGTTTACCCCAGGCTGAGGCTAGTACATCAGCCAGCTTGTCTGATAGATTAGAAAGTGAATTGAAATCTTTAAAAGACAAATTCGAAACAATCTGTGCTAAAAATGAATTAATTAAGAAAGACAATGAGAAGCTAGTCTTCAAAATTAGTCAACTTAATAATTCACAATCAGCAATAGATCACATCTTTAATACATCTCAAAAATCTCATGACAAAACAGGTCTTGGTTATGACAGAAATAGTAAATCAGATGTTCAAAAACCTAGGAAATTTGTAAAAGCATTTGATAATCCAAAAGAGATTAGAATTGGTCCTTGGAAACCAATTAGTAAAATAAGGACTGCATCTTCTATCTAGAAAACAAAAATTCAGCTGAAGACTCCTTATCAGACTAAGAGAACTCCAAGAACCAAAATAAGAAGAAATTCTTATTACAGTCCTTTTGATGGGAGAAGCAGATGTTATCCCACTTTTCCTAAGTTCAGGAAAATTACTAAATCTGAATACAACAAGTTATCATTTAAAAATGATACAATTGTAGACAGATTTGGTAGAGAGACCAAGTCTGACTTATTATTTGGAAATGAGATTTTTGTCTGGTTACCTAAAGTGATGATTGACCTTCAAGGACCCAAGATCACTAGGGTACCTTATAACTAATCTGTTTTTCAGGATTCACAGGGATCATCACTCAAGGAAGATATCTTAGCTTCTATATGACACATTGACAGTGGATGTTCACAACACTGACTTATAACAAGAGGCTACTTTCAAATTTTCAGAACATTGATGGTCCAAGAGTATTATTTGGAGACAACAATTGTGGACAGACTAAAGGAGTAGGTACTCTGATTATCAAGGATGTTCAGGTATCTGAGGTATATTTTGTTGAAGGTTTGAAACATAATTTGCTATCTGTTTCCCAGCTTTGTGATAAGGGTTTTCTTGTAAAATTTTCTAAGGATAAATGTGATATCTTAGATAGTTCCTCAGATAAGGTACTTTTAACTGGCTTCAGACACGGTAATGTCTATGTGGCCAACTTTAATAGTTGCCCTAAAGATACTTGTCTGATAGCTAAGGGTGGAGATGACCTTAGCTGGCTATGGCACAAAAGGCTTAGCCATCTAAATTTCAAGACCCTTAGTAAGCTGGCTAAAAAGAACCTTGTTAAGGGATTACCTGAGAAACTTTATTCTACTGATCTTAAATGTGATGCTTGTCAAAAAGGTAAACAACCTAGACACTCATTTAAGAGTATTAACACCTCATCATCTGAAAGAGTTTTACAACTACTTCATCTTGATCTGTTTGGACCTGTTTCTCCTCTCAATTTCAGTGGAAGGAAATATACTCTTGTTGTAGTAGATGATTTTTCTAGATACACTTGGGTTATATTTCTTTTCAAGAAAAATGAGACTACTAACAAGATCCCTGATCTGTTCAGACAGATTCAAAATGAAAAGGGTGTTAATATTATTAAAATAAGAAGTGATAAGGGCACAAAATTTTTGATTTCCTAATAATCTAACTTCTTCAATGAGTGTGGAATTATTCATGAGACATCATTAGCAAGGACTCCTCAACAAAATGGAGTGGTTGAAAGAAGGAATAGAACATTGAAAGAGGCAGCCAGGGGCATGTTAGCCGAGTATGAAACTCCTCACAGGTTCTGGGCTGAAGCCATCAACACAGCTTGTTATACCCAGAACAGGTGCTTGGTTGTTAAAGACAAGGGTAAGACTTCATATGAGATTTGGAAGGGTAAGATTCCAAGAATCTCATATTTTAGGGCTTTTGGTTGTAAATATTTCATCCATAACAATGGGAAATCTAAGTTGAGAACTTTTGATGTTAAGGCAGCTGATGGAATATTCTTGGGATATTCCAACACTTCCAAGGCATTTAGAGTTTTCAACAAGACAACCCTTTGTGTGGAGGAAACTCCTCATGTGGTCTTTGATGAGTTGTATTCTTTCTCAGATAAAGTGAATCAAATTTCTAAAAGTCTAGATAAAATTGAACTAATCAAGACTAAACATAGAACTGTTTATCTACCTAGTCTTGATTCAGACTCAGATGAAGAAGAATCCCCATCTGATAATCAGAAGACAACTTCTGATCAGACTCCATCTGAGGAGTCACCATTGACATCAGCTGATCAGCGGGGGTCAGCTGATGAAGGGGGAACGTCAGCTCAGGTAGAGTCAGAGGAGTTGCCTACTGAGTCTCAAGATGAGGATCCTTCTACTCATATAGGCAAGAGGATGAGAAGTTATCATCCATCTGATCAGATTATCGGAGACCCATCTAGTAGTGTGCAGACACGAATGATGCTGGACTCTGAAAGTTTGTTCAGCTGTTATGTGTCACTTCTTGAAACCAAGTCTATTGAGGAAGCTCTATCTGATCCAAACTGGATAACAACCATGCAGGAGGAACTGCATCAGTTTGAAAGGCAAAATATTTGGGAATTAGTGGAAAGACCCTTACATATAAAGATTATAGGCACCAAATGGGTGTTCAAAAACAAAACAGATGAGAACAACATTATTGTTCGTAATAAGGCAAGATTGGTAGCTCAAGGTTACTCACAGTCTGAGGGGATAGACTATGATGAAACCTATGCTCCAGTTGCCAGATTAGAAGCAATAAGGCTGTTCTTGGCATTTGTTGCTTATAAATCTTTCAAAGTCTTTCAAATGGATGTTAAGTCTGCGTTCCTTAATGGTGTGTTACTTAAGGAAGTCTATGTGGAGCAGCCTCCTGGGTTTAAGATCAATAACAAGGTCTATAAACTCAACAAAGCTCTATATGGACTGAAACAAGCTCCCAGAGCTTGGTATGATACTTTATCTGAATTCTTGATATCGAGTGGATTTTCAAAAGTTAAGATAGATAGGACTTTGTTTAGAAAAGAAATAGATGGTAACATCTTGTTAGTTCAGATTTATGTAGATGATATAATCTTTGGTTCACCTAATCTGAAATTATGTGAAGATTTTAGTGTCCTCATGAAAAACAGATTTGAAATGTCAATGATGGGTGAATTAACATATTTTCTAGGCTTACAGATTAAACAGATGAGTAAGGGTATTTTTATACATCAGTCTAAATATGCTAAGGACCTAATTGAGAAATTTGGGATGACTACTAGTAGAGAAGTTAAAATACCTATGGCAACTAACTTCTCTATGGATTCAGATGAGCAAGGGATACCCACGGATGCAACGGAGTATCGTGGACTAATTGGATCTCTTCTCTATCTCACTGCAGGTAGGCCAGATATATCCTTTGCAGTTGGGGTATGTGCAAGATTTCAATCTAAACCCAAGAAAACTCATCTGGAGCAACTCAACAAGATCCAGACTTGGCTTGGCATGAGTTGATTGAAAAGGTGGATGTGTAGTTCTATAATCGGCTGCTAGAAGAAGCAGATGTGGAGTTCAACGTCAACCTGATCTCTCCAGCTTTTGAATATGCCATCCCTGCAAAGAAGCCTGATGGTACCCTGGACCTAGACTGGGTTCAGGGAATTATAAAGAAGGCAGAGGCTGAGTCTGGACTTACACAAGAAGAGGACCTCAAGCAGCTTAGAAGGAAAGTATTTAATTGGCTAATGATCCCAGACGAAGACCAATGGGGAGTCTGATAGAAACAAAACTTTTACTCTTCCTTATTTTTCTTTTCTATTAATCTCCATTTGTAATCTTTGTAAAGCTGATGTGAATATACTATGCTTTATCTGATTTAACTTGTTTTTTTTATCTTTGATTTTTTAAGAAATCTTAAAAATTTTCTAAGTATTAATTGTCTGAGAAAATCTTCATCTCAGAATTAAATTTTTTTCTAAGTCTTAATCATCTGAGAATCTTATCATCTCAGACTTAAATTTTTTTTCTAAAAATTCCTAAGTCTAAAATTTTCTAAGTTCTAAAATTTTTTCATTAAGTCAAAATTTCTAAGACTTAAGAATATGTTCTTAATTTTTTTTTCTTAATTTTTTTAAGTGCTTTAATTTGAGTGAATCTGTTTAAAGTAAAAATGTGCTCTGATATACCTATCTGATAATCTTGGTTAACTCTAAACTAACTTCAGCTGTGAGTGTGTCTCTTTCTTGTAGATTTTAACTTCATCAAAAAGGGGGAAATTGTTGGATCAAGAATATTTTGATGAGTTAAAAGATCAACTCAGATGAGCAGATGACTATGAAGAACAGCGGAGACTGAGTTCTAGTACTACGCTGATCAGACTAGGTCAAGAACTGATCAAGTCAGCTGAAGACTAGGAGTTACAAGTCATCTGGAGACAAGCTCAAATCTAGTCGTCTGTAGGAGACAATTATGAAGAGCTCAGACGAGGTCAAGACAAGCTGAGTAGAATAAGAAAGACAAGTCTTCACCAAGTTAGCTGCAGATGAGTAGGTTAAAATCAGCTGAGGAGCAAGCAGTTTTCAAGATTAAGTTTGTTAAAGCAGTTTTCATTTGTTAGAACTGACTAACAAACTAACTGTCTTTTCAGACTTATAAATAGGTCTAGGCACTTCATTAAAATAGATAGAACTCAAGAGTTATCAATTCAGCAACATATTCTCTCAAATCACAAGTTTTCAAAAAGCACAAAATAGTTTTCAAGGATTTCTTCATAGATTTTTCTAAGTGTTTATAGAACACTTCCTTATACATCTTCAAATACACTTCTATTATTTTAGAGTTAGATTTCACAGAATTGTTTAGGAGTTTGAAGATTTGAAGATCTATGTAAGTTGTAAGCTGTACGATTGAAAGTGAGTAAGTTGATAGAAGAGACCCTTCTTCAAAGTTTGAAGAAGGAGAGTGGATGTAGGATTGTTATAATCCGAACCACTATAAATCTGTTGTTCTTGATCGCTTTCATTTACTTACTTGTTTATTTCAATTTCCAGTTAATCAATTGAAGATTAATTTCAGAATCAAAGTTAAAACCAAAATATCAGTTTGCTTTTGATCTTAATAAAGTTGAGATTAAATTGACTTTCCGCTGTGTAACTTTGGTGCTTTGAATAAGTTTTGAAAGACTTGTAAAAATTTGAAAAATCTATTCAACCCCCCCTTCTAGATTTTTTCCTAGAAGGCTGGTACAAGTTTTATCCAATCTACTCATCTAATGGGGACCAACAGTTCATCAATGGACTTAATGTACATGCGCATCTTAGGCTTCCAAATCACATAATTCGTTCCATCAAGAACTGGTGGCCTGATCGGAGCTGTCATAGGATATTCCATTGCAATAATACACACCAAACGCAGGATCAAAACTCAGGATAACGAGTTCAATGGCTCTGGTGCCAATTGAAGGTGTGCGTGAGTGTTTTGACAGAATGTTGTCACGAATGTTAGCACATTCGAAGAACAACACAGACAAAAATAAATGAACAGAAATACACAGCGGAAGTCTTAAATACTTTGCAAGGTAGATATCAAAAATTTTATATAGACTATGAATAAGTTTATACTGCCAATCGGCGAAATATCACTAATAATTGTTAAGTGATACAATCGGTGAAAATATAAGCCACACCGTGAATAGATCTACGTATATAGTTAATAGATGTTAGCCAACTAGTCTATCACTAATACAATTACAGATCTAATGTTGAGTGAAATGTGGGAACATTCACCAACGGAAGTATCGAGTATGAAACATCAATAAACTCAAATAATCTAAACTAATAGACTACGCTAGATTGTGTTTCCCTCAACTTCAAGTTTTAATCTTCATAGCAGCCGTGTATTTATAGATATTCTGGACACTCTTAGTGCTTGAAGATAACTTCCACATCTCCCGTTGAAAATAGGTAACTTCTAGTAACTTCCCCATGATCTTTTCAACTTCTCACTCTTGCCTTTTCAACCGCATGACTTATGGTAACTACTATAAGTCTTCAAACTGTAAAAGCAAGACATTTCGTAGGTTAAGGGTTAGTGGAAGTGGAAGGACGAAATCTGATGTTGTTACCAGAATGTTGACACATTCTGAGTAACACTTGTCACTAACATCAACATAATATAAAAACTAATAAATATAATTAGAAACTATTCTTCTATTGACATGAATGTTTGTTGTATAACAATAATAATAATTATACAGAATAAATTAAGAAAAATTTAAAATAAAAATAAAACTAATATACAAAACATAAATAAGCATTTGAATTTTATGAATTGTTAGTAATAAAAAACATTTGAAGTCAAGCAAAAAAGAAGTTCACAATTAAAAATACTTAATTAAAGAAGTTCACAATTATTCTTCCAATTAAAAATGCTTAATTGAAAGAATAATTTAACAAAGAGGTTGTAGAGTATTTAATTATGTGATAGATATATTCATGACACTAATAATAAAAGAAAGAGATCAAAAAATATAGAATAAACCAATACATTTATGTTAGGATAAAAAAATGTTCTAGTTTTGATGAAGTTAAGATGAGTATGTAAAATAAGATGACTAGTTGAATGATTGTATAGACAACTGAAGTAATAAAATCTTGTAATAGAATAAGTACTAAAGGTCAGATGAGAGCGAGTTAGAAAGAGAGATAGATGAAGACAAGCCAGATGATGATAATAAAGCAGACGACTACATAAGATCAAGACATGCTAAGTGATAAGGAAGACATAAGATGATCAGACGAGGTTGAGGTCGTCTGAGGTTCAAAAAAGCAGATGACTAGAGTAAAAGTTAAAGATTTCAAGAAGTTAGAACAGAATAACAAGAAAAGGTTATAACCAACCAAGAAGCAGTTTCAACTAACAAGAATAAGTTATTCAGTTACAACTAACATCGAAGAGCCAGCAAGACAGTTACAACCACCAGAGTTCCTTATAAATAGATCATAGGGTAGAATTAAAATTACTTTTTGATTCTCATAATACCTGTAATACATATTCACACGTATTCAAAGCATTCTTCTAAGCACAAAACGTTTTTCAACATTTAGAGTTTTCCAAAGTGTTTATAGAACACTTTCTATACATCTTCAAGCCCAAAATTTCCGGAAGTTAGGAAAAGTGTACAAGAGGCTGGAGAAAGTATTCTTTGTAATTTGTAAGTAAGTAAAGATGAATAAGTGAGTAGTGAATTCCCTTTCACAGGATTGTGAAAGGAGAGTGGATGTCGAATTTTCATAATTCGAACCACTATACATCGTTGTGTTCTTTACTCTTTGTTGATCTTCAATTTACTTGTGTTTCATTATTTCTCATAATCAAGTTGTTAAATAGGAATTATCAAAGAGTTAAGTATAAAATTGTTCCGCTGCTTAAATCTGATTTCAACTGAATTATCTTTTTGTGTAGAAAAAAAATTGGATAGATTGTGAAATCTATTCAACCCCCCTTCTAGATTTTACTCTCTTTGATAAACTTGACTCTCTAGGACCAACAATTTATTAAATAACTCTTAAATAGTTCGTAATGAACAAAAAACATTTAAACATAATACAATTTGTCCATCCAAAAATAATTATTTTATCAAACAATTTACTTAATATAAAATAAAATAAATCTCAATAGCACTCATTCCTCTGAATTTTGAGAATTAGCTGACTTCAGTTTCTTGAAAGATCCAGAGGTAGATGAATTATCAAATAAACATCTCTTCAACACATTCTTTAGGCACAAAAACTAATTTCCCGGCAATGGCGCCATTTGATTGGTCTTAATACCACTTACTGGATTACTATAGTAATCCGGTAAGTGGTATTAAGACCAATCAACAAATATCGAACCCATGGGAAAAAGTATGCGCGTGAGGCCCTAGAAATACAAGTTCTTAGTGACTATTGATGCAACAAGGGTTGGCACTAACACTACAAAGCACTTGCAAAATGACAAATCAACAACAAGCAAGCAAATGATCGAACACATAAGATGCGAGAACAAAAACAACAATAAATGGGGGAATTTGGGTGCAAGGGCTAACATCCATCAAGGAATCAATGATCAACAAGCTACAATTGCATCAAATTGAAAATCAACTAAGATAAAAAACATAAACCATCATGAAATTAATCACTCCATTAATAACACAATGCCTAATGTGAGTATCCTTAGTCCTTCCCATCTCTCAATGAAGAAGTCCCCAATTTATACAATCATGCAAAATTATAACCCGATTAACACCTAATCACGTTAGCTCAACTCTCGCCTATTGCTAGGGTGAACAACCATTAATCTAAAGAGATAACTTTGCATGAAGCACAATTAAGAATCACAATTAGGAAGCAATCTACTCAATTGATCTCCAATCATCAACAATTATAACATAGTCAATCAAATCATCCTCAATTTCAATTAACCCAAGCACAAGAGAGTTAGCCCATGGTGCCAAAAGCAATATCCATGGGAAGAAGATAGAATTGAACAAACATAAAATAACTCACAACAATTAAGAAATTGAAAAGAGAAGAGGGGAAGAACATCACGAATTGAATTAAATCCACAACAAGAGGAATGCTTGAGTCTTCAATACAAATTCTTCAAATGAAATACAAGCTTGAATTGATGAATCAACAAGATCAAATGCTAATCTAAAGTTAATCTAATCAACATCAATTGAATCTAAATCTAATTCTACCATCTACACTACCTACAATGGGAAATTGGCTTGGGGCCTCAGAAATCGCTCCAAAACCGCTACTAACTGCTCTATCTAATTCTGTATGAGATATGCTCTGCTCCAGCCCTTTAAATAATGAATTTCTGAAAATCCTCCCCCTCGAGTCGAGGCTCAGCCCTCAACTCGAGGCATGCCTATTTTGAATCCCTCGACTCGAGGCTCCTCCCTCGAGTTGAGGCTACTGCAAATTTTGAAATCTTCTCTTTCCATCCTATCCCTCGAGTCGAGGCCTCTGGTCCTCGACCAGAGGTCGAGACCAGGGCATTTTTTCGGCCGGGGCTCCACCTCCAACTCCCATTTTTGTCCGTCTCGTCCGTCTCTTCATTCTAAGCATTCTGGTACTCTCGGTTTGGTCAAAATCCACCGATTTAACTGTAAAACGGACGAAAAACATCAATAACTCATCAAATAATTCTTTTTAGGCAAATAAGTGATAATCTACACATTTATGCACAAAAACTAACACTTTTGATCAATTTTTGCACTCAAATAAGCCTCAAAATCATGCATCAATTCACTCCAATCATAATATCCCCAAACTTGAAGTGTTGCTCGTCCTCGAGCAACATAGCAAATAATCACAAAGGAGTGAATTGATTGCAATTATGTCACATGGCACCATAGACGAAGTATAAGACAGTCAAACTCATCAATGATCATGAATATCAATGCAACTATCCACTATCAACCAAGATGAATCATGCTCAAATAAATGCTCAATCAAACACTTAACACATTACTCCTTCCATGGAGTGTTTCACTCTACTCTCAAGTGTATAAAGGTATGATGCACTCAATCATCAAATTCACAAACTTGCACACCATATGCTTGTCAAAAGACTCAATCTCAATCAAAATCATTTGTGTTCAATCAAGAATCAATGAGGTCTTTCTTTTAGGTTGTAACGTAGGCTCTTTGGAAAGGTGGGATATTTTTGGATAAGAGTGACTAAGTAGTAGAGACTTGAATGTAAGCTAATCAATACAAAACACATCTCTTCAATCATTATCAAGCTTCACGTTTTCTTTTGCTTCAATAATCACTCACCACCATTCACTTGAGCTTCCTTTCTTTTAAGCTCACAATTGAATTTTTCCTTCACTTCATGTTCACATTTTTCACAATTCTATTTTTTTTTTCACAACCTTTCTTTCTTCTTCTTTCAAGCATCATCACTTAGCACATCATTTTCCACCACACTTAGCAATCAAATCACCATCATTAGCCAACAATCAAGCTCTACTAAACATAGGACAAGAAGACTCATAAAAATAGGCAAAATGGTTTCAATTTCACTTGGCTTGCCAAAGAATAAGGTAATAGGCTCAACATGGCTCACTAAGGAAATCAAATATTTTTTGTGGGGAAGAATTTGGCAAAGTGACTCAACATATCAAACATGATCTCTTATCACTTTCATGAAATCACACAAAGATCAATATCAACAAGTCTAGTGGCAAGTTCTAGCATACAAATCCATGAATGATGCACTCACAAAGAAATCAAATCAACCTTATAAGATGTACGATTCTTAAAGCACAAAAGCTCACGGACTAAAATTGAGCAATGAATCAAGCATTATCAATCACATTCATCTTTACACAATTAATCAAGAAGGTAGCTTCAAGGTACACATGAACTAATGATCATATCAAAATTCAATAAATCTTGCAATTCAAGCACAAGTGCACATGTACATAATCTAAAGCACACTCACTATCTCAAGAATGATTCTAAAAGATATGCAATAAGTCCACAATGAAGCTCAAGACCAAGACTAGCCCAAAAGATATAAGGAATCTAATAGATCAATAGAATGTAATTATCACAAGACAATAAGCACAATAAGATCAAGATCATCATAATCATCATCATAAAAATCATCACAAAATATAAAGCATAATCACAACCAAAACATCATCTAATGAAATCAATATCACATCCATCATCGAGTACAATCACCAATCAAAACAATAGTACAAATCACTAAGGAGATAAGAAACTAAATAACTAGAGGAGAGGGATAAGGAAGTAGGGAGTAGCCCTAATAATCGGACGGCGGTGGAGGAGGGTAGTGGCCGGCCCGAAGTTCCAGGAGCTAAACTGCTGGAGGAGTGAATACATATCCTGCTGAGTCTTAAGAGTCTCCTCATGCATCCGTCGGGACTCCTCCATCATCCGGTAACACTCATCCCGTCGAGTCAGGCACTCGAGCTGTATACGCTGGTGATTGGTGTGTATAGGGTAAGAGTTATTAAGACCAATCAACAAAATATCGAACCCAAGGGAGAAAGTATGCAAACGAAATTCAAGGATAAGAGTTCTAAATGGCTAAAGTTGCAACAAGTTTCAGGACTAAAATCCCTACAAAATGCAAAAATTAAATTGCAAGATTATGCAAACAATCTATCAAACACCTAGAATGCAAGATCAAATATACTAAAATCAATGGGGGAATTGGGTGCAAGGGATAATCTCCATCAAGGAATCCATGATTAACAAGCTATGATTGTATCCAAATGCAAATCAATCAAATTAGAAAGCATAAACCATCATGAAATTAATCACTCCATTAATATCACAATGCCTAATGTGAGTATCCTTAGTTCTTCCCATCTCTCAATGTAGAAGTCCCCAATTCATACAATCATGCAAAATTGAAACCCAATTAACACCTAATCACGTTAGCTCAACTCTCGCCTATTGCTAGGGTGATCAACCATTAATCAAAAGAGACAATTTTTCATGAAGCACAATTAAGAATCACAATTAGGGAGCAAGCTAATTCAATTGATCACAATTATCAACAATCATAGCATAAGGCAATCACTTCATCCCTAATTTCAGTTATCCCAAGCACAAAGCTATTAGCCCATGGTGCTACAAGCAAAATCCATGGGTAGAAAATCTAAGAAAGCAATTAACAATCTAATCAATACAAGCAATGAATTAAAGAGAACAAAGGGTAAGAACATCACCAATTGAACTTCAATAGACAAAAATAGGAATGATTAGTCTTCTACAATGCTTCAATTCCACTTCAATACCCCCAAATCACAGCTGAAATCTTCAATTACAATAGATCAAACTACTAATCTAGTGGACTAAATGTAGAATCTAATCTAATTATAACAATATATGGCAATTACAATGGAAATCAAGCTACAAAATGCAAATTCCTATGCTCTAAACTGCTAGAATCAAGTTATGCTCGGTTTTGGCTTCAAATGACTTTAAAACTGAATTTTTCAGTTTCGGGCACTCCTCGAGTCGAGCTTCAGGCCCTCGAGTCGAGGCCTGATAGTCGCTAACACGCTTCTTCAAAATATCGCCTGCCTCGAGTCGAGGCTCAGCCCTCGACTCGAGGATCTGGTCAATTTCCCATCCATCGACTCGAGGCTCCTCCCTCGAGTCGAGCTTCCTGCAATTTTGAAAATATTTCCCTCCAGCCTGAACCTCGAGTCGAGGCTTGAGCTCCCTCGACCTGTGCTCGAGATCAGGGAATTTTTATCGAGAAGGACTTCGGGCCCGACCCCCGTTTTCATCCCGTATGTTCGTCTTTTTCATTCTAAGAATACCAGTACTCTCGGTTTGGCAAAATTCCACCGATTTACCTGCAAAACGGACGAAAAACATCAAAATCTCACAAAGTAATACTTTTTAGGCAAAAGAGTGATACTTTTCACATTTAGGCACATAAATCACACTTTAGCTCACTTTTTGCACTAAAATAGGCCCTAAAAACATGTATCAATTCACTCTAATCAGCTGGCTATCTGCCCACATCTCTACCGTCAGAGTCCACTGCCTTTGGGATGAGCTCCCGGCCTCGTACTCCCGGCTCCTCATCTCATCCTGCTAGTACATGTTAAGCTCCGGCCTATAATCCTCGTCCAAATGTATTGGCTCATCCTCCGGAGCCTGCTCCTCCTCGTCACCCTCATCATCATCTCTATCTCCTGCCTTAGCACCCTCAGCGGCACCCTCAGCCTCATCATCATCAGACCCACCCTGCTGACCTCCCTCCTCATCATCATCGTCCTGGAGGTCAACTCCATGCTCGCCGGTATAGGCATCGATCACCTCTGTGTGTCGCTGTGACCACATATGGAGGTTGATGGTCACAAAATCCTGAGCACCGAACGCAGTCGTCAACCTCTTATTTGGAAGAGGGAATCGGCCACCGTGGTGCTGCTGGAAGCACCATGTCCTACCGATGCGGTCGAGTGTCCTCATGCGCCGCATGGTGTCTGTAGTGAGATCGGGGCCCTCCAGTGCTCTAAGATTGTGAATAGGAATGCCGAGATGCTCGGCAATCAAAGTGATCATAGCCCTGAAGTGAATTCTCTTAAACTTTGTACTCGTAACCTGCTCAAAGAAGTAACAGAGGTAGGCAACGGCATTGAACCGGATCCCGTGCAAGAAACACCAAAGAACATAAAGCTCCTCTGAAACCACAGCTCCACCCTCTGATCTCGCGAATATGGTGCTCGCGAGGATCATCTCCAAATATCTAACCACTGGGTTCCGAATACGGGTGCTCTTCGACTTTTCTGGAATAAACTGAGGCTGATCCGGTGCTCCTGAGTCTGATATCCTCCTCCAAAACTTCTTTGCGTTGTACTCCTTCCTGATGTTGAGGAGTGATCTATTGGGGTCAGTGGGTGCTCCTAAAATCTCGTTGACCTCGTCCAAGGTCAATGTATACTCGCGTCCTATAAGCTCGAAGGTGATACCTGATTGGAGTGAATTGATACGTATTTTTAGGGCCTATTTTAGTGCAAAAAGTGAGCTAAAGTGTGATTTTTGTGCATAAATGTGAAAAGTATCACTCTTTTGCCTAAAAAGTATTACTTTGTGAGTTTTTGATGTTTTTAAATCATTTTGCAGGTAAATCGGTGGAATTTTGCCAAACCGAGAGTACCGTTATTCTTAGAATGAAGAGACGAACATATGGGATGAAAACGGGGGTCGGGCCCGAAGCCCTTCTCGATAAAATTACCATGGTCTCGAGCACAAGTCGAGGGGACATGGACCTCGACTCGAGGGTCAGGCTGGAGGGAAAGAATTTCAAAATTGCAGGAATCTCGACTCGAGGGAGGAGCCTCGAGTCGAGGGATGGGAAATTGGCAAGATCCTCGAGTCGAGGGCTGAGCCTCGACTCGAGGCAGGAGATATTTTGAAGAAGCGTGTTAGCGACTCTTAGGCCTCGACTCGAGGGCCTGAAGCTCGAGTCGAGGAGTGCCAAAAGTCAAAAATTTCAGTTTTAAAGCCATTTGAAGCCAAAACAGAGCATAACTTGATTCTAGCAGTTTAGAGCAGTTTCCAGGAGGTTCCTTAGGCGAATTTTGCACTTTGTAGCTTGATTTCCATTGTAATTGCCATAGATTGTTAGAATTAGATTAGATTCTACTTTTAGTCCATTAGATTAGCATTTTGATTGATTGTAATTGAAGATTCCAGCTGTGATTTGGGAGTAGAGGAGTTGAATTGAAGCATTGTAGAAGATTAATCATTCCTATTTTTGTCTATTGAAGTTCAATTGGTGATGTTCTTACCCTTTGCTCTCTTTAATTCATTGCTTGTGTTGATTAGATTGTTAATTGCTTTCTTAGATTTTCTACCCATGGCTTTTGCTTGTAGCACCATGGGCTAATAGCTTTGTGCTTGGGATAATTGAAATTAGGGATGAAGTGATTGCCTCATGCTATGATTGTTGATAATTGTGATCAATTGAATTAGCTTGCTTCCTAATTGTGATTCTTAATTGTGCTTCATGAAAAATTGTCTCTTTTGATTAATGGTTGATCACCCTAGCAAAAGGCCAGAGTGTAGCTAACGTGATTAGGTGTTAATCGGGTTTCAATTTTGCATGATTGTATGAATTGGAGACTTCTACATTGAGAGATGGGAAGAACTAAGGATACTCACATTAGGCATTGTGATATTAATGGAGTGATTAATTCATGATGGGTTATGCTTTCTAATTTGATTTATTTGCATTTGGATACAATCATAGCTTGTTAATCATGGATTCCTTGATGGAGATTATCCCTTGCACCCTAATCCCCCATTGATTTTAGTGTATTTGATCTTGCATATTAGGTGTTTGATATATTGTTTGCATAATCTTGCCATTTAATTTCTTGCCATTTTGTAGAGATTTTAGTCCTATATCTTGTTGCAACTTTAGCCATCTAGAACTCTTATCCTTGAATTTCGTTTTCATACTTTCTCCCTTGGGTTCGATATTTTGCAATTGGTCTTAAAAGCTCTTGCCCTATACACTCCAATCAAATGGTGCCGTTGTCGGGAGTTAGTTTTTGCGCCTATAAGTGAGATTTGAGGATTGTTTGAAGTGGCTATTTGTTGCTTTTGTTTTTGTTTTTGTTGATTTTGTTTATAGAAGTTGATACTTGGATTTGTGGCATTGTAGGTGTATGCTAACAAGATAGAGTGGTGTTCCCTTTGCCACTAAATCCGGAAATTGAGGCTACGTTGAGAAGGAATCGTGTGAGAGAAGAAGAAGGAAAGCTATGGAAGGGGAAGATCAAAGAAATGAGGAGAGACTAGTGGGTGAACGTCAAGTTGAGGAGGTACATGGACAAGGAGAAGGAGGAGTAGAACATGGAGGTAATGGGAACCATTTCCATGCTCAAGTTGGCCCTTTCCCTCAAGGGATGCCACAACAAAATTACCCCTACCAAAATCCATATCCTTATCCTCCACAAGCTCATCAATATCCCTACTATCCACCTCATCCACAACAATTTCCACCATACTATCTCTATATGCCGTATAACCAAGAGCCACGATATCATGAGCCACCTCACATACCAAATGCTCAACCACAACCCGTAAATGAACCACCACCTCAAGGAAGGCCTTTGAGAGAATTCTTTGAACCACAACTTAGAGAGCACTATGATGGGATAACAAGGCCGAGGATAGATGCTAATAACTTTGAGATAAGTCCCGCTTTAGTGAGAATGCTTAGGGAGAAGCAATTTGAAGGAAGGGATGAAAATGAGTGCCCACATCAACATATGACACAATTTCTTGAGATTGCCGACACGACAAAATACCATGGGGTACCCGAAGATGCGAAGAAGTTGAGGCTCTTTGCCTTTACATTGTAAGGAAGAGCAAAAGCATGGCTTAATTCATTACCGCCCGGGACCGTACGTACATGGGAAGAGTTGTCCAAGAAATTTTTGATGAAGTTTTACCCATCGTCAAAGACCGTGCAAGCTAAGGAGGCTATTTCCCACTTTCGCCAAAAGAATGGGGAGACGATACCGGAGGCGTGGGAGAGGTATGACATGTTACTTATCAATTGTCCTCAACACGGTTTTCTGGAGGAGCAAACCATTATGTACTTTTGCAATGGTTTGACGGATGAGGATAGGTCGTTTTTGAATGCTTGTGCAAATGGATCGATTTGGTCTAAAACCGTGGGGCAAATGAATGAAATAATGGAGAACATAGCTCAAGATTCATTCCAAGTGTCGGTTAATCGGGGAGCACATCATAGGGTGTCACAAGTTGATGAAATCGAGAGTATGAAGAGTATGATGATGACTATGATGGACCGATTGGGAGCTCTTACTACTTCACAAGGCCAAGCAAGTGTGAGTCCATCATTCCTCATGTTGATATTTGTCCAAGTCCATTGCCGGTTGAAGAAGTGAATATGGGTAGGCCTCCATTCCAATGAGGCTATCAAGGAGGAAACTTTCAAGGGAATTATCAAGGAGGAAGGCCTTACCAAATGCCTTATCAAAATAGGCCACAAGGAAGCTACCAACCTCAACCGTAAGCTCAATTTAATGAGAATACATGGAGGAGACATGAAAATTTTTCATATGCCAATCCGAGAGCCGCCGTTCAATTTCTCCCGGATTTGATCCGGGTGCAAAGGCTCCTAATAATGAAGGAAAGGCTACCATGGAGGAGATTTTGGGGTTGATTGTGAAGAAATTGGAAGCTAATGACTCAAGGCTTGATGATATAAGGAAGCAAATGGACACTCGTTTCAAGACGATCGAGCATCAAGTAGGGCAACTTGCTACTACGGTTGGGAAGCTCTCGTCTACGGTGGATCATCTCCAAAACAAAGGAAAGTACCCATCCACTACCGAGCCGAACCCTAAAGAGTTTTGTAGTGCAATCAAGCTAAGGAGTGGCACTAGCTATGAAGGTCCAAAATGTCCAAAGAAGGGAAGTTTGAAGAAGAGGTGGTGAATGAGGAAGAAGAGAAACAAGAAAGAGTGGTTGTGGAGGAGAAGAAAAGTGAAGAAGAGGTGAAAGTGAGGGGAAATGCAAAGAAGGAAGAAAAATCGAAGAATGAATGGGGAGTTCCAATGAAGGCTAATCCGGTTCCGTTTCCAAAGAGACTAGAGAGGAAGAAACTTAATGAAGAGTTTGGTAAGTTTTTAGAGATTTTCAAGAATTTGCATGTTGATATCCCACTTTTGGAGGCCCTTGAACAAGTTCCACATTATAAGAAGTTCTTGAGAGAAATTATGTCCAAGAAAAGGAGTTGGGATGAGAAGGGGATGCTCAAGCTAGTGGAAGAATGCAAAGAAATTTTGGAGAGACACTTGCCACAAAAGAAAAAGGATCCCGGAAGCTTCATTATCCCATGTGAAATTGGAGAGAAGGTAAACATTCAAGGCTTGTGTGACCTAGGAGCAAGTATTAATGTGATGCCATTATCCGTGTTCAAGCAATTGGATCTAGGAGAGGTGATTCCTACAAACATCAATCTTCAATTAGCGGATCAATCATATGCTCAACCATCTGGGATTATTGAAGATGTGTTAGTAGGGATTGGTAAACTCATATTCCCGGTGGATTTCATTGTATTAGACATGAAGGAGGAACTTGAGGCACCGATCATCCTTGGTCGACCTTTCCTTACAACGGGCAAGGCTATGATTAATGTGGAGAAAGGAGAGCTTAAGTTGAGTTCAAATGGTGAGGAAGTTACATTTACAAGATTTCATGAGGAAGAGGTTGCTCAAAGCAAGGTAGAGAAGAAGACGTGTGGTTACATAGAGATTGTTGATGAATGCAAGGGAAGTTTATACACCTATTACTTCTACTAATCCTTTAGTTAATGAGCATTTCCTTCCCTCTTGTAAAATCATTTCTAACAAGTCTTGTGTTTCCTTTGATGATTGTAGGAAGGAGAAAGCAACAAAGGACCCTTTGCTTGACCCCGGTGAAAAAGAGAAGGAAGACGGTGAGAAAGATTTGACCAAACTTGAGCAAGGCTCAAGTTTGGGGGTCTTGGTTGAGAAAAAGGCACCACTTGAGAAAAGGGAGGAAAGCTTTGAAGTAGGAGATCAAGTGGTGTGGTGTGAATCAAATTGGAGTCGGCTACTTGGAGTCGAAAGACCAAAGGAGGTGCTTACGGTCAAAGAAATCAAAGAAGGAGGAAAGCTACTCCTAGAGGATAAGTGGGGGTGTTGCCTTTTTGCAAAGGAACATCTAGTGAGGCACAAGTTCGATCCTCATTTGATCAAAGAAAGGGAAGTATGAACTCTTAGAGTTCCGTCCGGCAAAGGACATTAAACCTAGCGCTAGATGGGAGGCAACCCATCGATTTATTGCTTTGGTGTGTTTGTTTTGTGTTTTGTTCTTTTTGTGGAATTTTTGCCTTGGATTCTTGGGAATTGCTCATGTTTAGGAGAATATGTTAGTTGATGGATGAAGTGTATTTGGAATATTGAGCTTAATTGTTTATATCATCTAAGGGTTGCATACTTGTATCATTCCCATACTTAATTTTGAATGCATATCTTCATTCAAGTTTGGGGGTGTGTGTCATTTAGGGTAGAAATGCATCCCTTCGTGATGATTATTTGATGACTATTTTTGCTCATTTGTAGGTGTACTCACTACGAGGATTGAAAAGGATCGAAATGGCAAAGGAATTAAGGAATCGAGAAGGAAAGGAGAGCTTAAAAGTTGGTGAAAATGAGCATAAAGGAAGAGAACCTGGTCTCCTCGATCGAATGAGCGACCGGGCTTAAATCGAGGGACCAAAACGGTAATTTCTTGCATATTTGGGTTCGTTAGGGGCGTAGAGGTCATTTTTAGGAGTTTCGGGGGTCGGGTCGGGCCCGGGAATCGTTAAAAATTCCCTGGACTCGACCCTAGGTCGAGATTGCATAGCCCTCGAGTCGAGGCATTGACACTTAGAAAATATTTTGAAATCGGCACATCCCTCGACTCGAGGGAGGAACCTCGAGTCGAGGCTTTTGAAAAATTGGGGTTCCTCGAGTCGAGGCCTGACCCTCGACTCGAGGCTGGTGTCCGATAAAAATTGCGTTTGGTCATATAGAGGCACGAGTCAAGGAATAGCCTAGCTGTCGATCCTTTCTCCGTCTCTACCCTATTTCCATCGAGTTCATATCATTTTCACCGTTTAATCACCATAATTTCATCACATTATCATCTTAGTGCACTAAAGAGTGAATTTTGAGGGTTTGTGCATCAAATTTGGGGTTTTTTATGAAGAGTGCGTGGGTGTCCAATTTTTCCCATTTCAAGCAGAATTTCCTCAATAAGGTATGTAATTTCTTCTTATTTGGCTTTCAATTTCATGATTGGTGTATGATTATTGCTTGGGTGTTGATAAAATTGCATGAATTTATTAGAATTGGAATTTTATCTGGGCATTTTGCCAAACACTTGGTATGCATGATTGCTTGTGAAAAATTGAAGTCATTGCTGAGAATATTTGAGTTAATTGAGGATTTTAGGAGCATGTTTAGGATTGTATATGATGAGTTGCTCGGTTATTTGTGCAATTTGGCTTGAATTGTGATTTTTGGCATACTTTTAGGAATTCCTAGTGCATTTGTTGGTATAATTGGTCAAATTGAGTTGAGTATTGATGATGGAAGGGCAATTTTTGTGATGTTATGTGTTGAATTACTTGCTAGTTGGCTTGTTATTATTCGACATATTTGTGGAGCATATTTGAAGGATTTTGGTGAGCCTACATGATGATTTTCATTGTCTAAAACCATTCTAGTTAAGTATGTATATTTTGAGGATTAGTTGAGCACTTCTATTGACTATATTTGCTTTGATTGACTCATTGACCATTTGTTGAGGATTTCTTGCCTAGTCACTAGGAATTTTGTTAAGCTTGGCTATACTATTGTTGACTCGCCCATGGGTTAGAGTGATATTTTGAGCTTGCATTTTAATTGTGGGACTAAATTGTGCTATTGGGATTATTTGTGCAGGAACCATGTTTAGGGAGTTGATGGCCATAATTATTCGAGATGCGTAAACCGAGAGAGAGAGGAGGCGATACGATTTGCGCATAGGATGCCCGCTGAATTGGGAATTCAGTGGGATGATTATCAATGGAGGAAGCATATCATCCTCTATGCCGAGTTGTACAAGAAAGTGGTCAAAACCCGTTTAGTCGATCATAACTGCATGCTATCCATGGGGATTGAGGATGATATCCCTTGACTTTTTGAGCAAGTAGGCATGGGAGGCTTCCTAGCCAAGAGGCCTCGGACCCATCTCGGACTCACTCGAGTTCCTTTGCACAGTTAAGGTCCACAAAGCTAGGAGGAACAAGTTTGCGAGGAAAATCACTCTTGAGCTAATGGGGAATGAATATGAGTTGACTTTGGATGAGGTCAACGAGATTCTTGGTGCGCCCACTGACCCCGATAGATCATTGCTCAATATTAGGGAGGAGTACAATGCCAAAAAGTTCTGGAGGTGTATTTCTGATTCAGGGGCACCTAGCCAGCCTGAGTTTGTTCCTGGGAAGTCTAAGAGCACGCACATTCGGAACCCGGTAGTCCGATACTTAGAGAAGATTCTCATGAGCACTATATTCGTGAGATCGGAAGGAGGAGCCGTGGTATCTGAGGAGTTGTACGTCTTGTGGTGCTTCTTACATGGAGTGAGATTCAACGCTGCAGCATACCTTTACTACTTGTTTGAGAGAGCTACGAGAATGAAATTCAAGAAGATTAACTTTGGTGGAATGATTACCTTGATAGCTGAGCATCTCGGGATCCCTACTCATAACCTCGCAGCATTAGATGGTCCTGATCTTACTACCGATACGATGCAACGCATGAGGACACTTGATCGCATCGGTAGGACATGGTGTTTCCAGCTGACATCACGGTGTGACCGATTTCCTCTTCCTAATAAGAGGTTGACTACGGTTTTTGGATCCATCGCTTTTGTGACCATCAACCTGCGCATGTGGTCACAACGTCACACTGATTCCATAGATGCTTACACGAGAGAGTATGGGGATGTTCTTTAAGATGAGGGGGACGACGATGATAATGAAGGCCAGCAGTCAGGTTCTGATTCTGATTCTGATGATGATGAGGGTGTTGCAGTGAGAGCAGAGGTTGAGGAGGAGGATGATTTTGAGGATGAGAACGAGGAGGAGCCAGAGCAGGAGGAGCCGCCTGTACAGATGGATGAGGATTACCAGCCGGAGATCAACATGTACTGGTAGGACGAGATGAGGAGTAGAGAGTATGAGGCGGGGAGTTCATCTCAGAGGCCGTGGGTATTGACGGAGCAGATGTGGGCAGATAGTCAGAGGATGCATATTGAGAGCCTGACCCGCCAGGATGAGATGTACCGGATGATGGAGGAGTCTCGTAGATCCAATGAAGAGACTAGGAGGATGCAGGAGGAGTCACTGAAGACTCAAAATGACATGTATGCCCTCCTACAGCAGATGAGCTCGTGGAACTTCGGGCCAAGCTACCCTCCTCCACCACCGCCGTCCGACTACTAGGGCTATCCCCTATTCCTCATTCCCTCTCCTTAGTTTTTAGATGCTTATCTTCTTGGTGATTGTACTCTTTATTGTGATGATTGTACTCTTGGTGAACTTGATGATTTGATGATTTTGATGTTGTGGATTGTTGATGATTTTATTGATGATATGATTCTCTTGATCTTTTTGAGCTTATTATCTATTGATGATTGTGATTTGATGATCCTTTGGATTCCTTATTCCTATGATTCTATATTCTTTGATTTATCTTGAGCTTAATTGTAGATTCATTGATATATCTTTTAGTATTATTCTTGATGTAGTGAGTATGCTTGGATTTATGTACATGAGCACTTGTGTTTGACTTGCAAGACCTATTGAATTTTGACTTGATCATGAGTAGATTTGTAGCTTGAAGCTAGCTTTCTTGATTTATTGTGTGAAGATGAATGTGATTGATGATGCTTAATTAATTGCTCAATTTAAGCCCGTGAGCTTTTGTGCCATAATAATCGTACATCTTATACGGTTGATTGATTTCTTTATGAGTGCATCATTTATGATTTGTATGCTAGAACTTGCCATTAGACTTGTTGATATTAATCTTTGTGAGATGTCTTGAAAGTGATAAGAGGCCATGTTTGATATGTTTAGTCACTTTGCCAAATATTTCCCTACCAAATACATTGATTTCCTTAGTAAGCCATGTTGAGCCTTATGATCCTTATTAGTTGGCAAGCCAAGTAAAATTGAAACCATTTTAGCCTATTTTTATGAGCCTTTCTTGTCCTATATTTAGTTGAGCTTGAATATTGACTAATGATGGTGATTTGATTGCTAAGTGTGGGAAGATGATGAGCTAAGTGATGAAGAAAGCATAAAAGAAGCAAGGTTGTGAAAAAAAAAATTGAATTGTGAAGAAAAATGCATGAAGTGAAAAGAAAGATTCAATTTGTGAGCTTAAAAGAGGAAGCTCAAGTGAATGGTGGATTGATCATTGAAGTTCAAAAGGAAGAGTGTTGCTTGATGGAAAGTGAAGAGATTGTGCATTTGTATTGATTAGCTTACATTCAAGTCTCTACTACTTAATCACTCTTATCCAAAAACATCCCACCTTTCCAAAGAGCCTACATTAAAACCTAGAAGAAAGACCTCTTTGATTCTTGATTGATCACAAGTGATTTGGATTAAGATTAAGTCTTTTGGCAAGCATATGGTGTACTTATTTGTGAATTTGATGATTGAGTGCTTTATACCTTTATACACTTGAGTGGTGAAACACTCCATGGAAGGAGCAATGTGTTGAGTATTTGATTGAGCATATATTTGAGCATGATCTATCTTGTTTGCTAGTGGATAGTTGCATTGATACTTATGTTCATTGATGAGTTCAATGGTCTTATTTTTCGTCTATAGTGCCGTGTGACATAATTGCAATCAATTCACTCCTTTGTTCTTAGTTTCTACGTTGCTCGAGGATGAGCAACAATTCAATTTTAGGGGTATGATTGGAGTGAATTGATACGTATTTTTAGGCCTATTTTAGTGCAAAAAGTGAGCTAAAGTGTGATTTTTGTGCATAAATGTGAAAAGTATCACTCTTTTGCCTAAAAAGTATTACTTTGTGAGTTTTTGATGTTTTTCGTCTGTTTTGCAGGTAAATCGGTGGAATTTTGCCAAACCGAGAGTACCGTTATTCTTAGAATGAAGAGACGAACATATGGGATGAAAACGGGGGTCGGGCCCGAAGCCCTTCTCGATAAAATTACCATGGTCTCGAGCACAAGTCGAGGGGACATGGACCTCGACTCGAGGGTCAGGCTGGAGGGAAAGAATTTCAAAATTGCAGGAATCTCGACTCGAGGGAGGAGCCTCGAGTCGAGGGATGGGAAATTGGCAAGATCCTCGAGTCGAGGGCTGAGCCTCGACTCGAGGCAGGAGATATTTTGAAGAAGCGTGTTAGCGACTCTTAGGCCTCGACTCGAGGGCCTGAAGCTCGAGTCGAGGAGTGCCAAAAGTCAAAATTTCAGTTTTAAAGCCATTTGAAGCCAAAACAGAGCATAACTTGATTCTAGCATTTAGAGAGCAGTTTTTCAGAGGAGGTTCCTTAGGCGAATTTTGCACTTTGTAGCTTGATTTCCATTGTAATTGCCATAGATTGTTAGAATTAGATTAGATTCTACTTTTAGTCCATTAGATTAGCATTTTGATTGATTGTAATTGAAGATTTCAGCTGTGATTTGGGAGTAGAGGAGTTGAATTGAAGCATTGTAGAAGATTAATCATTCCTATTTTTGTTAATCAAGTTCCTGATGTTCTTACCCTTTTTTAATTCATTGCTTGTGTTGATTAGATTGTTAATTGCTTTCTTAGATTTTCTACCCATGGCTTTTGATGTTAATAGCTTTGTGCTTGGGATAATTGAAATTAGGGATGAAGTGATCATCATGCTATGATTGTTGATAATTGTGATCAATTGAATTAGCTTGCTTCCTAATTGTGATTCTTAATTGTGCTTCATGAAAAATTGTCTCTTTTGATTAATGGTTGATCACCCTAGCAAAAGGTGATTAGCTAACGTGATTAGGTGTTAATCGGGTTTCAATTTTGCATGATTGTATGAATTGGAGACTTCTACATTGAGAGATGGGAAGAACTAAGGATACTCACATTAGGCATTGTGATATTAATGGAGTGATTAATTCATGATGGGTTATGCTTTCTAATTTGATTTATTTGCATTTGGATACAATCATAGCTTGTTAATCATGGATTCCTTGATGGAGATTATCCCTTGCACCCTAATCCCCCATTGATTTTAGTGTATTTGATCTTGCATATTAGGTGTTTGATATATTGTTTGCATAATCTTGCCATTTAATTTCTTGCCATTTTGTAGAGATTTTAGTCCTATATCTTGTTGCAACTTTAGCCATCTAGAACTCTTATCCTTGAATTTCGTTTTCATACTTTCTCCCTTGGGTTCGATATTTTGCAATTGGTCTTAAAAGCTCTTGCCCTATACACTCCAATCAAATGGTGCCGTTGCCGGGGAGTTAGTTTTTGCGCCTATAAGTGAGATTTGAGGATTGTTTGAAGTGGCTATTTGTTGCTTTTGTTTTTGTTTTTGTTGATTTTGTTTATAGAAGTTGATACTTGGATTTGTGGCATTGTAGGTGTATGCTAACAAGATAGAGTGGTGTTCCACCTTTGCCACTAAATCCGGAAATTGAGGCTACGTTGAGAAGGAATCGTGTGAGAAGAAGAAGGAAAGCTATGGAAGGGGAAGATCAAAGAAATGAGGAGAGACTAGTGGGTGAACGTCAAGTTGAGGAGGTACATGGACAAGGAGAAGGAGGAGTAGAACATGGAGGTAATGGGAACCATTTCCATGCTCAAGTTGGCCCTTTCCCTCAAGGGATGCCACAACAAAATTACCCCTACCAAAATCCATATCCTTATCCTCCACAAGCTCATCAATATCCCTACTATCCACCTCATCCACAACAATTTCCACCATACTATCTCTATATGCCGTATAACCAAGAGCCACGATATCATGAGCCACCTCACATACCAAATGCTCAACCACAACCCGTAAATGAACCACCACCTCAAGGAAGGCCTTTGAGAGAATTCTTTGAACCACAACTTAGAGAGCACTATGATGGGATAACAAGGCCGAGGATAGATGCTAATAACTTTGAGATAAGTCCCGCTTTAGTGAGAATGCTTAGGGAGAAGCAATTTGAAGGAAGGGATGAAAATGAGTGCCCACATCAACATATGACACAATTTCTTGAGATTGCCGACACGACAAAATACCATGGGGTACCCGAAGATGCGAAGAAGTTGAGGCTCTTTGCCTTTACATTGTAAGGAAGAGCAAAAGCATGGCTTAATTCATTACGCCCCGGGACCGTACGTACATGGGAAGAGTTGTCCAAGAAATTTTTGATGAAGTTTTACCCATCGTCAAAGACCGTGCAAGCTAAGGAGGCTATTTCCCACTTTCGCCAAAAGAATGGGGAGACGATACCGGAGGCGTGGGAGAGGTATGACATGTTACTTATCAATTGTCCTCAACACGGTTTTCTGGAGGAGCAAACCATTATGTACTTTTGCAATGGTTTGACGGATGAGGATAGGTCGTTTTTGAATGCTTGTGCAAATGGATCGATTTGGTCTAAAACCGTGGGGCAAATGAATGAAATAATGGAGAACATAGCTCAAGATTCATTCCAAGTGTCGGTTAATCGGGGAGCACATCATAGGGTGTCACAAGTTGATGAAATCGAGAGTATGAAGAGTATGATGATGACTATGATGGACCGATTGGGAGCTCTTACTACTTCACAAGGCCAAGCAAGTGTGAGTCCATCTGTTCCTCATGTTGATATTTGTCCAAGTCCATTGCCGGTTGAAGAAGTGAATATGGGTAGGCCTCCATTCCAATGAGGCTATCAAGGAGGAAACTTTCAAGGGAATTATCAAGGAGGAAGGCCTTACCAAATGCCTTATCAAAATAGGCCACAAGGAAGCTACCAACCTCAACCGTAAGCTCAATTTAATGAGAATACATGGAGGAGACATGAAAATTTTTCATATGCCAATCCGAGAGCCGCCGTTCAATTTCTCCCGGATTTGATCCGGGTGCAAAGGCTCCTAATAATGAAGGAAAGGCTACCATGGAGGAGATTTTGGGGTTGATTGTGAAGAAATTGGAAGCTAATGACTCAAGGCTTGATGATATAAGGAAGCAAATGGACACTCGTTTCAAGACGATCGAGCATCAAGTAGGGCAACTTGCTACTACGGTTGGGAAGCTCTCGTCTACGGTGGATCATCTCCAAAACAAAGGAAAGTACCCATCCACTACCGAGCCGAACCCTAAAGAGTTTTGTAGTGCAATCAAGCTAAGGAGTGGCACTAGCTATGAAGGTCCAAAAATGTCCAAAGAAGGGAAGTTTGAAGAAGAGGTGGTGAATGAGGAAGAAGAGAAACAAGAAAGAGTGGTTGTGGAGGAGAAGAAAAGTGAAGAAGAGGTGAAAGTGAGGGGAAATGCAAAGAAGGAAGAAAAATCGAAGAATGAATGGGGAGTTCCAATGAAGGCTAATCCGGTTCCGTTTCCAAAGAGACTAGAGAGGAAGAAACTTAATGAAGAGTTTGGTAAGTTTTTAGAGATTTTCAAGAATTTGCATGTTGATATCCCACTTTTGGAGGCCCTTGAACAAGTTCCACATTATAAGAAGTTCTTGAGAGAAATTATGTCCAAGAAAAGGAGTTGGGATGAGAAGGGGATGCTCAAGCTAGTGGAAGAATGCAAAGAAATTTTGGAGAGACACTTGCCACAAAAGAAAAAAGGATCCCGGAAGCTTCATTATCCCATGTGAAATTGGAGAGAAGGTAAACATTCAAGGCTTGTGTGACCTAGGAGCAAGTATTAATGTGATGCCATTATCCGTGTTCAAGCAATTGGATCTAGGAGAGGTGATTCCTACAAACATCAATCTTCAATTAGCGGATCAATCATATGCTCAACCATCTGGGATTATTGAAGATGTGTTAGTAGGGATTGGTAAACTCATATTCCCGGTGGATTTCATTGTATTAGACATGAAGGAGGAACTTGAGGCACCGATCATCCTTGGTCGACCTTTCCTTACAACGGGCAAGGCTATGATTAATGTGGAGAAAGGAGAGCTTAAGTTGAGTTCAAATGGTGAGGAAGTTACATTTACAAGATTTCATGAGGAAGAGGTTGCTCAAAGCAAGGTAGAGAAGAAGACGTGTGGTTACATAGAGATTGTTGATGAATGCAAGGGAAGTTTATACACCTATTACTTCTACTAATCCTTTAGTTAATGAGCATTTCCTTCCCTCTTGTAAAATCATTTCTAACAAGTCTTGTGTTTCCTTTGATGATTGTAGGAAGGAGAAAGCAACAAAGGACCCTTTGCTTGACCCGGTGAAAAAGAGAAGGAAGACGGTGAGAAAGATTTGACCAAACTTGAGCAAGGCTCAAGTTTGGGGTCTTGGTTGAGAAAAAGGCACCACTTGAGAAAAGGGAGGAAAGCTTTGAAGTAGGAGATCAAGTGGTGTGGTGTGAATCAAATTGGAGTCGGCTACTTGGAGTCGAAAGACCAAAGGAGGTGCTTACGGTCAAAGAAATCAAAGAAGGAGGAAAGCTACTCCTAGAGGATAAGTGGGGGTGTTGCCTTTTTGCAAAGGAACATCTAGTGAGGCACAAGTTCGATCCTCATTTGATCAAAGAAAGGGAAGTATGAACTCTTAGAGTTCCGTCCGGCAAAGGACATTAAACCTAGCGCTAGATGGGAGGCAACCCATCGATTTATTGCTTTGGTGTGTTTGTTTTGTGTTTTGTTCTTTTTGTGGAATTTTTGCCTTGGATTCTTGGGAATTGCTCATGTTTAGGAGAATATGTTAGTTGATGGATGAAGTGTATTTGGAATATTGAGCTTAATTGTTTATATCATCTAAGGGTTGCATACTTGTATCATTCCCATACTTAATTTTGAATGCATATCTTCATTCAAGTTTGGGGGTGTGTGTCATTTAGGGTAGAAATGCATCCCTTCGTGATGATTATTTGATGACTATTTTTGCTCATTTGTAGGTGTACTCACTACGAGGATTGAAAAGGATCGAAATGGCAAAGGAATTAAGGAATCGAGAAGGAAAGGAGAGCTTAAAAGTTGGTGAAAATGAGCATAAAGGAAGAGAACCTGGTCTCCTCGATCGAATGAGCGACCGGGCTTAAATCGAGGGACCAAAACGGTAATTTCTTGCATATTTGGGTTCGTTAGGGGCGTAGAGGTCATTTTTAGGAGTTTCGGGGGTCGGGTCGGGCCCGGGAATCGTTAAAAATTCCCTGGACTCGACCCTAGGTCGAGATTGCATAGCCCTCGAGTCGAGGCATTGACACTTAGAAAATATTTTGAAATCGGCACATCCCTCGACTCGAGGGAGGAACCTCGAGTCGAGGCTTTTGAAAAATTGGGGTTCCTCGAGTCGAGGCCTGACCCTCGACTCGAGGCTGGTGTCTGATATAAAAATTGCGTTTCAGTCATAGCAGGCACGAGTCAAGGAATAGCCCTAGCTGTCGATCCTTTCTCCGTCTCTACCCTATTTCCATCGAGTTCATATCATTTTCACCGTTTAATCACCATAATTTCATCACATTATCATCTTAGTGCACTAAAGAGTGAATTTTGAGGGTTTGTGCATCAAATTTGGGGTTTTTTATGAAGAGTGCGTGGGTGTCCAATTTTTCCCATTTCAAGCAGAATTTCCTCAATAAGGTATGTAATTTCTTCTTATTTGGCTTTCAATTTCATGATTGGTGTATGATTATTGCTTGGGTGTTGATAAAATTGCATGAATTTATTAGAATTGGAATTTTATCTGGGCATTTTGCCAAACACTTGGTATGCATGATTGCTTGTGAAAAATTGAAGTCATTGCTGAGAATATTTGAGTTAATTGAGGATTTTAGGAGCATGTTTAGGATTGTATATGATGAGTTGCTCGGTTATTTGTGCAATTTGGCTTGAATTGTGATTTTTGGCATACTTTTAGGAATTCCTAGTGCATTTGTTGGTATAATTGGTCAAATTGAGTTGAGTATTGATGATGGAAGGGCAATTTTTTGTGATGTTATGTGTTGAATTACTTGCTAGTTGGCTTGTTATTATTCGACATATTTGTGGAGCATATTTGAAGGATTTTGGTGAGCCTACATGATGATTTTCATTGTCTAAAACCATTCTAGTTAAGTATGTATATTTTGAGGATTAGTTGAGCACTTCTATTGACTATATTTGCTTTGATTGACTCATTGACCATTTGTTGAGGATTTCTTGCCTAGTCACTAGGAATTTTGTTAAGCTTGGCTATACTATTGTTGACTCGCCCATGGGTTAGAGTGATATTTTGAGCTTGCATTTTAATTGTGGGACTAAATTGTGCTATTGGGATTATTTGTGCAGGAACCATGTTTAGGGGAGTTGATGGCCATAATTATTCAGATGCAGAAATCCGAGAGAGAGAGGAGGCGATACGATTTGCGCATAGGATGCCCGCTGAATTGGGAATTCAGTGGGATGATTATCAATGGAGGAAGCATATCATCCTCTATGCCGAGTTGTACAAGAAAGTGGTCAAAACCCGTTTAGTCGATCATAACTGCATGCTATCCATGGGGATTGAGGATGATATCCCTTGACTTTTTGAGCAAGTAGGCATGGGAGGCTTCCTAGCCAAGAGGCCTCGGACCCATCTCGGACTCACTCTCGAGTTCCTTTGCACAGTTAAGGTCCACAAAGCTAGGAGGAACAAGTTTGCGAGGAAAATCACTCTTGAGCTAATGGGGAATGAATATGAGTTGACTTTGGATGAGGTCAACGAGATTCTTGGTGCGCCCACTGACCCCGATAGATCATTGCTCAATATTAGGGAGGAGTACAATGCCAAAAAGTTCTGGAGGTGTATTTCTGATTCAGGGGCACCTAGCCAGCCTGAGTTTGTTCCTGGGAAGTCTAAGAGCACGCACATTCGGAACCCGGTAGTCCGATACTTAGAGAAGATTCTCATGAGCACTATATTCGTGAGATCGGAAGGAGGAGCCGTGGTATCTGAGGAGTTGTACGTCTTGTGGTGCTTCTTACATGGAGTGAGATTCAACGCTGCAGCATACCTTTACTACTTGTTTGAGAGAGCTACGAGAATGAAATTCAAGAAGATTAACTTTGGTGGAATGATTACCTTGATAGCTGAGCATCTCGGGATCCCTACTCATAACCTCGCAGCATTAGATGGTCCTGATCTTACTACCGATACGATGCAACGCATGAGGACACTTGATCGCATCGGTAGGACATGGTGTTTCCAGCAGCATCACGGTGACCGATTTCCTCTTCCTAATAAGAGGTTGACTACGGTTTTTGGATCCACTGCTTTTGTGACCATCAACCTGCGCATGTGGTCACAACGTCACACTGATTCCATAGATGCTTACACGAGAGAGTATGGGGATGTTCTTTAAGATGAGGGGGACGACGATGATAATGAAGGCCAGCAGTCAGGTTCTGATTCTGATTCTGATGATGATGAGGGTGTTGCAGTGAGAGCAGAGGTTGAGGAGGAGGATGATTTTGAGGATGAGAACGAGGAGGAGCCAGAGCAGGAGGAGCCGCCTGTACAGATGGATGAGGATTACCAGCCGGAGATCAACATGTACTGGTAGGACGAGATGAGGAGTAGAGAGTATGAGGCGGGGAGTTCATCTCAGAGGCCGTGGGTATTGACGGAGCAGATGTGGGCAGATAGTCAGAGGATGCATATTGAGAGCCTGACCCGCCAGGATGAGATGTACCGGATGATGGAGGAGTCTCGTAGATCCAATGAAGAGACTAGGAGGATGCAGGAGGAGTCACTCAAGACTCAAAATGACATGTATGCCCTCCTACAGCAGATGAGCTCGTGGAACTTCGGGCCAAGCTACCCTCCTCCACCACCGCCGTCCGACTACTAGGGCTATCCCCTATTCCTCATTCCCTCTCCTTAGTTTTTAGATGCTTATCTTCTTGGTGATTGTACTCTTTATTGTGATGATTGTACTCTTGGTGAACTTGATGATTTGATGATTTTGATGTTGTGGATTGTTGATGATTTTATTGATGATATGATTCTCTTGATCTTTTTGAGCTTATTATCTATTGATGATTGTGATTTGATGATCCTTTGGATTCCTTATTCCTATGATTCTATATTCTTTGATTTATCTTGAGCTTAATTGTAGATTCATTGATATATCTTTTAGTATTATTCTTGATGTAGTGAGTATGCTTGGATTTATGTACATGAGCACTTGTGTTTGACTTGCAAGACCTATTGAATTTTGACTTGATCATGAGTAGATTTGTAGCTTGAAGCTAGCTTTCTTGATTTATTGTGTGAAGATGAATGTGATTGATGATGCTTAATTAATTGCTCAATTTAAGCCCGTGAGCTTTTGTGCCATAATAATCGTACATCTTATACGGTTGATTGATTTCTTTATGAGTGCATCATTTATGATTTGTATGCTAGAACTTGCCATTAGACTTGTTGATATTAATCTTTGTGAGATGTCTTGAAAGTGATAAGAGGCCATGTTTGATATGTTTAGTCACTTTGCCAAATATTTCCCTACCAAATACATTGATTTCCTTAGTAAGCCATGTTGAGCCTTATGATCCTTATTCGTTGGCAAGCCAAGTAAAATTGAAACCATTTTAGCCTATTTTTATGAGCCTTTCTTGTCCTATATTTAGTTGAGCTTGAATATTGACTAATGATGGTGATTTGATTGCTAAGTGTGGGAAGATGATGAGCTAAGTGATGAAGAAAGCATAAAAGAAGCAAGGTTGTGAAAAAAAAAATTGAATTGTGAAGAAAAATGCATGAAGTGAAAAGAAAGATTCAATTTGTGAGCTTAAAAAGAGGAAGCTCAAGTGAATGGTGGATTGATCATTGAAGTTCAAAAGGAAGAGTGTTGCTTGATGGAAAGTGAAGAGATTGTGCATTTGTATTGATTAGCTTACATTCAAGTCTCTACTACTTAATCACTCTTATCCAAAAACATCCCACCTTTCCAAAGAGCCTACATTAAAACCTAGAAGAAAGACCTCTTTGATTCTTGATTGATCACAAGTGATTTGGATTAAGATTAAGTCTTTTGGCAAGCATATGGTGTACTTATTTGTGAATTTGATGATTGAGTGCTTTATACCTTTATACACTTGAGTGAAGAGTGAAACACTCCATGGAAGGAGCAATGTGTTGAGTATTTGATTGAGCATATATTTGAGCATGATCTATCTTGTTTGCTAGTGGATAGTTGCATTGATACTTATGTTCATTGATGAGTTCAATGGTCTTATTTTTCGTCTATAGTGCCGTGTGACATAATTGCAATCAATTCACTCCTTTGTTCTTAGTTTCTACGTTGCTCGAGGATGAGCAACAATTCAATTTTAGGGGTATGATTGGAGTGAATTGATACGTATTTTTAGGGCCTATTTTAGTGCAAAAAGTGAGCTAAAGTGTGATTTTTGTGCATAAATGTGAAAAGTATCACTCTTTTGCCTAAAAAGTATTACTTTGTGAGTTTTTGATGTTTTTCGTCCGTTTTGTAGGTAAATCGGTGGAATTCTGCCAAACCGAGAGTACCGTTATTCTTAGAATGAAGAGACGAACATACGAGACGAAAATGGGGGTCGGGCCCGAAGCCCTTCTCGATAAAATTGCCCTGGTCTCGAGCACAGGTCGAGGGGACATGGACCTCGACTCGAGGGTCAGGCTGGAGGGAAAGAATTTCAAAATTGCAGGAATCTCGACTCGAGGGAGGAGCCTCGAGTCGAGGGATGGGAAATTGGCAAGATCCTCGAGTCGAGGGCTGAGCCTCGACTCGAGGCAGGAGATATTTTGAAGAAGCGTGTTAGCGACTCTTAGGCCTCGACACGAGGGCCTGAAGCTCGAGTCGAGGAGTGCTAAAAATCGAAAATTTCAGTTTTAAAGCCATATGAAGCCAAAACAGAGCATAACTTGATTCTAGCAGTTTAGAGCAGTTTCCAGGAGGTTCCTTAGGCGAATTTTGCACTTTGTAGCTTGATTTCCATTGTAATTGCCATAGATTGTTAGAATTAGATTAGATTCTACTTTTAGTCCATTAGATTAGCATTTTGATTGATTGTAATTGAAGATTTCAGCTGTGATTTGGGAGTAGAGGAGTTGAATTGAAGCATTGTAGAAGATTAATCATTCCTATTTTTGTCTATTGGAGTTCAATTGGTGATGTTCTTACCCTTTGCTCTCTTTAATTCATTGCTTGTGTTGATTAGATTGTTAATTGCTAGGTGAGAGTTGAGCTAACGTGATTAGGTGTTAATCGGGTTTCAATTTTGCATGATTGTATGAATTGGGGACTTCTACATTGAGAGATGAGAAGAACTAAGGATACTCATATTAGGCATTGTGATATTAATGGAGTGATTAATTCATGATGGGTTATGCTTTCTAATTTGATTGATTTGCATTTGGATACAATCATAGCTTGTTAATCATGGATTCCTTGATGGAGATTATCCCTTGCACCCTAATCCCCCATTGATTTTAGTGTATTTGATCTTGCATATTAGGTGTTTGATATATTGTTTGCATAATCTTGCCATTTAATTTCTTGCCATTTTGTAGAGATTTTAGTCCTATATCTTGTTGCAACTTTAGCCATCTAGAACTCTTATCCTTGAATTTCGTTTGCATACTTTCTCCTTTAGGTTCGATATTTTGCGATTGGTCTTAAAAGCACTTACCCTATACACTCCAATCAATACCTCAGGAAAACTTAGCCCTCTTGGCCTTATCAAACCTGACGGTGCAGAGGAACTCTAATGTAAGGCCCAGATATGTCCTCGGCCTCTTCATCAAGAAGCCTCCCATACCGATCTGCTCAAAGAGTCAAGGAATGTCCTCCTCGATGCCTATAGCCGTCATACAATCATGGTCAACAAGGCGGGTCTTGACCACCTTGTTGTATATCTCTGAATACAGTATGATGTGCTTCCGCCACTTGAAATCGTCCCACTGAATACCGAGCTCGGCGGGCATCTTGTGAGCAAATTGAATATCCTCCTCTCGCTTACGGATCTCCTCATCCGAGAAATTATGTCCGTCAACTCCTCTGAACTTTTTTCTTGCAAAATTCCCAAAGGCAAAAATCAATCACCACAAATAGAAATACGACCCAAGAATAATATCAATCTAGCCATAAACGAGTCAATAAGCACCAAAATCTCCAATCAATAACAACCCCTAGTGACTAAGCAACAAGCCCCAACAATTGGTCAAATAGTCAACTAAGCCTATGCAATGAATATAAATGCTCAATAAATCCCACTAAGCTCACTAAAAATCATGCAATTATTCTCCAAAAAGTGTCCAAAAATGATAAGCCATCTAGCAAGTAATTCGTCAAAATAATCCTCTCCAATAATACACTTCCATCAATAATCAACTCAAACTTGACCAACTTCCAACATAATATCATCACTAAGAATTTTTACAATTTAAGCACAAATTCAATTCCTAAGCCAAAATTCAGAAATATATGAACAATACATCCCAATCGATCCTAGGCATGCTCCTAATCTCATCAAATAATCCAATTAATCTAAAAAAGGCTCCAAATTCGTCCATAACAACCATGCATATATGGTGTTCGAATAAATGCCCAAATGAAACTCAAATTCAATGAAAATCTTGCATAATCCTAAAAACCCATGCACTAATCAACCAAGCAACAAAATTAGAGAGTCAATATCATGAGAAATGCGTACCTTGTTTGTTAATTTCGGCCTAGAGATGAATTGAACGATCACCCAAGCAATAATCCAAAAATCCCCAAATTACACTCACAAAAAACCCTCAAAATCGAATTTTGATGCAATGTGTATGATGATTAAGTGAGCAATCGGTGTTTGATCGGTGATTTCAGGCGATAGGGTCGGAAATTAGGTTTGGGGAGGAAGGGGATCGGGAAAACGCAGCAGCCTCGACTCGTGGTGTGCATTTCAGAAACAGATCTACGACTTTTTAAAAAAAATGCTAGCCTCGAGTCGAGGCTCAGCCCTCGACTCGAGGGATCCCGAAATATTAACAGCCTCAACTCGAGGTCGAGCCCTCGACTCGAGTGATTTGGGAAAATGACCTCCTCGACTCGGGGCTCCTCCCTCGAGTCGAGGGATATGCAATTTTCTGGATTTTGACTAAGTGTTGATCCCTCGACTGGGGGTCGAGACTAGGGAATTTTTACGGATTCCCGGGCCTGACCCGACCCCTGAAACTCCTAAAAATAACCTATACGACCCCAACGAACCCAAATATACAAGAATTCACCATTTTGGTCCCTCGATTTAAGCCCGGTGCCTCATTCGATCAAGGAGACTGGGGTCTCTTCCTTTTTGCTCATTTTCACCAACTTTTAAGCTTTTCATCCTTTTTGATCTTGATTTCCATTGCAATTTCGATTTCTTCTCCAATCAATGTAGTGAGTGTACCTACAATCGGGCACAACAATCATCAAATAATCATCACTAAGAGATGCATTTCAAACATAAACGATCAACACCCTCAAACTTGAATGATGACATGAATTCAAAGTTTGGAATGAGAGTGTTACAAATGCATGCGACTCCAATTGATATCAACAATAAGCTCAACATTCCAATATATCTCAAAGCATATAACATAACTCCTAAGCATGAGCAATTAAGTATCTAGCCAAATCTCTCAAAAATGAAACAAAAACACAAAGCTACCAAAAAGCACACAAAAGCAATAAAAAGGATGGGTTGCCTCCCATCAAGCGCTATTTTTATTGTCCTATGCCGGACTTATTTGTTCACTTCCACGTCCTTCATCGGAATGGCCAAGGATAGCGATCCTCCTTCTCATTATATCTCAATCTTTGTTCTTCAAAGTCTAGGAGGTTCACATAATAGATAGACAACCACCTATAGAAATGCATAGTGTCCATGGTTGTCCCTTTTTTTCTCTTGCCAACAACCCTCTCCATTTTTTCTCTCCAAGGATGCCCAAGCAATTCTTCAATTCTTTCCTATAGTCAAAATTCATAAGAGGCAAAATTAAATCATTAGAAGTATCAATATCAATTAAGTACAATTTAAAGAGTTTGAAGGTATAGAAATGCTCATTTCGATCTTCAAGGCTTCATTCGATGCTTCTAGATTTTCTTCCTCATTATAGCTCATGTCCATCAATGGACATTCCTCTTCCTTACTTTTGACAAGAAAATTTTCCTTTTCATCTTCCTTGCTTGGACCCTCTACTCCTTCTTCACTTTCATTTTCTTCCTCCCCTTCTTCTTCTTGATTCTCCATGATGGTTAGGTTCTTCACTTGGAGTAGAAAATATTTGAGTTGACTTTTTATCACCATAAATTGAGCTTCGGTGATTTCCATGTTCCCCTCTATCAATGCATTAACCAATGCTTTGGTCTCATAGATGTTCTCATACAAAGGGAACATTTCCTCACATCTAGGGTCATTTTTCTCAATTCTCTTTAGCTACACTTATAGCATCTCTTGCAACATAGCTCTCACATCATGGAGTCCACATTCTTCAAATTGAGAGGAAGCTTGAGGCATTTGGCAATCATACTCATAGCTTCTCCCATCATCATAGTGTTCCCCTTCCGATGCTCCTCGAAATTCATATCCACAACATGGATCGAATTGATCATAATTCTCATAGTATGGGAACATCTCTTGAGGTGGGGGAGGAACTTCTTCATATCTCAAATCTTCAGAATTGGATGGAACTTGTTGCAATTGAGAATTATCTTCATAGTTCCTCCAATCATTGTAGCTAAATCCGCCAAAGTGTGGAGAATACACCTTACTATCTTGATAATACTCTTGATTCCACAAGTATGAGTTGTATCCCTCCATCTAGACAAGATATCAAAGTATCAAATTCAAACAAAAACAACAACACAAACAAAAATACAAAGGCAACAAATAGCCACTTCAAACAATTCTCAAGTCTCACTTTAGGCGCAAAAACTAATTCCTCGGCAATGGCGCCATTTGATTGGTCTTAATACCACTTACCGGATTACTATAGTAATCCGGTAAGTGGTATTAAGACCAATCAACAAATATCGAACCCAAGGGAAAAAGTATGCACGTGAGGCCCTAGAAATACAAGTTCTTAGTGACTATTGATGCAATAAGGGTTGGCACTAACACTACAAAGCACTTGCAAAATGACAAATCAACAACAAGCAAGCAAATGATCGAACACTTAAGATGCGAGAACAAAAACAACAATAAATGGGGGTATTGGGGTGCAAGGGCTAACATCCATCAAGGAATCAACGATCAACAAGCTACAATTGCATCAAATTGCAAATCAACTAAGATAAAAAGCATAAACCATCATGAAATTAATCACTCCACTAATAACACAATGCCTAATGTGAGTATCCTTAATCCTTTCCATCTCTCAATGAAGAAGTCCCCAATTTATACAATCATGCAAAATTATAACCCGATTAACACCTAATCACGTTAGCGCAACTCTCGCCTATTGCTAGGGTGATCAACCATTAATCTAAAGAGATAACTTTGCATGAAGCACAATTAAGAATCACAATTAGGAAGCAATCTACTCAATTGATCTCCAATCATCAACAATCATAGCATAGTCAATCAAATCATCCTCAATTTCAATTAACCCAAGCATAAGAGAGTTAGCCCATGGTGCCAAAAGCAATATCCATGGGAAGAAGATAGAATTGAACAAACACAAAACAACTCACAACAATTAAGAAATTGAAAAGAGAAAAGGGGAAGAACATCACGAATTGAATTAAATCCACAACAAGAGGAATGCTTGAGTCTTCAATACAAATTCTTCAAATGAAATACAAGCTTGAATTGATGAATCAACAAGATCAAATGCTAATCTAAAACTAATCTAATCAACATCAATTGAAATCTAAATCTAATTCTACCATCTACACTACCTACAATGGGAAATTGGCTTGGGGCCTAAAAAATCTCCCCAAAACCGCTACTAACTGCTCTATCTAATTCTGTATGAGATATGCTCTGCTCCAGCCCTTTAAATAACGAATTTCTGAAAATCCTCCCCCTCGAGTCGAGGCTCAGCCCTCGACTCAAGGCATGCCCATTTTTTGAATCCCTCGACTCGAGGCTACTGCAAATTTTGAAATCTTCTCTTTTCATCCTATCCCTCGACTCGAGGCCTCTGGTCCTCGACCAGAGGTCGAGACCAGGGCATTTTTCCGGCCGGGGCTCCGCCTCCGACTCCCGTTGTCGTCCGTCTCTTCATTCTAAGCATTCTGGTACTCCCGGTTTGGCCAAAATTCACCGATTTACTTGTAAAACGGACGAAAATCATCAATAACTCATCAATAATACTTTTTAGGCAAATAAGTGACACTCTACACATTTATGCACAAAAACTAACACTTTTAATCACTTTTTGCACTCAAATAAGCCTCAAAATCATACATCAATTCACTCCAATCAGTCACACTAAAAATAAAATATTAAAAAAGTTAAAACAATATCAAATTGCATACCCTTAATTATAAAAAAAATGACAAAATATAAAACATACCTGAGAATCATGAAACACACACTCTAAGTTTTTTAAAGAATTATTCGAACCATAAGCAGGAGCTTCATAAATACGGACACAACGAAGTTTCATTGGCCATGTCATTTTGGATGATTTCAAATCTCTAACCAAAGATAAAGAAAAAGTCATAATGAATATATCTCTACGAAAATATGAAAACTTAGATATTGGAGTAAGATATGATTGTATTGAAATAAGTTCTTATGTTATACTATTTATTTATAGTCATTAGATAAACTTAATATTTTGACAAATGAACAATTAAAGAAATAAAAAATAAGAATGAACTATAATTGAGATAATCACACATATACTACTATAAATATTCAAAACAATTAGCATGAAAAATTATTCTATTAATTAGTAGATTTACAATTTAGAGCCATATTGTTTGCCCATGACTTTATTTTAAAAAGTCTAATTAATTATTATAATAAAAGAAAATAAAAAGCCATAAGATCACACGTCGATCCAGATGCGAAACTCTCATTAAAAAGGGGTAAAATCGATCCCCTAAGAAAAGAAAGAGAAGAGACTCTTTACAAAATTCACCCCTACTACTACGTTATATCGTCTTCACACATATCTGCCCAACTCTTAGTAGGCACGACTCGCATTGATTTAAGAGCATCTGTATCAGCGTTCGAAGTAATCACGTAGCTGTTGTCAAAAGGTGGCGAAGTCCGCACTCCACTCTGACTAGATTTGCTTCGCAAGTTATATTTCTGCTGCACAGTCTTAGCACCGTTTTTACCTTTTTTGGTAGAAGCTTTAGAGGCATGAACAAGTGAACTACTAGAGTTCGAAGATGAACTAATAGAAGTACCTGCATCCCTCAGCTTGTCAACCGCAGCTTGGTCGTTGGCCTCTAGAGGGAAAGATTCCACCATCTGATCAAAATCTTTACCCCTGTCCTCAGTATGTATTATTAATGTCAATCCTTTATCAGTATCAATATTATCCAAACGCTGCTGGCCGTGCACCACATTATCTTCCTCTAATTCAGCTAACGCTTCATAACCATTTTTTGTGAGAATGAGCGATGGTGGAGCCTCCTTAGATTGTAACTCCGTTGTTCTTCTTTGCGAAGAACCCTTAAAAACCCATCCCTCTTCAGAAACCCCAGGGAGGCATGCATCAGACTTTTTTCTTTAGCACAAGATTGCTCATTTTTGGACACTGCTTCAACTGGTTCCATGATTGCATTATTCTCAATTGGAGGCTCCACAGGCAACTCACCTTTTCTTACCTCCGTTTTTTTTTAAGTTGGGGCGCTGCAGCTTCCCAGTAGCCTTTGAGACTTGGGCACCTTCAGTATTAGGGCAATGTACTGATCGACAATTCTCAAGCGAATGTCCTACAATACCACAATGGTTACAGAAAGAGGGCAACTGCTCATACTTCAAAGATGCAAACATAACTTGTCCCTCCGATTCAAACATAATGAACTCCTCACATCCTTTTGTCATGTCTATCTCAATTAACACTCTAGAATAATGACACATTGAACTTTGTTGCGTACGATCGTCAATTTTTATAACTGTCCCAAGGGCAGAAGCCAATGCGTGTATGATCTTAGGCTGAAAAAATTCCATTGGAATTTTGAATATTCTAACCCAAACTTGTGCCAAACTGGAGGTAGCCTTGTATGGATTAAAACCACGCACCCATCTTTGGACACGGAAAAATCTGGGTTTCATAATCCACACTCGCTTCTCAAAGAATCCTATTTCTATACTCCAAAGAGGGAAGCTGAACATTATAATATCCTCTACCAAGAGGGACTAACTGTCAGTTCCCTGATAAACCCCATGCATGACCTAATTTTCCCATTAACCCTTCCAAAAAGTAGGGTTTATCCCCCTGTGAAAGAGAAATCTTACCAATGAGTGTGGCCTGAAGATGTGAAATCCGCTCTTGCACCAGGGCGTCGTCGATTTTGACAGAGATAAATTCCCCCTTCCGTTGTGGCTGCATATCTTAAGAATCATCTGTCTCACAGAAATCAGGCACAAGAACCTGTTTGAATGATAGAACCCGTGGTTCTGCGATTTCTTGATCCGCAGCAGTTATTGAATAATCCCTGTTTATCGGGGGTTTAACCACTGCGTTCGTGAATTCCAAACGACCAGGCAGTTCCAGGCCGGTGTTGGAGCCATTAACCGTAACGGTATGTAGGGATTGCAAGATTTCTGGAGTTGGCTATAACCGCTGAAGAAATTTGAGAGGCAGTATTACCGGAGAAGTTGGAGATAGAGTCTGCCATCACTGTGGAAGAAACGGTGATCCCCCGCTGAATTATATTTGTACTTATCTCAATTTTTATTGACAATAATCTCCCTAGGGATTTCTGCGAACTGGAAATAGAGAAGAGATTTCGCAGAAACACGCACCATCAAGGTATGGATTTCTCTCTTTCTTGACGCCTATGGTTGAGCAATTTCTCGACCTTATTTTAAATAGTAAATTACACATAACTTCTGTCTAGGTACATTTTTTTAGTACAATTGATTTTCTTTTTAAAAATGATAGCACAAAAGTCAAGTTAAATCACTCAAGTCAAGCTACAAATGTGGACAAAGAAATTGATGAAGTATGCCCAAATCACTCAAAATAATTAACAATGATATCATATATTGTTGGTCCCGGACGAGATGTGCAAAGAGCTGTAAAGTCTAGAAGGGGGGTTGAATAGACTTTACCACACTCAAAACTTTTTGCAATTTTTCGTGGACTTTGCAAGTCTTCTACAGATAAGTACTCAGAGTGTGCTAAGAGTGATCAGCAGACTTTAGAAAGCTTGAAGTCCCCTGATGGTGCAGAAGCTAATCTCGTGAGTGTATTTGAAAAACCTTTTAATGAAAACCTTCTTGATAAAAACTTAGCAAATTTAGTGCAAGTCTATTAAAACGTTGATAAATGAGCAGTTAAGAAGATGAATGCAAAAAGCTTGTAAAGACACCGAGATTTTTATAGTGGTTCGGATATAACGATCTCACGTCCACTCTCCCTGATTCCACAAGGCTCTTACTATCCACCAAATCTTTTTGTCTTGTCTCTTCTATCACCTCGAGGATTTGACCACATGAAATTTTACAAGTTCTTATCCTTGATACAGCGGGTGATCCTTGAGTTTATTCTAACTCTAAGATTGATGATTCTATCAGCCTTCTCTCGTACTTGAGATAATGGAAGGTGATTTTCAATTCCTTTAACCAGAATCAAAACGTCAGAATACAGCGTTATGTTCGATTCTTGGTTTGAATGAATAAGCGTGTACTTGCAGTGAATGATAGGATTTTTTAGTAATATAGTTTCTCGCGCATAGACTTGTGTCGATTCTGAAACCCTTCATTCCAATTTATAGATTCCTGAAATCAACTAGTCATTAGGCTAATTGTCAATCAGGTCTTCTAAGAATGGTAAGTAGTCGTTCGATTTATTTGTTGACTTTAGATAATTGATTGTTTGATCCCAATCAATTATCTCTTGATTGATTGACTTTACAGATTCGATCTTCTCATCAAGGATCTGATTAATACTTGATTTCTTAATTGATATACTGATTCACTTCGATCTGGACAAGTCTTCTATGTCAACTCTAGCAGGTTTCGCAATCTTGCTATCACTACTTCAAAACCTTCCTTGTTACTTTCCTTTCATGGATTGCTTCTATCTCTTCTTCTGAGAATGTATCAAGTCTTCTAGACTTCCTGTGAAAACTTCTTTAAATACAAGAGACCTTCCAGGTCTTCTTGATAGCAACCTTTGCAATCTTTTGATTGTCTGTCCTCTGGGTCTTCTGACTTCAAGTCTTCTATCTTTGAGTCTTCTGTCTTTAAGTCTTCTATCTTCAATCTTCAGTTCTCAACTTTGTCAAGTCTTCTGGACAGATCTAAACAAGGTTATCTTAACCAAGATTCTAACCTATCTAGATCATCAGTTGACTAACAGGTTCAGTTGGTCCTATTACACTTAAGTTTTAGAAACATCATCAAAACATACAAAAACACAACCCAACACATATACATATATCAAAACAAATCACAAGACATATATATGATTCATTTAAGTTAATTCATAAAGTAAGGTCAAAATTTTCTATTTTTAATTTGATAAAATATACCATGTTGATGAATTAGTGATTTTTAAAAATTTATTAAGATATATTAATTATTTTCATTAACCATTATATTTTTAATTATGTTAGTAATATATTAGTATATTAGTGTATTATGTTTCTCAATTTTTATATCATTCAATGATTTTAGCCTTGATATTTTTCACATAGTTGTTCTATTTGCAAAAATTAATTTTTGTATGTTCAATATAAGTTATAGTCTTTTTTTCCAAAAAAATATAATATACATATTTTTAATAATGTAATATTTAAATATAATACGTTGTGTATTTTTTAATGTATGAAATTAATCAATTGTCATTAGAACATTTATTAATGGTGAATTGAAGAGTTTTAGGATTTATTCATAATGATTGAGTAATGAGACATTGTTACATATAAGTGTTAAAAATTAAAAGATGTTAGTTATTAAATACACTTGAATTGTTGTAAAATTATTGTATTATACATAATGAAGTTTTTAAAAATTTAATCATTGGATTTTAAACATAAGTTACGATTTTTTTTTAAAAAAATATAGTATACATACCTCTTTTAATGGAACATATAAACAATAATGCTAATTACGTATATTTTAAATATGTGAGACTAACCAATTATTATTAGATTCATTGTTTAATGATGAATTCAAATTTATAGTGGGTAAATTGCACGTTTGGTCCCATGAGAAATTTATTTTACGATTTTAGCCCTTTTCTCATCGCTTTTGGTCCATAGTTAACAAAAAATAACTTAAAATTAAAAATTCTTCAACATATCCTTAATTATCCAAACATAGATAATATTAACAAACAAAAATGAAATTAGTTCTTCTTCGAAAACTCCATAGCAATTGTCTCAATACTAATGAGTTTAAAAATCAACATGCATCCCGCAAAAAGATAAAGATCCTGCAAAACTTTCTAGAATCCCGCTGAAATCAACCGTCTCCTTTTCTCATCTTTTAGTGTTACCCTCCACGTTTGCTCGGACATTCTCAACTCCACGTCTGGATAAAACTTATACCATTTTTAAGGTGTCTATTCCAAAAAGCTGATGGTATTTGCTTAAAAAAAATAAAAAATACAACATAAGTACAAATTATTATAAATAATACAAAAAATATAAAAAAAATAATAATAAACAATACCATCCTAGATTTCTTCAACTTCGATTCCGTCAAACAGTGCTAAAAAAATGGCAAAATAGAGGAAGAACCATCATTCATCCTAAGATTACACTACAATATAAACATAAAAATGAAATTATTACAGCCTAGTACAAATTAACTATTAAAATAGCAAAATCATACAGTTATTGTACCAAATTGCAGCTGGATTCAACCATCATCTGTGAGTTGACCAAAATAACCCTTGGTGTGCCAATTTTCTAGAATTCTTTTTTCGATGAAGTAACAGACGTCTGGGTTAGCTTCTCCAACACTTTTACTGTTCGTTGACCGAGAATTTGTTGGAGGTTAATTACCAAATGTATCAAACACTATTTTTTTAATCCCAGTTTCTTTCTCAGTTATCCCCAATTTTTTCTCTCACAACTCTAAAATCGCCGCCATCCACCCCAACGCCGGCGTAGGTGTTGGTGCTTCCACCAAAAATCAACACTCCTCCTCCGCACCGTATGTCACTCTCCGTCGCACCTCCTCCGCGCCGCCTCGTTTCTTTCTTGCAGCCACGGCGCATCGTGACACTCGCTCACACCTGCGCTCAGATGGTCGGCATCAAGAGCCACGCTTCGTCGCACTCTCCCATCGCTGTCGATCTCTCACTCTCCGCCACGTTCAACGCTCCTTCTACACCCAGACCGCGCCGTTGCCGATTGACCGTGTCCCTCCAGTACCCGCTCAACGTCAGCAACAACGCTGGAAAGAAATTGCACGGTCAAAACACTATCAATTGATTTTCCTTTTTACGGTGTAATTTTTTTTCTGTTTGTGAACATAGTTTTTTGTAATTTTTTTTAAGGATTTTGGAAGGTTATGCCCGAATCGAATGAGAATTCTACAATAAATGCTCAACCGTCGTCGTCGATCTATCTCTCTCTACCGCGATGCTCCTCCTGCACTCAGATCTCACAGCCGGATTGGATTCTGAATTTTTTGACTGAGTGTGATTTATGTTGGAACTGCAGTGGGTGAATGCCCCGATGGGCTTCAGATGGATTAATAATTCAAGCATCACAGGTATTCCCACTGATCTGAGAGAGCAGTTGCATAATCACAGGTATTCATTCCCACTGCAAATGGATTAATAATTCAAGCATCACAGGTATTCACGATGAACTGCAGTGTGATTTTTTGTTTCGGTCAGGTATTCTCGCTGATCTCCTTCTAATAAGTAATGCAGTGTAGATGAAAAATTTGCAGGAAGATTTTTTTAGTAAAATGGTGTTGATGAATAACTTTAAAATTTGAACAGACAAGGGAGATGTTCTTGATATTTTTTCATTAGTTGAATGATACAACAGAGGAATAGATTTTGTTGATACTGTTGTTATTAGTGATGAAAGGTTTGTTATTTAGTGCAGCATAACAATTCTTGTCATTCTGCTTATTTTATGCATCAATAGCATTTTTTGTTTGGTGTGGTGACAATAGACACTTGGAATGTTGCTGGAAAAGTTCCAGATGTTACCCTCGAGATTGATGAGTGGCTGTGTATGCAAGAACCAGCAGATATATACATTATTGGGTAAGCATAAACATCAAAATTGTGAATTGTTTTAGCATCAAATAACCCATTAGGAAGAACCATTTTTTTCTAAGGCATCAAGTGAACTTCTAGTGATTCACGCATTCTAGACACTAGAGATCAATTCATATGAATTGCATCTAATTCCTCCTAAAGTGTTATTTTCCATGAAAGTGACCATAACAGTAGCTGAGCCTGTTTGTTCATGCTCTGCTTTTCTAAACTTCCTCGCATATGATCATCCTGCATCTGGTGAAACTATTTTATGCATCTCATAATGTTATTGTAATTAAGATTTTTGATAATTTATTGGTCAATCACCTCTGATTTCATCATACATTCAATTCTTCAAATCAATAGCATTTTTCGTTTAAAGATGTAGTGTGATTCTATATTTCAAGTTTTATTGGATTCAACATCACAAATTTACTGGTATGAATTCTTGATTGCTGTTTTTCAAATTCAGGCGGAGAGTTTAAAATAAAAAATTGAAGTCCAAGATGCAGAAATTCAGAAGTTAGACAGATGCTCAGGAAGCGTATTGGAGTAGTAACAGGGTAAGTGGTATTAAGACCAATCGAAAAAATCAAACCCAAGGGAAAAAGTATGCACGTGATGCCCTAGAAATACGAGTTCGTAGTGACTATTGATGCAACAAGGGTTGGCACTAACACTACAAAACACTTGCAAAAATACAAATCAACAACAAGCAAGCAAATGATCGAACACTTAAGATGCGAGAACAAAAACAACAATAAATGGTGGGATAGGGGTGCTAGGGCTAACATCCATCAAGGAATCATCGATTAACAAGCTACAATTGAATCAAATTGCAAATCAACTAAGATAGAAAGCATAAAACCATCATGAAATTAATCACTCCATTAAAATCACAATGCCTAATGTGAGTATTCTTAGTCCTTCCCATCTCTCAATGTAGAAGTCCCCAATTCATACAATCATGCAAAATTGTAACCCGATTAACACCTAACCACGTTAGCTCAACTCTCGCCTATTGCTAGGGTGATCAACCATTAATCTAAAGAGACACTTTTACATGAAGCACAATTAAGAATCACAATTAGGAAGCAAACTAATGTGAGTATCCTTAGTGCAACTAATCTCTCGATTCCGAAACACCCAATCCGCGCATTCATACACAATTAAAACCCGATTAATCACGGATCACATTAGCGCAGCTCTCGCCTATAGCTAGGGTGATTAAACACTAATCTAAAGAGATAATAATGGATGAAACACAATTTGAATCACAATTAGTAAGCAATCTACTCAATTGATCTCCGATCATCAACAATCATAGCATAGTCAATCAAATCATCATCAATTTCAATTAACCCAAGCACAAGAGAGTTAGCCCATGGTGCCACAAGCAATATCCATGGGAAGAAGATAGAATTGAACAAATACAACACAAATAACAACAATTAAGAAATTGAAGAGAGAAGAGAAAAAGAACATCACCAATAGGTCTTCAATCAACAAAAATAAGAATGCTTGAGTGCTCAATACAAATCTTCAAATGAAATCCAAGCTTGAATTGATGGAACAACAATGATCAAAAGCTAATCTAGAGCTAATCTAATCAACATTAATTGAAATCTAAATCTAAATATACCTTCTACACTACCTACAATGGGAAATTGGCTTGGGGCCTAAGAAATCGCCCCAAAACCGCTCCTAACTGCTCTAATGAATTCTGTATTTAGAATGCTCTGTTTCAACCCTTTAAATAACGAATTTTCTGAAAATCCTCCCTCTCGAGTCGAGGCTGCAATTTGCCTCTCCCTCGACTCGAGGCTCCTCCCTCAAGTCGAGGCTTCCCTGTTTTGCACATCCCTTGACTCGAGGCCTCTGGTCCTCGACCAGAGGTCGAGACCTGGGCATTTTTCTGGCCAGGACTCCGCCTCCGACTCCTGTTTTTGTCCGTTTTGTTCGTCCCTTCATTCTAAGCATACCGGTACTCACGGTTTGGTCAAAATCCACCGATTTACCTGTAAAACGGACGAAAAACATCAATAATCTCACAAATAATACTTTTTAGGCAAAATAGTGATACTTTAAACATTTAGACACAAAAACTAACACTTTGGATAACTTTTTGCACTAAAATAGCCCCTAAAAACATGCATCAATTCACTCCAATCATACCCCCAAACTTGAAGTGTTGCTCGTCCTCGAGCAACGTAGAAACTAAGCAGAAAGGTGTGAATTGATTGCAATTATGTCACATGACACCTTAGAAGATAAATAAGACAATTGAACTCATCAATGATCATAAGTCTCAATGCAACTATTCACTAGCAATCAAGATGAATCATGCTCCAACAAATGCTCAATCAAACACTTAACACATTGCTCCTTCCATGGAGTGTTTCACTCTTCACTCAAGTGTATAAAGGTATGATGCACTCAATCATCAAATTCACAAATAAGTACACCATATGCTTGCCAAAAGACTTAATCTCAATCAAAATCATTTGTGATCAATCAAGAATCAAAGAGGTCTTTCTTCTAGGTTGTAATGTAGGCTCTTTGGAAAGGTGAGATGTTTTAGGATAAGAGTGACTAAGTAGTAGAGACTTGAATGAAAGCTAATCAAAACAATTCACATCTCTTCAATCATTGATCAATCAACACTCTTTCTCACTCTTTTCAAAGTTCAATCACCACCATTCACTTGAGCTTCCTTTCTTTTAAGCTCACAAATTGAATTTTTCTTCTTTTCATTTGCAACATTTTTCACCATTCAATTTTTCTTCACAACCCTTCTTCTCTTCATCACTTAGCACATTATTTCCATCCACTCTTTGCAATCAAATCACCATCTATAGCCAACAATCAAGCTCTACTAAACATGGGACAAGACGGCTCACAAAAATAGGCAAAATTGCTTCAATTTCACTTGGCTTGCCAAAGAATAAGGAAATAAGCTCAACATGGCTCACTAAGGAAATCAAATGTATTGGTGGAGAAAAATTTGGCAAAGTGACTCATCATATCAAACATGGCCTCTTATCACTTTAATGACATCACACAAAGATCAATCTCAACAAGTCTAGAGGCAAGTTCTAGCCTACAAATCATGAATGATGCACTTACAAAGAAATAATATCAACCGTATAAGGTGTACGATTATAAAGGCACAAAAGCTCACGGGCTTAAATTGAGCAATGAATCAAGAATCATCAATCACATCCATCTTTACACAATTAATCAAGAATGCTAGCATCAAGCTACAAGTTTACTCATGATCATATCAAAATTCAATTAAGTCTTGCAAATCAAGCATAAGTGCACATGTACATAAGTCCAAGCATACTCACTACATCAAGATGATACTAAAAGATATGCAATAAATTCACAATTAAGCTCATGATAAAAACTATCCCAAAATGAAAGGAATCCAAGAAATCAACACAATACAATCATCAAGAGACAAGAAAGCTCAATAAATCAAAACCATCAAAATCACAATCATCATCCCAATCATCATAAAATCTCAAAACAACATCACAACAAACCCATACATCAAGTACAATCACCAATCATCATCAAAAGTATAAATCACTAGGAGAATTAAGACTAAGAACTAGAGGAGAGGGATAAGAAAGTAGGGAATAACCCTAATAATCTGACGGCGGTGGAGGAGGATAATGGCCTGGTCCGAAGTTCCACGAGCTCATCTGCTAAAGAAGTGCATACATGTCATGCTGGGTCTTGAGAGACTCTTTCTGCATCCTCCTCGTCTCCTCATTGAACCTACGAGACTCCTCCATCATCCGATAACACTCATCCTGGCGAGTCAGGCACTCTATCTGCATACACTGGCTATCGGCCCACATCTCCTCTGTCAAAGTCCACGACCTCCGTGACGAACTCCCAGCCTCGTACTCTCGACTCCTCATCTCATCCTGCCAATACATGTTAATCTCAGGCTGATAGTCCTCATCCATCTGTACTGGCAACTCATCCTGAGCCTCCTCCTCGTCATCATCCTCATCATCATCTCCTACATCTGCCTCAGCTCCCTCATTGGCACCTTCATCATCCTCAGACCCAGACTGTTGTCCCTCCTCCTCCTCCTCATCATCATCACGGAGGACATCTCCATGCTCGCGAGTATAGGTGTCAATCGCCTCAGTGTGACGCTATGACCACATGCGGAGGTTGATGGTCATGAAGGCCTGAGCAATACCGTCGTCAACCTCTTATTCGGAAGAGGGAATCGACCACCGTGGTGTTGATGCAAGCACCAAGTCCTCCCGATGCGGTCGAATGTCCTCATGCGCCGCATGGTGTCTGTAGTGAGATCGGGGCCCTCCACTGCTCTGAGGTTGTGAGTCGGGATGCCGAAGTGCTCGGCAATCAGAGTGATCAAGCCTCCAAAGTTAATCTTCTTGAATTTAGTACTCGTAGCCCGCATTGAAGCAGCGGCATTGAACCGGATCCCGTGCAGGAAGCACCAGAGCACATAAAGCTCCTCGGATACTACAGCTCCTCCCTCCGATCTCGCAAAGATAGTGCTCGTGAGAATCTTCTCCAAATATCTAACCATTGGGTTCCGAATGTGGGTGCTCTTCGATTTTCCCGGAATAAATGGTTGTTGATCCGGTGCCCCTGAATCTGATATTCTTCTCCAGAACTTCTTTACATTGTACTCCTTCCTCATGTTAAGGAGTGATCTATTAGGGTCGGTGGGTGCTCCAATAATCTCGTTGATCTCGTCCAAGGTCAACGCATACTCATGTCCCATCAGCTCGAAGGTGATGCCCCTCGGGAATTTGGCCCTCTTGGCCTTATCAATCTTCACGGTACACAAGAACTCCAGAGTGAGTCCAAGATAAGTCCTCGGCCTCTTCGTCAAGAAGTCTCCCATACCAATCTGCTCAAATAGTTGAGGAATGTCCTCCTCGATGCCCATCGCCGTCATGCAATCATGGTCCACAAGGCGGGGTTTGACCACCTTGTTGTATAGCTCTGAATATAGGATAATATGTTTCCTCTATTTGAAGTCAACCCACTGAATACCAATCTCTGCGGGCATCTTGTGAGCAAATCTAATATCTTTCTCTCGTCTTTGGATCTCCTCCTCCGAGTAGTTATGTCCATCGACTCCTCTGAATATTTTTTCTGCAAAATTCCCAAAGGCAAAAATCAATCTCCACAAATAAAAATGCAAGCAAAAATAATAGATCCAACTAGCCATGAACGAGTCAATCATCATCAACATATCAAATCAATACACTCCTAGTGACTAAGCGAAAATCCCCCAACAAATGATCAAATGGTCACTAGCAAATACACTCAATAGAAATGTTCACATAATCCTCAAAACATGCATACTTAACTAGAATGGCTTCAACAATTAACACACAAGTAAGCTCAACAATAATCATGCAATTAAGATCCAAAAATTATATCTAAAAGCATGAGCCAACTAGCAAGTATTTGTACAAATAAGCATCAACAAATAATTCACTTCTATCAATAACCAAAGTAACTTGACCACATGAACAAAACAATATCACTAGGAATTTCTCAAATATGCCAAAATTCAATCCCCAAGCCAAAGTTCACAAGGATGTGAGCAATTCATCAAAATCATTCCTATGCATGCTCCTATTCGCATCACACAATCCAATTAATTACTCAAAAGGCTCAAAATAATCCAATTCAAACATGCACAAAAGGTATTTGTAATAATGCCACAATGAAAGTCCCAAATAATTGAGAAATTGGCGAAAATGCAAATTCCCCATGCAATTCATCACCACAATAACGAAATTAAGAGCCAATTGAGACGAAATTACGTACCTTGTGTATGAAATTAGGCCTAGAGCAAATTTTGGAAGACACCCACACTCAATGCAAGAAATCCCTAAATTGGAACCACAAAAACCCTCAAAATGACAACTAGATGCAATGTGTATGAATATGGTGTGAAGAAATGGTGTATAATCGGCGAAATAAGAGCAGACGGCCGGAATACGTATTTTGGGTAGAAGGGGATCGGAAAAAATAGAAACCCTCGAGTCGTGGTGTTTAAACTCTGAACTGGTTCTGCGTAATTTTAAAAAATTGCACCAGCCTCGAGTCGGGGCTCAACTCTCGACTCGAGGAATGCCGAATTTTGGAAAGCCTCGACTCGGGGCCTCTCCCTCGACTCGAGGGATTCGAAAAACTGACCCCCTCGACTTGAGGATGTTAAATCAAGAAGTTTTGATGAGTTAAAAGGGAAGCAGCTCAGACTGATCAGCCAACCTGAAGAACAGCAGAGAATAAGTTTATAAGATAAGCTGATCAGATGGGGTCAAGCACCGACCTAGTCAGCTGAGGTCTGATAGCATGCTAGTCATCTGAAGACAAGCTCGAACCTAGTCATCTGCAGGAGACAAATATGAAGAGCTCAGACAAGGTCAAGATAAGCCGAGTAGAATAAGAAAGACGAGTTTTCATCAAGTCAGCTGCAGATGAGTAGGAAGAATCAGCTGAGGTCTAGAGCAGTTTCCATGATTAAGTTTGTTAAGCAGTTTCAAGTTTGTTAGAACTAACTAACAAACTAACTGTCTTTTCAGACTTATAAATAGGACTAGATTTTATTCTTCAACACACTTATGCAAGTTTGATTTTTCACACTATTCACTATTGTTTTCACAGAGTATTTTTCAAAAGAGATTTCAAATATTTTCTAAGTGTTTATAGAATACTTCACTTCATATCTTCAAAAACACATCTTATTCTTAGAGTTAGATTTCAGAGAGTTGATTAGATTGTTGAAGAACTGAAGTTCAAGTTGTAATTTTTAAAGGTTGTACAGTGAGTAAGTAAGTAGCTAGTGAAGACCTTTCTTCAAAGTTTGAAGAAAGAGAGTGGATGTAGGATTATTCATAATCCGAACCACTATAAATCCTGGTGTTATTTCTTGCTTTCTTTAATTTCTGTTCAAATTACAATATTGTTAATTCAAGATTAAAGTTCAGAATCTTAACTAAAATCTGAATATCAGCCTTTGCTTTTGATCTTGTTAAAAGTTGAGTTCTCAGTCATATTCCGCTGTGTTTAATATGATGCTTTGAATTGATCTTGAAAAGATTTGAAAAATCTACAAAATCTATTCAAACCCCCCTTTCTAGATTTTGTTCTAGGAAGCTAACTCAAGGTTTTAATCATCTCAACATTCAGGGACCAACAAGTGGTATCAGAGCAGTGTTAAGCTGTTCTGATATTAATTTTAGGTCTTGAACAAGATTCTGAAATTATCTTGATTTTCTTCATTTTACTAATAGTGCTACTAATTAGTTTGTGGAGTATTTTGTTCTTTGTTTCATCATGTCATCAGGGAAAAACAAAAAGTCTAGGAATCTTCCTGAATTCTCTATTGAAGATTATGATTACTGGAAATTTAGGATGGAGAATCATCTAAAGGCCATTCATGATAGGATGGAAGAGGTTCTTGAAGAAGGACCTATAAAGTTTTATCATGGAGGCACCAGCACTGGAGCTGAGTCAGCTGAATCCAGAATCAGACAAGAAAAGAAGAGTTCTGAATTGACAAATGATGAAAGAAAGGTCCACAATCTTGACCAAGTAGCTCGAATTGAAATCATTGAGACTCTAAGTAAGGATTGGATAGAAAAAGTTAAGAGATGCAAAACTGCCAAAGAAATGTGGCAAACTCTAGCCAATGTTTGTGAAGGATCTGATCAAGTCAAAGAAAACAAGCTGCAGTCAGTCTTGCATGCATTTGAAACATTCAAAATGAAAGAAAATGAGTCTGTGGATCAGTTAGATGTAAGGTTGACCAATCTTCTCAACAAAGCAGCTGACCTTGGAAAGAATTATTCAGAGAAAGAGATTAATAACAAGATTCTGAGATCATTAACCAAGAGATGGAGGGAAAAATCCAATATCCTTAAGGCTACTCAAGATTTATCTTCTATTACTCACCATACTTTGTTTTCACATCTTAAGGCTCTAGAATATGATATTCAAATAGAAGACGAGGAAGATGAGATGGAGTCAAGTACCTCATCCAAGTCTGTTGCCTTTGTCAGTAAAGAAGACAAGGTGTCAACAGAGTCTGTAGGAGCTGATCTATCTCTGAAGGAGCAGATGACTTTACTTACAAAAAGGTATGATAAATTGAGAATGAAGTATAAGAGAAATAAATTGAGATTTGCAGGTAAGGATAGACAAAGATCCAGATCAAATAGGAAGGTGGATGAATCTTCAGATGATGACAAAAACAAGAGCCAGACAAGAAGATACAGATCACCTGTCAGAAGAAATCCTTCCAGTCCCAGATCAGACAGGAGTGACACTTGCTATACATGCAACAAGCTAGGACATTTCAGCTATGACTGTCCTCAACTGACTCCTAAAGAAAGGGAAGAAAAGAGGAAGAAGAGAGACAGGAGATTTGCAGATCAAAGAGATCTATTGGCTGAAGAAAAAGAGCCAAAGAAATCATCATCATCCTCATCTGATTTTGGATCAGATGATGAAATCTGTCTCATGGCTAATGAGGTAATCTTCTATTCATCGTCAGATAATGATTCTTATCAGTCTGCATCTGATCATGACCAAACTGTTATCCATGAGTTATTGAGAGATTTAAAGACATCTTTGGCTGCTTATAAACAGCTAGAGACAGAGAATTTGATTTTAAAGGATCAGATTCAAATTCTAATTAAAGGCAAGCAGGTGATGAACTGCTCAGAGACTGAGGAAACATTCAAGGGGGAATGTTTTCTTCAGACTGAAGCTAGTACATCAGCCAGCTTACCTGAAAGGTTAGAAAATGAATTGAAAAGTTTAAAAGACAAATTTGATGTAGTCTGTGCTGAAAATGAATCAATTAAGAAAGACAATGAGAAGCTTGTCTTCAAAATCAGTCAACTTAATAATTCACAATCAGCAATAGATCATATTTTTAATACTTCTCAAAAATCTCATGACAAGACAGGTCTTGGTTATGATAGGAACAATAAATCAGATGTCCAAAAACCTAGAAAATTTGTGAAAGCATCTGTTCAATCAAAGGATGTTAAAATTGGTCCATGGAAACCAACTAGTCAGATAAGGACTACATCTCCCGATCGAAACCAAGAATTCATTTGAAAACTCCCTATCGAGACTAGAAGAAATCCAAGAACCAAAATAAGAAGATATTTTTATTATAATCCTTTTGATGGAAGGAGCAAATGCTATCCTACATTTCCTAAGTTTAGGAAAATTACTCAATCTGAATACAACAAGTTATCATTCAAAAGTGATATAATTGTAGACAGACTTGATAGAAAAACTGAGTCTGATTTATTGTCTGGAGATGAGATGTTTATTTGGTTACCTAAAGTGATATTTGACCTTAAAGGACCCAAGATCACTAGGGTATCTTATAACTGATTTGTTTTTCAGGATTCACAGGGATCATCACTCAAGGAAGAGATCTTAGCTTCAATATGGTACATTGATAGTGGCAATTCACAACACATGACCCATAACAAGAAGTTGTTATCAAATTTTCAAAGCATTAATGGTCCAAGAGTTTTATTTGGTGATAATAATTGTGGTCAGACTAAAGGTGTAGGTACTCTGATTATCAAGGATATTCAGGTATCTGAGGTATATTTTGTTGAAGGTTTGAAACATAATCTGCTATCTGTTTCCCAGCTTTGTGATAAAGGTTTTCTTGTCAAATTCTCAAAGGATAAATGTGATATTTTAGATAATTCCTCAAATAAGGTACTGTTAACTGGCTTCAGACATGGTAATGTCTATGTGGCCAACTTTAATAGTTGTCCCAAAGATACCTGTCTGATAGCTAAGGGTGGAGAAGATATCAGCTGGTTATGGCACAAGAGGCTTAGTCATCTGAATTTCAAAACTCTTAGTAAGCTAGCTAAAAAGAACTTTGTCAAGGGTTTACCTGAAAAATTTTTATCCACTGATCTTAAATGTGATGCTTGTCAAAAAGGTAAACAGCCTAGACACTCATTTAAGAGTATTAACTCCTCTTCATCTGAAAGAGTGTTGTAACTACTTCATCTGGATCTGTTTGGACCTGTTTCACCTCTCAGTTTCAGTGGAAGGAAATATACTCTTGTTGTAGTAGATGACTTTTCTAGATACACTTGGATTATATTTCTTTTCAAGAAAAATGAGACTATGAACAAGATTCCTGATCTGTTCAAACAGATTCAGAATGAAAAGGGTGTTAATATTATTAAAATAAGGAGTGATAAGGGCACAGAATTTTTGAATACTTGTTTATCTAATTTTTTCAATGAGTGTGGAATTATTCATGAGACATCTTCAACAAGAACTCCTCAACAAAATGGAGAAGTTGAAAGAAGGAATAGAACTTTGAAGGAAGCAGCCAGGAGTATGTTGGCTGAGTATGATACCCCTCATAGGTTCTGGGCTGAAGCCATCAACACAGCTTGCTATACCCAGAACAGGTGCTTAGTTGTCAAAGACAAGGGTAAGACTCCATATGAGATTTGGAAGGGTAAGATTCCAAGGATCTCATACTTCAAAGCTTTTGGTTGTAAGTATTTCATCCATAACAATGGAAAATCTAAGTTAAGAACTTTTGATGCTAAGGCAGCTGATGGAATATTCTTGGGATATTCTAATACTTCCAAGGTATTTAGAGTTTTTAACAAGACAACCCTTTGTGTGGAGGAAACCCCTCATGTTGTTTTTGATGAGCTGTATTCCTTCTCAGATAAAGTGAATCAAATTTCTGAAAATCTAGATAAAATTGAACTGTTCAAGACTAAACATAGAACTGTCTATCCACCTAGTCTTGATTCAGAATCAGATGAAGAAGAATCCCCATCTGATAATCAGAAGACAACTTCTGATCAGACTCCATCAGATCAGACACCCTTGACATCAGCTGATCAGCGGGGGTCAGCTGATGAAGGGGGAACGTCAGCTGAGGTTGAGTCAGAGGAGTTGCCTACTGAGACTCAAAATGAGGATCCTTCTCCTCACATAGGCAAAATGATGAGAAGCTATCATCCATCTGATCAGATTATAGGAGACCCATCTAGTAGTGTGCAGACACGAATGATGCTAGACTCTGAAAGTCTTTTCAGTTGTTATGTGTCGCTTCTCGAACCTAAGTCTATTGAGGAAGCTCTATCAGATCCAAACTGGATAACTGCTATGCAGGAAGAACTGCATCAGTTTGAATGACAAAATGTATGGGATCTAGTGGAAAGACCCTTACACAGAAAGATTATAGGCACCAAATGGGTGTTTAAAAATAAAACAGATGAGAACAACATTATTGTTCGAAATAAGGCAAGATTGGTTGCACAAGGTTACTCACAGTCTGAGGGAATAGACTATGATGAAACATATGCTCCAGTTGCCAGATTAGAGGCAATAAGGTTGTTCTTGGCATTTGCTGCATATAAATCTTTCAAAGTCTATCAAATGGATGTTAAGTCTGCCTTCCTTAATGGTGTGTTACTTGAGTAGGTCTATGTGGAGCAGCCTCCTGGGTTTAAGATCAATAACAAGGTCTATAAACTCAACAAAGCCCTATATGGACTAAAACAAGCTCCCAGAGCCTGGTATGATACATTATCTGATTTCTTGACATCAAATGGTTTTTCTAAAGGCAAGATTGATAGAACTTTGTTTAGAAAAGAAGTAGATGGCAACATTTTACTTGTTCAAATTTATGTAGATGATATCATTTTTGGTTCACCTAATCTGACTTTATGTGAAGAGTTTAGTGTTCTTATGAAAAACAGGTTTGAAATGTCAATGATGGGTGAATTAACATATTTCCTAGGATTGCAGATTAAACAGACGAGTAAGGACATATTTATACATCAGACTAAGTATGCTAAGGATCTAATTGAGAAATTTGGGATGACTTCTAGTAGAGAAGTTAAAATACCTATGGCAACTAATTTCTCTATGGATTCAGATGAGCAGGGGATATCCACGGATGCAACGGAGTATCGTGGATTGATTGGATCCCTTCTCTATCTCACTGCTAGTAGGCCAGACATAGCCTTCGCAGTTGGGGTATGTGCAAGATTTCAGTCAAATCCCAAGAAAACTCATCTGGAATCTGCTAAGAAAATCCTTAAATATCTCAAAGGGACTTTGCAAGTAGGGTTGTGGTACCCAGCTGATGACAACTTCGAGCTTTCGGGTTATTCAGACTCAGACTTTGGAGGTTGTAAGATTGACAGAAAGTCCACCTCTGGAACTTGTCAGTTCTTAGGAAACAAGCTGATTTCTTGGTTATCTAAGAAACAGACATCTGTTGCTACCTCCACAACTGAGGCTGAATACATGGCAGCTGGAAGTTGTTGCTCTCAACTTCTTTGGATAAGTCAGCAATTAAGGGATTATAATATTTTCACCTCATCTGTTCCTATTTTCTGTGATAGTAATAGTGCAATTGCTATGACCTATAACCCTGTGTTACATTCTAGATGCAAACATATAGATATCAGACATCATTTTATCAGAGATCATGTTGAGAAAAATGATATTAGAATTGAAAAGATTGCCACTGAATTACAAAGAGCAGACTTACTCACTAAACCTCTAGCTGAAAATAGATTTAAGGAGTTGTGTTTAGAATTAGGATTACTTGATGCATCTTTGACTCATTTTTAACTAATCTGATTGCATTCTAGTGTTCTATTTCTATTTCTTGCTTCATCTATGTCTAGAAAGACTTATCAGACTAGGTTTGTGTCAAAGGACAATCAGGTAGCTGATATCATTGATCTCCTCTTAGGAATCAAGAATCAAGGCATTGTCATATTGACCATATCTGACTTGATAACTTCTTTTCTGACATTTGGTAAATCAGATGAGGATACAATAGTCAGCTGAGTTTCTGAAGAAACAGATGACTATTGAACTCTATCTGATCTACCTTAAGCTACTAATGGTTTTCTTTAAGTCTTTGTCTTTGCAGGAATAGGTCACAAGATCAGATTGTTTCACCTCATCTTCTTTACCTTAAAAGTTTTTATTCAAGCACCTTGTTTTCAAAAATAAACTTCTTAAAATCCTTTTGATTAAATTGGTGAGAAACCCAAAATTTTTTTAAAAAAATAATAATAATAATAAGTCTGAGTCTGTTTTCTTAAAAGAAAAAATATTTTCAAAATTAAACTAAGCTGTTTTTAAATCAGATAGGTTACTTTATCAGATGACTTTCCAAACCCATCTGTTTTTAAACTAAGCTGTTTCTCAAACTCATCTGTTTAGTAAACCCTCAGCTGAAGTAAGATACCACTTGGCTGACGTCAGGTATCATTACTTCTCTGTAAAAAGTAACCTACATATGTCAAATCAACAGTCTATAAAGTAACTATTTACGCATTCCAAAGGCGATTACCATTCACGCGCTGAATCCTAATCGTTATTGTTGATTTTTAACAGTTGGTTTTTAATCAGTGAAAATCTTTTTGAATAAATGGCTCTGATTAATTTAAACTGATAAATTGGCGGTTTCTCTTTCCAATCTATTCCCCTATAAATTCGTCTTCTTCTCCAAAAACACTCTTTTCACTTTCAGAAAATCCCAAACACTCTGTAAATTTTCTCAAATCCTTCCTCAATCAATATATGAGCACTTCTTCAAGAGGAATAACAGCAACAATGGTGGATGTGCATAATGAAACCTACAATAAGAAGGTGAAGTCTGAGATGTACGTCGACTTCGACACCACCACCGATGGAGAATCCAGGGAAATCTTGTCCTTATTAGAGAGGGCTGGATTGAGGACCTTTTGTTCCAAGAAATCCCCTTCCAATAAGACACTGGATATGCGAGGGATAGAGTTCTATGTCAATGGGACATACGAAGATGGTGTTTTCCGAACCAGGGTATACGGAGAGGTCCTGACTGTTTCTCCGGCGGAGGTGGCTCGAATCTTCAACACTCACAGTGAAGGTGTAAACCATCTAATATATAAATCAGACGACTGGGTAAAATCATTTGAGATGATTGCCCGGAATTCTATGAAGGACCGGCGATCGGAGCTAAAGAAGAAGATGCTTCGCCAGAGATATCGCCTTCTGATGACCATTGTCACGAAGGTGATACTTGGAGAACAGAGCTCTCACGATGGGCTGACCAGACCCAAACTCTGCGTTATTCGAACAATTCTGGATGGAGTACAAGCCAACTGGGCTGGTCTGTTACTGGATAAGCTAGAGACGGAAAGGAAGCGTCTGGAGGTTGTTAATGGGAAATGGCATGCGAAGTCGATCACCAGTCTTTTTAACAAAGTGACTATGATCATGGAGGACTTGCTATCAGCTAAGATCAATTGGTCAGACGGGGTCCGAGCTTACACGAAGCAGAAGGGGATTCTGACCAAGGATGAACCACTCGGGGCTCCAGCTGATTCTGATGACGGTGGAGCTAAGGTAGGAGCTCAGGCTCCAGCTGAAGAAGAAGCTGAGGAGGAAGAGGAAGAAGATGTGGAGGCAGAGCTGCCTACTATGAGCTCAGCTGAGGCTGTTCAGCCGATGAAGCTGAAGAAGAAGGCACCAAAGAGGTGGAGGTTGGTGAAAACCTCAGAGTTGGGTGGATCATATGCGGATCAGCCGACTCTTCTTTCTGAGGAAGTGACCACGCTGCAAATTGCAGCTCAGGTGGTCCAGCTGGAGGAGGTCCAAGAAATCAGCTCAGAAGGGACCCCTCCCCAATCCGTGAATAGGTACACTTCTCCCCCTCCCCCTCTCCAACCCACACTGGCAATGAAGAGGTGTCCCAGGCTGGCACCTCGAGCCTGCAAGCTTGACCTACTCCCGAAATAGTCCAAATCCCAACCTCATCTTCCCTCCCCCAAACCCAAACCTCATCTCCTCCACCATCCCCATCTCATATACTGTCCTTCCTCTCTGGACCAGTATTCGCCCCAACCCCCATATCCATATCTCCACCAGCCTTACCCACACCTTCTCAACCCTAACTCATTTTACCCCAAACAATCTCATCTCCCCCACCTACGACTTCACAAATCCCACCTTTACCATCATCACCCCCACCAGAAATCCCACCTCCACCATCAGACACCCCCACCTCATCCACCCCAGCTGAACCTCCTCATGTGGATACCTCAAATATCTTTGGGGATATTCACATGAGCTCCCCCAGTCCAACTTCTCCCACCACCTCTTCCTCATCTGAATCAGAGGAAGAGGCCAGACCAATTCTTGCCATCTCCTCTGCATTTGAAAAACTCCACAACAAGATCATATCCCAGTTCGAGAGGATGATGGAGAAGAAAACACGGAAGGTGATTCGGCGATCCACAGATACCATGCTCGCCAACATGCAGATTCTTGAGGTCAACATGACCGTAAATTTATCAGCCAATCTCAAAGACTGCTGTTGGTTCTACTGAGTGCGCTTGAGGAGGAAGTCAAGGCACTAAAAGAGAAAACAGTGGCGACAATGAAATCGTGGTCTCAACACTCACATCCGATCGAGCGATTTTAAAACGTTGTGCAGCAATAGAGGCCCACTTCAAGGCTATCAAAGATGAAGTTAAAAAGGGGGAAGGAGCTGAAAGCGTAATGGAAACCCTCATAGGTGGTGTCATGTCATTAATCGACAAGCTCGACACAAAGGCGAATACAAACTGAGTTGGAGGCGGCCAAGGCGGAAATCAAAATCAAATCGATGAATTGGCTGCCTTGCAACCGAGGGTAACCCAGTTGAAGAGGCCATCCGAGAGGATGAGGAGAAGAGAAGGAAGGAGGACGAAGAGAAGACAGAGAAGCTGCCGACTCGCATGAAAGAGTCTCGAGGAACCGGAGCCCAAGGGCAAAGGTAAAGGGAAAGCAAGAAGAAGAATGAGAAGTCTCCATCACCGAGCAGATGATCGGCCCAGATCGGCCGAGCGCAAGAGAAAGGAACCGGACTTCTCCAACCTATCAGCCGAGCGCAGATCGAGAAGAATCGATCTCGAGAAGGAGATGTTTGAAAAGAGAGAGAAGAAGAGGCTGAAGAAAATGGGGAAGGCTGAGCTGAAGTGGGACAGGGATACTCGGAAGTGGGTATCCAAAGCTGCAAATGAAGCGGACTTCCGCCCTATCCATCGCACTACAGCTCCTCCGAAATGGTATCAGGGAAATACACCAGCGAATACAAGAAGCAAGCCCTGGATGCCAGATGGATGTACTACTGGTACATCTTGAAGGCATCACCATCTGGAGCAGCCAACGAAGACGTCAGCTGGCATGAATGGATGGAGAAGGAGGACGCCGATCTATATGGGAAGCTGCTCGATGAGGCACATACTGTGTTCAACTGCGATCTGATCGCACCAGCCTATGAGCAGGTCACCCCCAAGCTGAAAGAAGACGGTTCTCCTGATCTGGAATGGGTCAAAACAGTCGTGGCCAAAGCAGAAAGGGAATCCGAGCTCACAGATGAGAGTGATCTAAAACAGCTTAGAGCAAGGATTTTGGTGGCAAGCTAAACATTCCGAGGTGACCGTGGGGAATCTGATAGAACATGATTTTTTCTTTCCTTATCTTTTATTTTCTATCAGTTCTCTTATTTTGTAAATCTGTAAATTTTTGTGAATGAATATATTCGGACTTATGTGAATTATGTGTATCAGTTTCTTTAAAAAAATTTTAAGAAAATTTTAAAATTTTTCTAAGTATAAATCATCTGAGAATTTTATATCTCAGAGTTAAAAACTTTTTCTTAAATTTTTTTTTCATAAAACTCAATTCTCTAAGTACTTCTAAAAGAGTCTAAAAGACTTAAATTTTTTTAAATGCCTTGAATGTGAATGAATCTGTTGTAGTGTGAAAATGTGCCTTGATTTACCTATCTGATTGATTTAACTAAGTCTAGTACTAACTTCAGCTGTGAGTATGTTTCTTTATTATAGGTTTTAACTTCATCAAAAAGGGGGAAATTGTTGAATCAAGAAGTTTTGATGAGTTAAAAAGGGAAGCAGCTCAGGACTGATCAGCCAACCTGAAGAACAACAATGAGAGAATAAGTTTATAAGATAAGCCGATCGACGGGGGTCAAGCACCGACCTAGTCGGTGAGGTCCGATAGCATGCTAGTCATCCGAAGACAAGCTCGAACCTAGTCATCTGCAGGAGACAAACATGAAGAGCTCAAGACGAGGTCAAGATAAGCCGAGTAGAATAAGAAAGGCGAGTTTTCACCAAGTCAGCTGCAGATGAGTAGGAAGAATCAGTGAGGTCAAGAGCGATTTCAAGATTAAGTTTGTTAAGCGGTTTCAAGTTTGTTAGAACTAACTAACAAACTAAACTGTCTTTCAGAGACTTATAAATAGGACTAGATTTTATTCTTCAACACACTTATGCAAGTTTGATTTTTCACACTATTCACTATTATTGTTTTCACAGAGTATTTTTCAAAAGAGATTTCAAATATTTTCTAAGTGTTTATAGAACACTTCACTTCATATCTTCAAAAACACATCTTATTCTTAGAGTTAGATTTCAGAGAGTTGATTAGATTGTTGAAGAACTGAAGTTCAAGTTGTAATTTGTAAAGGTTGTACAGTGAGTAAGTAAGTAGCTAGTGAAGACCTTTCTTCAAAGTTTGAAGAAAGAGAGTGGATGTAGGATTATTCATAATCCGAACCACTATAAATCCTGGTGTTATTTCTTGCTTTCTTTAATTTCTGTTCAAATTACAATATTGTTAATTCAAGATTAAAGTTCAGAATCTTAACTAAAATCTGAATATCAGCCTTTGCTTTTGATCTTGTTAAAAGTTGAGTTCTCAGTCATATTCCGCTGTGTTTAATCTGATGCCTTGAATTGATCTTGAAAAGATTTGAAAAATCTACAAAATCTATTCAAACCCCCCCCCCTTTCTAGATTTTGTTCTAGGAAGCTAACTCAAGGTTTTAATCAACTCAACATTCAGGGACCAACAGAGGACAATGCAAATTTCGGTATTTTGCCTAAGTGTTGACCCCTCTACCCGGGGGATATACAACCTCGACCCTGGGTCGAGGCCAGGGAAATTTTGGCGATTCCCGGGCTCGACCCGACCCCCGAAACTCCTAAAAATGACCTCTATGCCCCTAACAAACCCAAATATGCAAGAAATTACCGTTTTGGTCCCTCGATTTAAGCCCGATCACTCATTCGATCAAGAAGACCGGGTTTTCTTCCTTTTTGCTCATTTTTCACCAACTTTGAAGCTCTCCATCTTTCTTGATTCTTGAATTCCTTTGAAATTTCGATCTCTTCTCAATCAACGTAGTGCGTATACCTACACATGGGCAAAAATAATCATCACTAAGAGATGCATTTATACTCTAAACGATCAACACCCCCAAACTTGAATGATGACTAGAATTCAAAGTTTGGAATGAGAGTAATACAAATACATGCAACTCAAAATGATATCAACAATAAGCTCAACACTATATGAATCCCAAAGCATGATAACACAACCACTTAAGCATGAGCAATTTAGTAACTAACTAAATTTCCCAAAAACGAAACAAAAACACTATTCTACCCAAAAGCACACAAAAGCAAATAAAAAGGATGGGTTGCCTCCCATCAAGCGCTATTTTTATTGTCCTTTGCTGGACTTATTTCTTCACTTCCAAGTCCTTCATCGGAAAAGCCAAGGATAGTGATCCTCCTTCCCGTTATATCTCAATCTTTGTGCTTCGAAATCTAGGAGGTTCACGTAATAGATAGGGCAACCACATATAGAAATGCAAAGTGTCCATGGTTGTCCCCCTTGCTCTCTCTCCATCCTTCTTTTCCATTCCTTTCTTTCAAGGATGCCCAAGCGCTTCATCAACTCTTCCCTATAGTCAAAATTCACAAGAGGTAAAATTAAATCATTAGAAGCATCATTATCAATAAAAGTATGAATTGAAGACTTTGAAGGTATAGGAATGCTCATTTCAATCTTCAATGCTTCCTTAGGTGCTTCTAAATTTTCTTCCTCATTAAAGCTCATGTCCATTAATGGACAATCCTCTTCCTCACTTTTGATAAAGAAAATTTCCACTTTAACCACCTTGCTTGGTCCCTCTACTACATCTTCTTCACTTGCATTTCCTTCCTCCTCTTCTTCTTCTTGATTCTCCATGATGGTTAAGTTCTTCACTTGAAGTAGAATATATTTGAGTTGACTTTTTATCACCATGAATTGAGCTTCAATGATCTCCATATTTCCCTCGATCATTGACTCAACCATAGCCTTGGTCTCGAATATGTCTTCATACAAGGGAAGCATTTCTTCACATCTCATTTCATCTTCCTCAAATTTTTCTAGCATCACTCCAAGCATATCTTTCGATATAGTTCTCACATCATGGAGTCCCCATTCTTCAAATTGAGGAGAAGCTTGTGGCATTTGGTAGTCATACTCATAGCTTCTCCTATCATCATAGTAAGCCCCTTCCGATGCTCCTTGATATTCAAGTCCACAATATGGCTCGAATTGATCATAATGCTCATAGTATGGGAACATCTCTTGAGGTTGGGGAGGAATTTCATCATATCTCCAATCTTCATAATGTGGAGAATACACCCTACTATGTTGATAATACTCTTGATTTCACAAGTATGAGTTGTATCCTTCCATCTAGACAAGATAGCAAAGTATCAAATTCAAACAAAAATAACAACACAAACAAAAATACAATCACTTAAGGTACAAAAACTAATTCCCCGGAAACGGCGCCATTTGATTGGAGTAGTAACCGGGTAAGTGGTATTAAGACCAATCGCAAATATCAAAACCAAGCACAGTCAATTTCAATTAACCCAAGCACGAGAGAGTTAGCCCATGGTGCCACAAGCAATATCCAAGGAAAGAAGATAGAATTGAACAAATACAACACAAATCACAATAATTAAGAAATTGAAGAGAGAAGAGAAGAAGAACATCACCAATAGGTCTTCAATCAATAAAAATAGGAATGCTTGAGTGCTCAATACAAATCTTCAAATGAAATCCAAGCTTGAATTGATGGAACAATAATGATCAAAAGCTAATCTAGAGCTAATCTAATCAACATTAATTGAAATCTAAATCTACCTTCTACACTACCTACAATGGGAAATTGGCTTAGGGCCTAAGAAATCGCCCCAAAACCGCTCCTAACTGCTCTAATGAATTCTGTATTTGGAATGCTCTGCTTCAGCCCTTTAAATAACAAATTTCAGAAAATCCTCCCTCTCGAGTCGAGGCTTAGCCCTCGACTCGAGGCTTCTGCAATTTGCTTCTCCCTCGACTCGAGGCTCCTCCCTCAAGTCGAGGCTTCCCTGTTTTGCACATCCCTTGACTCGAGGCCTCTGGTCCTCGACCAGAGGTTGAGACCAGGGCATTTTTCCGGCCGGGACTCCGCCTCCGACTCCAATTTTTGTCTGTTTTGTTCGTCCCTTCATTCTAAGCATACCGATACTCTCGATTTGGTTAAAACCACCGATTTACCTGTAAAACGGACGAAAAACATCAATAATCTCACAAATAATATTTTTTAGGCAAAATAGTGATACTTTACACATTTAGGCACAAAAACTAACACTTTGGATCACTTTTTGCACTAAAATAGCCCCTAAAAATATGCATCAATTCACTCTAATCAGAAGCCAATTCACTGGCTATTGATAAATCTTCTAAATGTATTATCGGAGTTTAAATTTAGGCGCATTTCTGTTGAAAAGCTTCTGTAAAGAACAATTGTCTATGCTTATCTTGATGTTGTTTTGTTGAATTTTTTTTCTACTGATTCAGGCAAATTGGCAAAGCTCTTGCTCAATTCTAGTTGATGATAAAATCTCTTCAAATATACAAAAATAAAAAAATTGTGTTGATGTTGGTCTCAATACACTTGTGCTTTGTTCATCCCACCTTGTTTTTTTTTTCGCAGGGCATTAGCTCTTAAATTTTTTGGGTTTTAGTTTCAGCTGTGATTTTAGAATGAATTATTTAGGTGGAGATAAAATTAAAAAAAATATATATATCTTGAACAACAATGTAATTTTAGTCTGTAATGCTTGAACAACAATAAAATTCTTTATACTAAAATATTCAATTTTAGTTGCATTGTAGATTTAAAATATATAGTTGAATTTTAGTATATTTTAATTGGACAATATGCAATTAGTTGTACAACTGCACACTTACACACTTGCACTGAATAAAATGAGTTGCATTACACACAATAGGTTGAACATTTATGTAAAAAATATAGTTGAATCCGTACTGGATAAAAAATATAATTGAATCCGTACTGGATAAAAAATATTAATTGCACAACAACAATAAAAATTGAATTACGTATATCAGTGCACTGTAAACCAAATCAAGATATTGTGTTAGATCAAGATTGTTTCGATGAGTTAAAAGACTATTCCAGATGAGCAGACTATGATAAAGAACTCTGAAGACTGAGTTCTAGTACGAAGCTGATCAGACTAGGTCAAGAATAGTTCAAGTCAGCTGGAAACGAGAAATCACAAGTCATCTGGAGACAACCTCAATCCTAGTCATCTGCAGGAGACAAGTATAAAGAGCTCAGACGAGGTCAGGACAAGCTGAGTAGAATAAGAAAGGCGAGTTTTCACCAAGTCAGCTGCAGACGAGTAGGAGGAATCAGCTGAGGTCTCAAGCAGTTTTCAAGATTAAGTTTGTTAAGCAGTTTCAAGTTTGTTAGAACTAACTAACAAACTAACTGTCTTTCCAGACTTATAAATAGGTCTAGGCATTTCATTTTTGAAAAAGATAGAGAACATTTATGCAATTTTTAGTTTACACACTATTCATTATTAATTTCACAAAGTAATTCTTCGAGAAAGATTACAAATATTTTCTAAGTGTTTATAGAACACTTCACTTTAGATTTTCAAAAATACACTTCTATCACATTAGAGTTAGATTTCTCAGTTTGTTCAAGAGGTTGAAGATCTGGAGATTATTGTAAGCTGTAAGTTGTACATTGTAAGTAAGTAAGTGAGTAAGCAAGCTAGTGGAGACCCTTCCCAAGTTTGGTGAAGGAGAGTGGATGTAGGATTTTCATAATCCGAACCACTATAAATCCTGGTGTTATTTCTTGCTCTCTTTAGTTTCTGTTCAATTTACAATTTTGTTAATTCAAGATTAAAGTACAGAATCTTAACTAAAATCTGAATATCAACCTTGCTTTTGATCTTGTAAAAAGTTGAGAATTCAATTATCTTCCGCTGTGTTTAATCTGATATTTTGAATTGATTTTGAAAGATTTGAAAAATCTACAAAATATATTCAAACCCCCCCCCCTTTCTAGATTTTGTTCTAGGAAGCTAACTCAAGGTTATTAATCAACTCAACTTTCCGGGACCAACAAGTGGTATCAGAGCAGTGTTAAGTTGTTCTGATATTGATTTTAGGTCTTGAACAAGATTCTGGAATTATCTTGATTTTCTTCATTTTCTTTCATTACTTACAGTGCTACTAATAAGATTTTGTGGAGTATTTTGTTCTTGTTTCATCATGTCATCAGGGAAAAATAAAAAGTCCAGGAATCTTCCTGAATTTTCCATTGAAGATTATGATTATTGAAAATTTAGGATGGAAAATCATCTGAAAGTCATTCATGATAGAATGGAAGAGGTCCTTGAGGAAGGTCCTATAAAGTTTTATCATGGAGGCACCAGTACTGGAGAAGAGACAGCTGAATCAAGAACTAGACAAGAAAAAAAGAGTTCTGAATTGACGAATGATGAAAGAAAGGTCCACAATCTTGACCAAGTAGCTAGAACTGAAATCATCGAGACTCTTAGTAAAGACTGGATAGAGAAGGTTAAGAGATGCAAAACAGCCAAAGAGATGTGGCAAACTTTAGCCAATGTTTGTGAAGGATCTCGATCAAGTCAAGGAAAACAAGCTACGCCAAGATTGCATACATTTGAAACATTCAAAATGAAAGAAAATGAGTCTCGTGGATCAGTTTGATGTTAGGTTGACCAATCTTCTCAACAAAGCGGTGACCTTGGAAAGAATTATTCAGAGAAAGAGATTAATAACAAGATTCTGAGATCATTAACCAAGAGATGGAGGGAAAAATCTAATATCCTTAAAGCAACTCAAGATTTATCCTCTATTACTCATCATACTTTATTTTTTCATCTTAAAGCTTTAGAGTACGATATTCAGATAGAAGATGAGGAAGATGAGATGGAGTCAAGTACCTCATCCAAGTCTGTTGCCTTTGTCAGTAAAGAAGACAAGGTGTCAACAGAGTCTGTAGGAGCTGATCTATCTCTGAAAGAGCAGATGGCTTTACTAACAAAAAGGTATGATAAATTAAGAATGAAGTATAAGAGAAATAAATTGAGATTTGCAGGTAAGGATAGACAAAGATCCAGATCAGATAGGAAGGTGGATAAATCTTCAGACGATGACAAAAACAAGAGCCAGACAAGAAGATACAGATCACCTGTCAGAAGAAATACTTCCAGTCCCAGATCAGACAAGAGTGTCATTTGCTATACATGCAACAAGCCAGGACATTTCAGCTATGACTGTCCTCAACTGACTCCTAAAGAAAGGGAAGAAAAGAGGAAGAAAAGAGACAGGAGATTTGCAGATCAAAGAGCTTTGTTGGCTGAAGAAAAAGAGCCAAAGAAATCATCATCATCTTCATCATCCTCATCTGATTTCGGATCAGATGATGAGATCTTTCTAATGGCTAATGAGGTAATCTACTATTCATCGTCAGATAATGATTCTTGTCAATCTGTATCTGATCATGACCAAACTGTTATTCATGAGTTATTAAGAGATTTAAAAACATCTTTAGCTGCTTATAAACAGCTAGAGACAGAGAATTTGTTTTTAAAGGATCAGATTCAATTTCTAAATAAAGGCAAGCAGGTGATGAATTGCTCAGAGACTGAGGAAACATTCAAGGGGGAATGTTTTCTTCAAACTGAAGCTAGTACATCAGCCAGCTTACCAGAAAGATTAGAAAATGAATTGAAAATTTTAAAAGACAAATTTGAAGTGATCTGTACTGAAAATGAGTTAATTAAGAAAGACAATGAGAAGTTTGTTTTCAAAATTAGTCAACTTAATAATTCACAATCAGTAATAGATCATATTTTTAATACTTCTCAAAAATCTCATGATAAGACAGGTCTTGGTTATGATAGGAACAATAAATCAGATGTCCAAAAATCTAGAAAATTTGTGAAAGCATCTGTTCAATCAAAGGATATTAAAATTGGTCCATGGAAACCAACTAGTCAGATAAGGACTACATCTTCCAATCTGAAACCAAGAATTCAGCTGAAAACTCCCTATCAGACTAGAAGGAATCCAAGAACCAAAATAAGAAGATTTTCTTATTATAATTCTTTTGATGGAAGAAGCAAATGCTATCCTACATTTCCTAAGTATAGGAAAATTACTCAATCTGAATACAACAAGTTATCATTCAAAAATTATATAATTGTAGACAGATTTGGTAGAAAACTTGAGTCTGATTTATTATCTAAAGATGAGATGTTTATTTGGATACCTAAAGTGATTCTTGACTCAAATGGACCCAAGATCACTAGGGTACCTCAAAACTAATCTGTTTTACAGGATTCACAGGGATCATCACTCAAGGAAGAGATCTTAGCTTCAATATGGTACATTGATAGTGGTTGTTCACAACATATGACCCATAACAAGAAGCTGTTATCAAATTTTCAAAGCATTGATGGTCCAAGAGTTTTATTTGGTGATAATAATTGTGGTCAGACTAAAGGTGTAGGTACTCTGATTATCAAGGATATTCAGGTATCTGAGGTATATTTTGTTGAAGGTTTGAAACATAATCTGCTATCTGTTTCTCAGCTTTGTGATAAAGGATTTCTTGTCAAATTCTCAAAGGATAAACGTGATATTTTAGATAATTCTTCAGATAAGGTACTATTAACTGGCTTCAGACATATTAATGTCTATGTGGCCAACTTTAATAGTTGTCCCAAAGATACCTGTCTGATAGCTAAGGGTGGAGAAGATCTCAGCTGGCTATGGCACAAGAGGCTTAGTCATCTGAATTTCAAAACTCTTAGTAAACTAGCTAAAAAGAACCTTGTCAAGGGATTACCTGGAAAACTCTTATCCACTGATCTTAAATGTGATGCTTGTCAAAAAGGTAAACAGTCTAGACACTCATTTAAGAGTATTAACTCCTCTTCATCTGAAAGAGTGTTGCAACTACTTCATCTGGATTTGTTTGGACCTGTTTCACCTCTCATTTTCAGTGGAAGGAAATATACTCTTGTTGTAGTAGATGACTTTTCTAGATACACTTGGGTTATATTTCTTTTCAAGAAAAATGAGACTATGAACAAGATTCCTGATCTGTTCAGACAGATTCAGAGTGAAAAGAGTGTTAATATTATTAAAATAAGGAGTGATAAGGGCACATAATTTTTGAATTCTTGTTTATCTAATTTTTTCAATGAGTGTGGAATTATTCATGAGACATCTTCAGCAAGAACTCCTCAACAAAATGGAGTGGTTGAAATAAGGAATAAAACTTTGAAGGAAGCAGCCAGGAGCATGTTGGATGAGTATAATACCCCTCATAGGTTCTGGGCTGAAGCCATCAACACAGCTTGCTATACCCAGAACAGGTGCTTAGTTATCAAAGACAAGGGTAAGACTCCTTATGAGATTTGGAAAGGTAAGATTCCAAGGATCTCATACTTCAAAGCTCTTGGTTGTAAGTGTTTCATCCATAACAATGGAAAATCTAAGTTAAGAACTTTTGATGCTAAAGCAGCTGATGGAATATTCTTGGGTTATTCCAATACTTCAAAGGCATTTAGGGTTTTTAACAAGACAACCCTTTGTGTGGAGGAAACCCCTCATGTTGTTTTTGATGAGTTGTATTCCTTCTCAGATAAAGTGAATCAAATTTCTGAAAATCTAAATAAAATTGAACTATCCAAGACTAAACATAGAACTGTCTATCTACCTAGTCTTGATTCAGAATCAGATGAAGAAAAATCCCCATCTGACAATCAGAAGACAACTTATGATCAGACTCCTTCAGATCAGACACCTTTGACATCAGCTGATCAGCAAGGGTTAGCTGATGAAGGGGGAACGTCAGCTGAGGTTGAGTCAGAAGAGTTGCCTACTGAGACTCAAGATGAGGATCCTTCTCCTCACATAGGCAAAAGGATGAGAAGCTATCATCCATCTGATCAGATTATAGGAGATCCATCTAGTAGTGTGCAAACACGAATGATGCTAGACTCTGAAAGCCTTTTCAGTTGTTATGTGTCGCTTCTTGAACCCAAGTCTATTGAGGAAGCACTATCAGATCCAAACTGGATAACAGCCATGCGGGAAGAACTGCATCAGTTTGAAAGGCAAAATGTATGGGATCTAGTGGAAAGACCCTTACACAGAAAGATTATAGGCACCAAATGGGTGTTTAAAAATAAAACAGATGAGAACAATATTATTGTTCGAAATAAGGCAAGACTGGTTGCACAAGGTTATTCACAGTCTGAGGGAATAGACTATGATGAAACCTATGCTCCAGTTGCCAGATTAGAGGCAATAAGATTGTTCTTGGCATTTGCTGCATATAAATTTTTCAAAGTCTTTCAAATGGATGTTAAGTCTGCTTTTCTTAATGGTGTGTTACTTGAGGAGGTCTATGTAGAGCAACCTCCTGGGTTTAAGATCAATAACAAGGTCTATAAACTCAACAAAGCTCTATATGGATTGAAACAAGCTCCCAGAGTCTGGTATGATACCCTATCTGATTTCTTGACATCAAATGGCTTTACTAAAGGTAAGATTGATAGAACTTTGTTTAGAAAGGAAGTAGATGGAAACATCTTACTAGTTCAAATTTATGTAGATGACATAATTTTTGGTTCACCTAATCTGAAATTATGTGAAGAGTTTAGCATTCTCATGAAAAACAGGTTTGAAATGTCAATGATGGGAGAATTAACATACTTTTTAGGCTTACAGATTAAACAGATGAGTAAGGGTATATTTATACATCAGTCTAAGTATGCTAAGGATCTGATTGAGAAATTTGGAATGACAACTAGCAGAGAAGTTAAAATACCTATGGCAACTAACTTCTCAATGGATTGAGATGAGCGGGGATACCCACCGATGCAACGGAGTATCGTGGACTGATTGGATCTCTTCTCTATCTCACTGCAAGTAGACCAGACATAGCTTTTGCAGTTGGGGTATGTGCAAGATTTCAGTCTAATCCCAAGAAAACTCATTTGGAGACGGCTAAGAAAATCCTTAGATATCTCAAAGGAACCTTGCAAGTAGGGTTATGGTACCCAGCTGATGACAACTTTTGGTGACAGATTATTGATTCAGACTTTGGAGGATGTAAGATTGATAGAAAATCCACTTACGGAACTTGTCAATTCTTAGGCAACAAATTAATTTCTTGGTTATCCAAGAAATGCAGACATCTGTTGCCACCTCTACAAATCAAGCCGAATACATGGCACCTGGAAGTTGTTGCTCTCAACTCCTCTGGATTAGTCAATGACTTAGAGATTATAATATTCAAACATCACTGTTCCTATTTCTTGTGATAGTAATAGTGCAATAGCAATGACTTACAATCCTGTTCTACATTCTAGATGTAAGCATATAGATATTAGGCATCATTTCATTAGGGATCATGTTGAAAAGAATGACATTAGAATTGAGAAAATTGCCACTGAATCACAAAGAGCTGATATTCTTACAAAACCATTAGCTGAATCTAGGTTTAAAGAAATGTGCTTAGAATTAGGATTACTTGATGCATCTTTAGCTGATTTCTAATTCGTGTGCATCTGTTTCCTTATTTCTTTTCGCTTCTTTTCTTTAAATTAATGTCTAGAAAGAATTATCAGCCTAGATATGTGTCAAAGGGCAATCAGGTAGCTGATATCATTGATCTCCTTTTAGGAATCAAGAATCAAGGATTAGTCATATTGACCTTATCTGAATTGATAATTACTTGTCTGACATTGAGTAAATCAGACAAGGACACAATAATCAGCTGATCTCCTGAGAAAACCAGATGACTATTTAGATCCTATCTGATTTACCTTAAGCTTCTGATGGTTTCTTTTTGAGTATATGTTTTTGCAGGAACAGGTCACAGATCATACTGTTTTATCTAAACCTCTTTATTCAAACCTCTTTATTCTGTTATTTTTGTTTCAAAATAAACTACATTTTTTTTAAAAATGATTGAACAACCTTGTTTTAGAAAAGTAAATCTGAGTCTGTCTTGTTTAAAATTGTTTTGAAATTGCTAAAAAGTTACATCTAAGCTGTTGATTTTCAAAATCAGACAGGTTACTGTATCAGATGACTTTCCAAAACCCGTCTGTTTTAAACTAATCTGTTTTTCAAACTCTTTTGTTTCGAAAACCTTTAGTTGAAGTAAGATACCACTTGGCTGACGTCAGGTATACTTACTTCTCTGCATAAAGTAACCTATATCGGTCAAATCAACAGTCTATAAAGTAACTATTTACGCATTCCAAAGGCGATTACAATTCACGCGCTGAATCCTAATCGCTTATCTTAGTTTTTAACCGTTGATTAATACTCAGTAAAAACTTTTTGAATAAATGGCTCAGATTAATTCAAGTTTTCGAAAATGGCGGTTTCTCTTTCCAATCTTCCCCCCTATAAATACATCTTCTTCTTCCCTAAATCATTTTCTTTCCATTCTCAGAAAACCTGCATATATTTTCAAACCTTTTTTTTCATTCACAATATTTCCAATGGCATCTTCTTCTAAAACCACCAAAACTCATAAACCCAAATACATCTCTACCAATATTTCTCATTTCAAGATGAATGAGGAATTTTTCAAAAACCGATTAAAGGCAGGAATGTATGTTGATTTCGAAACAACCAATGACCCTGAATCAGCAGAAATTCTTCGTCTTCTCGAAGCCTCGCGACTCAGAGGTTTTCTATCTATGAAGTCTCCACAAAACAGAACGGCAGATTTGCTAGGAGCAGAGTTTCTGGCAAGAATGGAGGATACCCAGGATGGGTTTGATACCTCTGTGGATGGGATGACTCTGAGCTATTCTAGGGAGAACATATCCAGGATTTTTGATACGTCAATGGAGGGAGTTAATCCATTGACGTACAAAGAGGATGAATGGGAAGAGTCCTTTGATATGATGGCGAGGGTTACTTACAGGGGAACTCGCAGGGATTTAAAGAAGAATCTGTTAAGAAGGAGGTTTAGGTTACTAATGACAGTAGTTACAAAGGCTGTGTTGGGTGAGCAAAGCTCACATGATGGGTTAACCAAACCCAGATTGTGTGTAATGCGAGCCATTTTAGATGGTGTGCAAGTGAATTGGGTAGACTTACTGATTCATAAGCTGAGGGAGGAAAAGAAGCGCCTCACTTTCAAGTCATCTGCTGAGGGTTGGATTCCTACTTCAACAGTCAGCTTATTCAACAAAATCACTGTTTTAATTGAAGGGCTTAATAGGGAGGCTGACTGGAGAGTAGGTACCAAAAAGTACTCCAAACAGAAGGGAATCCTCACCAAGGATGACAGGCTTGGAGGAAATCCAGACTCGGATGATGAGTCTGATGCAGCCAGGGCTCAGAGGCTGGAGGCAGCAGCTGCAGAAGTTCAGAGACCAGCAGCTGAACCAGCCGAGGTGGCCCCAGTCGAGGTAGAAACAGAGGGACATGAGGCAGCAGCAGCTGAGGTCGCACCTCAAGAAGAATCTGTCGGAACAGTTGCTGCAGTCCCAAGGACGTTTCAGAGGAGAAAGAAAAGGAGGCTGGTGAAAGCAGCTGAGAAGAAGAAGGGAGAAAGTTCATCTGCAGCTGTTCACAAGGCTGCCTCAGATGAAGAAGAGGAGGAGGAGGTAGAAATTCCATTGGTAAGGAGGCCAAGACGCGCTACTCAGAGCTCTGAAGGATCCACCAAATCTGGAGGGTCAGAGCAGCAGATGGAGTTGACAACCCTGCTACCAGAGGAGGTCCCAGTCCTTTAAATAGCAGCTGAGGTTGGTCAGCTAGAGGTCCCACTCTCCCCAATCAAGGAAGCTGCTCTTTCCCCTATTCCAGAGGCAGGTACAAGTCTTTCTCCATCTCCTACCTTATCTCCTGTACCTGGCAGTGAAGAAATGCCCCAGGCTGGCATTTCTGAGCCTTTGACTCAGCCTGAAATCCCACCAGTCCAAATAGGCAATGAAGAAGTATCCCAGGCTGGTACTCCAGAGCCTCTCCAACAGCCTACCTCCCCCACAATCCAAATCCAAATCCCACCCATAGAATCTTCACCTCCACCAACAACACCCACAAAACCATCTCCCCCACCCTCATCTGAACAAATACCTCTCCCCATAGTCCAAACCTCTCCAATACCAGTAATATCCTACTCTTCTCTCCCATCTATTCAAACTCAACCTACCTCTCTCCCACATACTCAACCAGAACCCATTCCCTCTTCATCTGATTCCTCATCTGAGGATGACGACGATGACCTAAGCCCCACCTCCGCCATCTCTTCTATCCTCAGCCTTGTCGAGAAAAAGATAAACTCTACCTTCAGACGAAAAATGAAGAGGAGGACAAGGAGAATGGTTGAAGCTGTCACAGACACAATGCTAGCCAGCATGAGGGAAGTAGAGGTAACATTGTCTGATAAAATCATAAGTGTCACTAACTCTGTGCTGGCTGGTAAAGTGAAATCGATGGAGGATGAGCTGAGGGCATTGAAAGAGGAAGTTAAGGGTTATAATCAGCTGGTAGTGAGTGAGTTGGCTGTAGATCACTCAGACTTCAGGGCCAAGTGCAATATATTGGATGAAAAACTCACAGCCTTGGCAGATGAAGTTAAAAAGGGGGAAAATGCTGAAGCTGAAAAGAGACAAGCCCTCACAGCTGTGGTCGAGGAGACCAGGAAAGATGTAGGCATGAAGGCCAACACAGCTGATCTGGAGGCAGCCAGGGAGGAAGCTCGAATCAAGTCTGATGAGCTGGCTGCTCTCCAGCTGAGGGTGAGTCAATTAGAAGAAGCTATTAAGGAAGATGAGGAGAAGAGAAGGAAAGAAGAGGAGGAAAGGACCGAAAAGCTCTTGGCTCAGCTAAAAGAATCCGAATCTGAAGGAGCCAAGGGGAAAGGAAAGGAAGTAGCAGTCACTGAGCCCAGATCAGCTGAACTTGTTACCAGGGCTGCTACTAAAGGAAAAGGAAAGAGGGAAGCTGATTATTCTAATCTCTCAGATGAGCAGATCAAAAGAATTAAGAGAGAGATGGAATATTTTGGCAAGAAAGAAAAGAAGAGGCAGAGAAAGAAGAAAGACTCCAACGTCTTCTGGAGTGCTGCTGAGCGGAAATGGTTAGTCAAGGATCAAGGCAGCGGGAAATTCAGGCCATTCCACAACACGTCTGCTCCTCCTAAGCTGGCTTGCGGAAAGTATGCTACTGAATACAGAGAGAAAAATCTGGAGGGAATGTGGATATACTACTGGTATATTCTCAAGGGCCCTGGAGCATCTCAGCAAGATCCAGATTTAGCTTGGCATGAGTGGATGGAGAAGGTAGATGCGGAGTTCTATCATCGTCTGCTGGAAGAAGCCGATGTAGAGTTCAATGTCAACCTGATCTCTCCAGCTTTTGAGTATGCCATCCCTGCCAAGAAATCAGATGGATCCCTGGATCTAGACTGGGTCAAGGGTATTTTGTAGAAGGCAGAGGCTGAATCTGGACTTACTCAAGATGAAGATCTGAAGCAGCTTAGGAGGCGTGTATTCAATTGGCTAATGATCCCAGATGAAGACCAGTGGGAAGACTGATAGAAACAGGATTTTTCTTTTCCTTATCTTTCTTTTCTATTATCTTCTCATCTGTAATCTTTGTAAATCCAATGTGAATATACTGTGTTTGATTCATTTTATGTATCTTATTTTTCTTAAAGTTATTTTTACTGCTTTAAGAAAAACTTAAAATTTTCTTAAGTATAAGTCATCTGAGAATTTTATCTCTCAGACTTAAAATTTTTTTTAAATTTTTTTTAACCTAAGTATTAAGACTCATGTGTTTTCCTAAGTGTTTTTAAGGGAGTCTAAAAGATCTAAAGTTTTCTTATTTGAATAAATCTGTTGTAATGTGAAGAATGTACTTTGATATACCTATCTGTTGATCTTGATAAACTCTGAACTAACTTCAGCTGTGAGTGTGTTTATTCTTGTAGGTTTTAACTTCATCAAAAAGGGGGAAATTGTTAGATCAAGATTGTTTTGATGAGTTAAAAGACTATTCCAGATGAGCAGACTATGATAAAGAACTCTGAAGACTGAGTTCTAGTACGAAGCTGATCAGACTAGGTCAAGAATAGTTCAAGTCAGCTGGAGACGAGAAATCACAAGTCATCTGGAGACAACCTCAATCCTAGTCATCTGCAGGAGACAAGTATAAAGAGCTCAGACGAGGTCAGGACAAGCTGAGTAGAATAAGAAAGGCGAGTTTTCACCAAGTCAGCTGCAGACGAGTAGGAGGAATCAGCTGAGGTCTCAAGCAGTTTTCAAGATTAAGTTTGTTATGCAGTTTCAAGTTTGTTAGAACTAACTAACAAACTAACTGTCTTTCCAGACTTATAAATAGGTCTAGGCATTTCATTTTTGAAAAAGATAGAGAACACTTATGCAATTTTTAGTTTACACACTATTCATTATTAACTTCACAAAGTAATTCTTCGAGAAAGATTACAAATATTTTCTAAGTGTTTATAGAACACTTCACTTTAGATTTTCAAAAATACATTCTATCACATTAGAGTTAGATTTCTCAGTTTGTTCAAGAGGTTGAAGATCTGGAGATTATTGTAAGCTGTAAGTTGTACATTGTAAGTAAGTAAGTGAGTAAGCAAGCTAGTGGAGACCCTTCCCAAGTTTGGTGAAGGAGAGTGGATGTAGGATTTTCATAATCCGAACCACTATAAATCCTGGTGTTATTTCTTGCTCTCTTTAGTTTCTGTTCAATTTACAATTTTGTTAATTCAAGATTAAAGTACAGAATCTTACCTAAAATCTGAATATCAACCTTGCTTTTGATCTTGTAAAAAGTTGAGAATTCAATTATCTTCCGCTGTGTTTAATCCGATATTTTGAATTGATTTTGAAAGATTTGAAAAATCTACAAAATCTATTCAAACCCCCCCTTTCTAGATTTTGTTCTAGGAAGCTAACTCAAGGTTATTAATCAACTCAACTTTCCGGGACCAACATATTGTATATTATCGAAAATAAATAACTATTACAAATTTTAAAGGGGGACAAAAGAAGGGTAAGCTGTAATTCAATTAATTTTTCAATTTAGATCTCGTTCACAAATTTATGATTTCAAACTCAATTTAGTTTTTTTTTTTAAAAAAAAATCTATTTAGCTCCTCTTATTGCTCAAAATTTTTTTACAAACCCCATTCATAGCTGCAAATGTCAAAGTTCTCATGTTATCTTCATGGCTCACTCTTCTCGATCTTCTCCCCCTTTATCTGATTGGAACCCACAAGACCCCAATTTCTGTAAATGGTCACACACTTCATCCTCTCCCACTAATTTCATCACATAAATCGATATTCAATCCATTCATTCGCTCTCTCATTTCCGGTGCTAATCTCACCGCAACCTCCCGCCCGAAGTCGGCGACTCTATTTCATTGGGAAAAATCGATGTCAGTTCCCGGCGAGTATTGAAAAACTAAAAAATCTTGAGGAATTGACTTCGTATTCAAATCAGCTCACCCGGGAATTTTCGCCGGAGGTCGGCGGCTGAAGTGTCTTGAAAGACCTTGCATTGTTCGACAACAACGGAGATCGGAATGCTATCTGCATTAGAAGCCCTACACCCCAGAGGGAATCAGGATCTCGACGGAGAAATCCCCGATGAAATTGGGAATTGAAATGCCTAATACTAAAATCTCACTTAGTGATTCACGAAAATGAAATTGATTTTGTTGAAAACCTCATTTTCCCTTTTCTTTCCATTTGTTGTGTTGTTCTCTAGCTCTTCCTCCCTCTGTCTCAACCAAAATAAAATCTCATGATAAGTTTTTCTCTACTTGGGTATTGTGCCTGTATTACAAAAGAGTGAATTTTACCTACAAAGCTTTAGTACAATCAATCAGTTTCGCACTATGTAATAGCATATTGGTCATTTCATTCTACAAATTGTATGTCTTAGCAATTTTAGTTTTTTCGCGTATGGCATTGTAATTTTAACTTCTAAATTGTAGCTGAATGTAACTACCCCTATAAAAATATCATTTAAAATTAAAGGAAAACTCAAATCATAAAAAATAAATACACTCATCAATGTTGCCAAAAAAAAAAAAAGTAATATGAGAAATACCAATACTTATCAAACAGAGCACAAGAAATAAAATCTAAAAATCAATGAAACATGTACTACAACAAATTTATAAATCTAAAATACTGATTAACGAAAAGCATTTACCTGTCGGTTCCTTGAGGCACTTCTTTTGACATCAGAGCATGGACATTTATACCTCTGCAAATAATAAATTTATTATTACACGAATAAATAAAATGATAATATAATTAATAAAGTTATAAAATACTAAATCTTATTAAATAAACAATAATATTTCCTAACCCCGATGCCGGGTGATCGTATGAGACGGGGAATACCAGTTGAGCCAACAGTAACCAATGGACCTCCATCATTAAGTATATTCTGGATACTTTCTCGATACTCTCGAACTTCCATTCTAGGACCTCAACCATGAACGAATACGTGATTTATCACAATCAGAGAAAGAGGAATAATTAGACAAACAAAGTCCGTATCTCAAACATTTAAACATCAAATTCGTCGTCTCCTCTTGAGCATCCCATAAAGCAACATTGATTTTATTATTTTCTTCCTCCTCCGTAAAAGAGTTGGAAAAAATCCTAAAAAAAATAATAAAACAACTAAGATTATTATAAAAAAAACATAAATTTAAGAAGTATATACTCATAGCATAAAAGAAAACAACACACACACACACACAAAAAAAAAAATACCATAACTCGAAATATCATGACTACGTAACTATTTTTGTTTCACATCACATACGGTCTATTCCAAATCAGAAGAAATGTCAATAATCTTCTCTTTCGCGTAAACACTTAAGTTAGGTTCATCTTCAGCCATTACTTACATGAAAATAGAAAAATATAATTATAAAAGTAAATTTTGAAAACAATTAAAAAAATAACACTTCAATTATTGTAGAAATATGATAACACTTTATTAACAAAAAATCTACGTTAACTAATGAAACAATGATGGATAACATTGAATACACACCAAAGATTGTCCAAACCACAATACAGAGAAGTAATGATAAAATTTAATATACAAACCCTAATGGTTAAATGAACCACATTAAATATACAAACCCTAAACTTGCCAAAGTGTATTCGAAAATTAGATCAACGACTAAGATCACTCCAATTATACTAATAAAAAAATCAACTATTTGGCTCCTTAATCGTGGCAATATAGTCACGGTTCGTCCATTTATAATCATAACCAAATATTCCTAAATTAATCATGCGTAATATATGAAAGAGTCAAATCAAGAGATTTTTATAGTAATACACAATTGTCAAATCAATTTCTTAATTTTTGCTAATAATCAGTGAATAGTAGTTAATTTATAACTAACATTTTGTTGGTCCCGGAAAGTTGAGTTAATTAAAAAACCTTGAGTTAGCTTCCTAGAACAAAATCTAGAAAGGGGGGGTTTGAATAGATTTTGTAGATTTTTCAAATCTTTCAAAATTAATTCAAAATATCAGATTAAACACAGCGGAATAATTGGATTCTCAACTTTTTATAAGATCAAAAGCAAGGTTGATATTCAGATTTTAGTTAAGATTCTGAATTTTAATCTTGAATTAACACAATTGTAAATCAAACAGAAACTAAAGAAAGCAAGAAATAACACCAGGATTTATAGTGGTTCGGATTTTAATAATCCTACATCCACTCTCCTTCTTCAATCTGAAGAAGGGACTCTGCTTACTACTTACTTTCTCACTTTCAGCTTACAACTTACAACTCGTACAAATCTTCAAATCTTCAATCTCCTAACCCCTTCTTCTAGAAATATAACTATTACAGTGTGTATTGGATTTTGAAGATTACAAGAAAAGTGTTCTAAAAACACTTAGAACTTTTTGAAAACTCTCTTGAAATACTTGAGAAAAGATTGTGATTGAAATCTGAGTAGTGAATAGTGTGAAAAATCGAATATGCATAAGTATCCTATAAAAATAATATCTAATCCTATTTATAAGTCTGATAAGACAGTTAGTTTGTTAGTTAATTCTAACAAACTGAAAACTGCTTAACAAACCTATTCTTGATAACTGTTCTCGACCTCAACTGATTCTTCCTACTCGTCTGAAGCTGACTTGGTGAAGACTTGCCTTTCTTATTCTACTCAGCTTGTCTTTACCTCGTCTGAGCTCTTCATGATCGTCTCCTGCAGATGACTAGTTTTGAGCTTGTTTTCAGATGACTTGTAGACTTTGATCTCCAGCTAATCTTAATCAGCTCTTGACCCAGTCTGATCAGCTTATAATCGAATCCTGATCTGAGCTGTTTATAAATGTTGTATGCTCATCTGGATTTCTCCTTTTAACTCATCAAAACTCTTCTTGGTCTAACAATTTCCCCCTTTTTGATGAAGTTAAAACCTACAAGAAAGAGACTTACTCACAGCTGAAGTTAGTTTATAGTTAATCAAGATTATCAAATAGATATTTCAGAGCACATATTTCACAACTCAAAAGATTCATTTCAAAAAAATAAAGTCTTTTAGACTCTTTTATAAGTACTTAGAAACAAAAACTGAATCTTAAGACTTTTAAAAAAAAAACTTTTTCAAAATTTCAAGTTTGAGAGATAAAATTCTCAGATGACTTTTACTAAAATAAAATTTAAGTTTTTTTTTTTTTTTCTTTTTTTTTTTTTAAAAAAACTAAGACAAATAAATCACAAACGATCAAATATATTCATTCAAATATTTACACATTTACAATGATCAAAAGATAAAAAGATAAGGAAAAGAGAAAAGATCCTTTATCAGACTCCCCACTGATTGGATTCAGGAATATCCAACCAGGTAAAGACTCTCTTCCTTAGCTTTTTCAACTCCTCCTCGTCTTTTAACCCGGACTCAACCTCGGCTTTGGCAATGATGCCTTTGATCCAGTTCATGTCGACTGGGCCGTCTGGATTGGTCTTGGGCCTTCCTTTTTCATAGGCTGGAGCACACAGATCAGCATTGAAGAATTTATCAGCTTCTACCAGCAGCCTCTGATAGAAATCCTTGTCCTCCTTTTCTATCCACTCATGCCACTTTAGATCTTCGTCTGGCTCAGCTGAATCAGATCCCTTCAGGATGTACCAATGATACATCCATCTGGCTTCCAAATTCTTTTCTTTATACTCTTTGAGAAGTCTGCCAGCTACGACCTTAGGTGGATTAAGTGTCCTGTGATATGGCCTAAATTCAGACTCATCCGCCTCCTTCATCTCCCATTTTCTGACATCTCTGCTCCACCTCATCTCCAGTCATTTGCTCTTCTTTTTCAGCTTCTTCCTTTCTCTTTCTCCATAGAAAGCCTGTTCCCTCATGATCCTGCTGATCTGTTCCTCGGGCGGAGTTAGAGTAATCGAGCTCCCTCTTCCTTTTCTCGAGAGATAGTGAGCTTAGGACTCAAGACTTTGACAGAGCAGATTCTCGCAATCATCTTTCCTTTCCCCTTCCCTTTCACCTCATTTGCTTTTGTCTCGATTCTTTTAGCTTTGTCAAGAAATTTGAGCAGTCCTTTCTTCTTCTTCTTTCTTTCTCCTCTCCTCATCTTCCTTCAATGCCTCCTCGAGTTGGCTGACCCTCGGTGAAGTGCAGCCACTCATCTCGATTTGATGCGAGCTTCTCTCTCGGGTTGTCTCCAACTCAGTTGTGTGCTAGCCTTTGTCTCAACTTTGCTTTTCGTCTCATCTAACACAGCTGTGAGTGCCAACTCTCTTTCCTTTACCTCCTTCACCTCCTTTTCCCCCTTTTTTACTTCATCAGCCAAGGTAGTCAGCTTCGTCTCCAGTTCACTGCATTTAGCCCTGAAATCTGACTTGTCCAAGGCCAACGAATCTACCACAATTGAGTTGTACTCAGAGACTTGTGATTTCAATCCTTTTACCTCCTCGTCCATAGCTGTCACCTTTTCAGCAAGAACAGATTGAGTTATAGATGTAATCTTTTCAGTAAGATTTACCTCTACTTCTCGCATATTTGTGATCATTGCTTCTATGACAGCTTTCACCATCTTCTTCGTCCTCCTCTGGAGCTTTTTCTCGAACGTCTGCTTCATCTTCCTCTCCATTTGAATAATTATGGAAGTGATAGCAGATGTGGGACTTAGGGCACTTTCCTCCTCCTCAGATGAGGATTCGGAAGAAGAAGAGGTAGAGGGGGGAGGTTCAGAAATTTGAGGTTGAGGAATTGGGGAGCTCATCTGAATGTCTTCAAGAAAAGAGTAAGAGGTGACGTCTATTTCTGGGGGAGTAAAGTGTTGGGTTTCAGATGGGGTGGGGTTGGATGTAGTGATTGGTTCTATTTGTGGAGAGATGGTTGGGGGAATAGTAAATTCAGGTTGGGTTGTAGTGGGGGTTTCAGTTTGGGTGGTGGTGGGAGTGGTTTCAGATGATGTTTGGACTGTTTGGGGCAACTGTGGCTGTTTCAGATGCTCGGAGGTGCCAGCCGGGCACACCTCTTCATTGCCAGGTGGGGATTTTGAGGGAGAGAGAGATGAAGCAATACCTTCCTCCTGGATGGGTGAAAGCACAACTTCCTTGACTGGAGAAGCTGGGACATCCAGCTGCTCCACCTCAGCTGCGATTTCTACCACCGGTATCTCTTCTGGTAGGAGAGTGGAGACTTCTGTCTGGCGACCAGAGCTGCCAGAAGATTCAGACGTCCTGGAGGACCTCCTCTGAAGAATAAATTGATTATCTTCATCGGAGTCCTCATCTGTCTGCTGACTTGTGGCTGGCTCAGCTACTGGTGCCCTGTCTGCAGCCCTGACTAGCCTCCTCCTAGACCTCCTTCTTGTTGGAGACCTTGTAGAAGTTGCTGCCTCCTCAGCTGTTACTTCTACAACAGCTGGATCCTCGGCTGGTTGAGCTTCTGCAGCTGGTTCGGCCACCCCAGCTGCTGGAGGTTGGGGTACTACTGCTGGCCTTTGTACTCCTGCGGCTGCCAGCTGCTCCCTTTGCCTCTGAGCATCATCAGACTCATCATCAGAGTCAGGCAACCCTCCAATCCATTCATCTTTTGTCAGCAGCCCTTTCTGCTTTGAATATTTCTTTAAACCCTCCCTTGTTTCAAATCTTTTATTCAATCCTTCCATCAACACTGTGATCTTATTAAAAAGACTCACATTCGAAGTGACTGTCCAGTCTCCATTGGTTGGGTTAAACAATAACCTCAGCTTTTCCTCTTTCAGTCTCCTAAACAATACATCTACCCAATCCACCTGTACTCCATCAACAATGGCTCTCATACAGCACAATCATGACTTTGTCACTCCATCATGGGAGCTTTGATCTCCTAGGATTGACTTTGTGACGATTGTCATGAGCAGCCTGAACCTTCTCCTCAACATGTGTTTCTTTAATTCTCTCCTAACACCCCTGTATGTAACCCTCGCAAACATATCAAACGATTCTTCCCAATCGTTCTCCTTATACACCAAGGGATTGACCCCTTCCATCGAAGTATCCAGAATCCTTGCAACATTTTCTTTTGAGTATTCTAGCTGGGTACCTTCAACCGTCGTTTTGAAACCATCCTCTGTGAATTCACTCCTTGCCAGAAATTCTGCTCCAATGAAATCAGCAGTCTTGTTCAATGGAGATTTAAGCGAGCAAAACCCTCGTAGTCTTGAAATTTCCAGGAGTCTGATGATTTCTCTGGATTCTCTGTCATTTGTAGTCTCAAAATCTACATACATCTCAGCTTTTAATTTGTTTTTGACAGAATCAGTAAGCATTTTGAAATCAGATCCTGAAGCGGATATATAAGAAGGTGGTTTTGGGGTTTGGGAAGAAGAAGATGCCATTGATAAATTTTTGAGAGTAAGAAATTTTCAGAAAACTTTGATAGCAGGTAATTGTGAAAGTAAAAAAAAAAATTAAAACTGATGAAGGTAAGTTTTTAAACGGAGGGGAAGAGAGAGGGAAAGTTTAGGAAATCGAAACGTGGCACGATCTCAGGGTTCTGATTTTTAAACCGTCGATTAAAAAGGCGCGTGTAAAACATCATCGGTTTTGCAAGAAAATCGATTTGAATTCAGGCGCGTGATCTACACGCATCTTGAATTGCGTAAAAAGTAACCGTTTATCCTACGGATTAGACGGCTAATAGACTTACTTTATCAGAAGTAATTAGTATACCTGACGTAAGCAATGAGATGTCTTGCTTAGTATTCAGGTATTCTATTTCAGACTTGGTAAAAGGTCAGACTAGGTCAAGAAAATCTTATCTGATATTTTTCCGAAAACTCTTTCCTAGTCTGATTTTTGAAAGAAACAACAAAGTATTTTCAGCTTTGTTACAAAACAGATTACTTGAAATACATGCTTAAGAACTTTATTTGAAAACAACAATTTTGAGAAGAACAAGGATGAAGGTTCTCTGAATGAAGAGATTTATGAATCTAATCTGATATCCTTATTCCTGCAAACAAGCTCATCAAAACTTATTAGTAGCTGAGGTAGATCAGATAGGGTGTAGATAGTCATCTGTTTTTCAGAAAATCAGCTAACTATTTTGCCCTAGTCTGATTTACCATATGTCAGATAAGCAATTATCATGTCATATAAGGTCAATATGACTAATCCTTGATTCTTGATTCCTAAATAGGAGATCAATGATATCAGTTACCTGATTGCCCTTTGACACATATCTAGTCTGATAATTCTTTCTAGACATTTTAAGGAAAAGAAAAGATAAGAAATAAGGAAACAGATGCACACAAATTAGAAATCAGCTAAAGATGCATCAAGTAATCCTAATTCTAAACACATTTCTTTAAACCTAGATTCAGCTAATGGTTTTGTAAAAATGTCAGCTCTTTGTGATTCAGTGGCAATTTTCTCAATTCTAATGTCATTCTTTTCAACATGATCCCTAATGAAATGATGCCTAATATCTATATGCTTACATCTAGAATGTAGAACAGGATTGTAAGTCATTGCTATTGCACTATTACTATCACAGTAAATAGGAACAGCTGATGTTTGAATATTATAATCTCTAAGTTTGTTGACTAATCCGAGAGAAGTTGAGAGCAACAACTTCCGGTGCCATGTATTCACTTTGATTGTGGAGGTGGCAACAGATGTCATTTCTTAGATAACCAAGAAATTAATTTGTTGCCTAAGAATTGACAAGTTCGAAGTGGATTTTCTATCAATCTTACATCCTCCAAAGTCGAATCAATAATAACTGTCACACTCAAAGTTGTCATCATTTGGGTACCATAACCCTACTTGCAAGGTTCCTTTGAGATATCTAAGAATTTTCTTAGCGAGTCTCGAGATGAGTTTTCTTGGGATTAGACTGGAATCTTGCACATACCCCAACTGCAAAAGCTATGTCTGGTCTACTTGCAGTGAGATAGAGAAGAGATCCAATCAGTCCACGATACTCCGTTGCATCAGTGGATATCCCCTGCTCATCTGAATCCATTGAGAAGTTAGTTGCCATAGGTATTTTAACTTCTCTCGCTAGTTGTCATTCCAAATTTCTCAATCAGATCCTTAGCATACTTAGATCGATGTATAAATATACCCTTACTCATCTGTTTAATCTGTAAGCCTAGAAAGTATGTTAATTCTCCCATCATTGACATTTCAAACCTGTTTTTCATGAGAATGCTAAACTCTTCACATAATTTCAGATTAGGTGAACCAAAAATTATGTCATCTACATAAATTTGAACTAGTAAGATGTTGCCATCTACTTCCTTTCTAAACAAAGTCCTATCAATCTTACCTTTAGAAAAACCATTTGATGTCAAGAAATCAGATAGAGTATCATACCAAGCTCTGGGAGCTTGTTTGATCCATATAGAGCTTTGTTGAGTTTATAGACCTTGTTATTAGTCTTAAACCCAGGAGGCTGCTCTACATAGACCTCCTCAAGTAACACACCATTAAGAAAAGCAGACTTAACATCCATTTGAAAAACTTTGAAAGATTTATATGCAGCAAATGCCAAGAACAATCTTATTGCCTCTAATCTGGCAACTGGAGCATAGGTTTCATCATAGTCTATTCCCTCGCATGTGATTAACCTTGTGCAACCAGATCTTGCCTTATTTCGAACAATAATATTGTTCTCATCTGCATTTTATTTTTAAACACCCATTTGGTGCCTATAATCTTTCGTAAGGGTCTTTCCACTAGATCCCATACATTTTGCCTTTCAAACCGATGCAGTTCTTCCGCATTTTGTTATCCGATTTGGGTGCGATAGGGCTTCCTCAATAGACTTGGGTTCAAGAAGCGATACATAACAACCGAAAAGACTTTCGAGTTTAACATCATTCGGTAATACGTACATTACTAGATGGGTCTCCGATAATCGATCGGATGGATGATAGCTTCTCATCCTTTTGCCTATATGAGGAGAAGGATCCTCATCTTGAGTCTCGGTCGGCAACTCCTCGACTCAACCTCGGTGACGTTCCCCCTTCATCGCCTAACTCTTGCCGATCGGTGATGTCAAAGGTGTCGATCCGAAGGAGTCTCGAGCAGTTGTCTTCGATTGTCGGATGGGGATTCTTCTTCATCTCGATTCTCGAATCAAGACTAGGTAGATAGACGGTTCTATGTTTAGTCTTGGATAATTCAATTTTATCTAGATTTTTGAAATTTGATTCACTTTATCCGAGAAGGAATACTGACTCATCAAAAACAACATGAGGGGTTTCCTCCACACAAAGGGTTGTCTTGTTAAAAACTCTAAATGCCTTTGAAGTATTAGAATATCCCAAGAATATTCCATGTTTGCTTTAGCATCAAAAGTTCTTAACTTAGATTTCCCATTGTTATGGATGAAACACTTACAACCAAAGGCTTTGAAGTATGAGATCCTTGGAATCTTACCCTTCCAAATCTCATAAGGAGTCTTACCCTTGTCTTTGACAACTAAGCACCTGTTTCGGGTATAGCAAGTGTGTTGATGGCTTGACCCGAGAACCTATGAGGGGTATTATACTCAGCCAACATGCTCGGTTTGCTTCCTTCAAAGTTCTATTCCTTCTTTCAACCACTCCATTTTGTTGAGGAGTTCTTGCTGAAGATGTCTCATGAATAATTCCACACTCATTGAAAAAATTAGATAAACAAGAATTCAAAAATTTTGTGCCCTTATCACTCCTTATTTTAATAATATTAACACCCTTCTCATTCTGAATTTGTCTGAACAGATCAGGAATCTTGTTCATAGTCTCATTTTTCTTGAAAAGAAATATAACCCAAGTGTATCTAGAAAAGTCATCTACTACAACAAGAGTATATTTCCTTCCCCTTTGGCGAGAGGTGTAACAGGTCCAAACAGATCCAGATGAAGGAGTTGCAACACTCTTTCAGATGAGGAGGAGTTAATACTCTTAAATGAGTGTCTAGGCTGTTTACCTTTTTGACAAGCATCACATTTAAGATCAGTGGATAAAAGTTTTCAGGTAATCCCTTGACAAGGTTCTTCTTAGCCAGACTTACTAAGGGTCTTGAAATTCGAGATGACTAAGCCTCTTGTGCCATAGCCGATGATATCTTCTCCACCCTTAGCTATCGACAAGTATCTTGGGGACAACTATTGAAGTTGGCCACATAGACATTACCATGTCGAAGCCGTTAATAGTACCTTATCGAGGAATTATCCAAAATATCACATTTATCCCTTGAGAATTTTACAAGAAAACCTTTATCAAAAAGCCGAGAAAAGAGATAGCAGATTATGTTTCAAACCTTCAATAAAATATACCTCGGATACCCGAATATCCTTGATAATCGAGTACCTACACCTTTAGTCCGACCACAATTATTATCACCAAATAAAACTCTTGGACCATCAATGCTTTGAAAATTTGATAATGACTTCTTGTTATGGGTCATATGTTGTGAACGACCCTTTGTCAATGTACCATATTGAAGCTAAGATCTCTTCCTTGAGTGATGATCCTGTGAATCTGTAAAGCAGATTAGTTTTGAGGTACCCTAGTGATCTTGGGTCCTTTTGGGTCAAGAATCACTTTAGGAATCCAAATAAACATCTCATCTGCAGACAATAAATCGGACTCGGATTTTTTTCAACCAAATCTGTCTACAATTATATCATTTTTAAATGATAACTTGTTGTATTCAGATTGAGTAATTTACCTGAACTTAGGAAATGTAGGATAGCATTTGCTCCTTCCATCAAAAGAATTATAATAAGAAAATCTTTTGATTCTTTGATTCCTTCTAGTCTGATAGGGAGTTTTCAGCTGAGTTCTTGGTTTCAGACTGGAAGATGTAGTCCTTATCTGACTAGTTGGTTTCCATGGACCAATTTTAATATCTTTTGATTGAACAGATGCTTTCACAAATTTCCTAGGTTTTTGAACATCTGATTTATTGTTCCTATCATAACCAAGTCCTGTCTTATCATGAGATTTTTTAGAAGTATTAAAAATATGATCTATTACTGATTGTGAATTATTAAGCTGACTAATTTTGAAGACAAGCTTCTCATTGTCTTTCTTAATTAATTCATTTTCAAGATGAGACTACTTCAAATTTATCTTTTAACGTTTTCAATTCATTTTCTAACCTTTCAGGTAAGCTGGCTGATGTACTAGCTTCAGTCTGAAGAAAACATTCCCCCTTGAATGTTTCCTCAGTCTCTGAGCTGTTCATCACCTGCTTGCCTTTATTTAGAATTTGAATCTGATCCTTTAAAAATAAATTCTCTGTCTCTAGCTGTTTATAAGCAGCTAAAGATGTCTTTAAATCTCTTAATAACTCATGAATAACAGTTTGGTCATGATCAGATGCAGACTGACAAGAATCATTATCTGACGATGAATAGTAGATTACCTCATTAGCCATGAGACAGATCTCATCATCTGATCCGAAATCAGATGAGGATGATGAAGATGATGATGATTTCTTTGGCTCTTTTTCTTCAGCCAACAAAGCTCTTTGATCTGCAAATCTCCTGTCTCTTTTCTTCCTCTTTTCTTCCCTTTCTTTAGGAGTCAGTTGAGGACAGTCATAGCTGAAATGTCCTGGCTTGTTGCATGTATAGCAAATGTCACTCCTATCTGATCTGGGACTGGAAGTATTTCTTCTGACAGGTGATCTGTATCTTCTTGTCTGGCTCTTGTTTTTGTCATCATCTGAAGATTTATCCACCTTCCTATCTCGATCTCGGATCTTTGTCTATCCTTTCCCGCAAATCTCAATTTATTTCTCTTATACTTCATTCTCAATTTATCATACCTTTTTGTAAGTAAAGCCATCTGCTCTTTCGAGAGATAGATCAGCTCCTACTGAGACTCTATTGACACCTTGTCTTCTTTTCTTGACAAAGGCAACAGACTTGGATGAGGTGCTTGACTCCATCTCATCTTCCTCATCTTCTATCTGGATATCATACTCTAAAGCTTTAAGATGAGAAAATAAAGTATGGTGAGTAATAGAGGATAAATCTTGAGTTGCTTTAAGGATATTGGATTTTTCCCTCCATCTCTTGGTTAATGATCTTAGAATCTTGTTATTTATCTCTTTCTCTGAATAATTCTTTCCAAGGTCAGCTGCTTTGTTGAGAAGATTAGTCAACCTAACATCAAACTGATCCACAGACTCATTTTCTTTCATCTTGAATGTTTCAAATGTATGCAATACTGACTGTAGCTTGTTTTCCTTAACTTGATCAGATCCTTCACAAACATTGGCTAAAGTTTGCCACATCTCTTTGGCTGTTTTGCATCTCTTAACCTTCTCTATCCAGTCTTTACTCAGAGTCTCGATGATTTCTGTTCTAGCTACTTGGTCAAGATTGTGGACCTTCCTTTCATCATTAGTCAATTCAGAACTCTTTTTTTCTTGTCTAGTTCTTGATTCAGCTGTTTCTTCTCCAGTGCTGGTGCCTCCATGATAAAACTTTATAGGACCTTCCTCAAGGACCTCTTCCATTCTATCATGAATGGCCTTCAGATGATTTTCCATCCTAAATTTCCAATAATCATAATCTTCAATGGAAAATTCAGGAAGATTCCTAGACTTTTTACTTTTACCTGATGACATGATGAAACAAAGACAAAGTACTCCACAAAAGCTTATTAGTAGCACTGTTAGAAATGAAAGAAAATGAAGAAAATCAAGATAATTCCAGAATCTTGTTCAAGGCCTAAAATCAATATCAGAACAGCTTAACACTGCTCTGATACCACTTGTTGGTCCCGGAAAGTTGAGTTAATTAAAAAACCTTGAGTTAGCTTCCTAGAACAAAATCTAGAAAGGGGGGGGGTTTGAATAGATTTTGTAGATTTTTCAAATCTTTCAAAATTAATTCAAAATATCAGATTAAACACAGCGGAATAATTGGATTCTCAACTTTTTATAAGATCAAAAGCAAGGTTGATATTCAGATTTTAGTTAAGATTCTGAATTTTAATCTTGAATTAACACAATTGTAAATCAAACAGAAACTAAAGAAAGCAAGAAATAACACCAGGATTTATAGTGGTTCGGATTTTAATAATCCTACATCCACTCTCCTTCTTCAATCTGAAGAAGGGACTCTGCTTACTACTTACTTTCTCACTTTCAGCTTACAACTTACAACTCGTACAAATCTTCAAATCTTCAATCTCCTAACCCCTTCTTCTAGAAATCTAACTATTACAGTGTGTATTGGATTTTGAAGATTACAAGAAAAGTGTTCTAAAAACACTTAGAACTTTTTGAAAACTCTCTTGAAATACTTGAGAAAAGATTGTGATTGAAATCTGAGTAGTGAATAGTGTGAAAAATCGAATATGCATAAGTATCCTATAAAAATAATATCTAATCCTATTTATAAGTCTGATAAAACAGTTAGTTTGTTAGTTAATTCTAACAAACTGAAAACTGCTTAACAAACCTATTCTTGATAACTGTTCTCGACCTCAGCTGATTCTTCCTACTCGTCTGAAGCTGACTTGGTGAAGACTTGCCTTTCTTATTCTACTCAGCTTGTCTTTACCTCGTTTGAGCTCTTCATGATCGTCTCCTGCAGATGACTAGTTTTGAGCTTGTCTTCAGATGACTTGTAGACTTTGATCTCCAGCTAATCTTAAACAGCTCTTGACCCAGTCTGATCAGCTTAGAATCGAATCCTGATCTGAGCTGTTTATAAATGTTGTATGCTCATCTGGATTTCTCCTTTTAACTCATCAAAACTCTTCTTGGTCTAACACATTTCTTCCATCTATAATCATAATTCAAATATTCCTTGTTAGGATTTGAATTTGTATGTTTTGATGATGTTCTTAAAACCTATGTGTAATAGGACCAGCTGAACCTGTTAGTCAGCTGATGATCTAGATAGGGTTTATGTCTTAGTATGATTAAACTTGCTAAGCTTAACCTTACGTATCAGATTGGTTGAGAACTAAAGGTCTTTGATAAGAAGACTTAAAGATCAAAGAGAGATATCGTTCGAAGTCATTCAGAAGGGCGTCATGAAGATCAAGAAGAGATGATAAGAGTTACGCAAAAAGAAGTATTGTCAAGAAAGGTTCAAGTGAAGATAGCAAGGTTGGAATTCATGCTACTGACAAGCTTTAGATGTCTTTGGAGCAAGGTTGAAAGTTGCTAGAGTTGACTTCAAGAAATTCATCGGGGATAACAAAAGTCGAAAGATAACTCTAAGATACTCAAGAAGTCGGTCAAGTGAAGATTTGATTATCAATCAAGATCAATCACGACATAATTGATTGGTATCAGAAAATCAATTATCCAAAGTCAAACAAATCTTCCAACGATCACTTACCATTTCTTTGAAGATCTGATTGACAAATTAGCCTAACGGCTAGTCAAATTCGAGAATCATAAAAATCAAGTGAAGGATTTTCAAAATAGATACGCGCGAGAAACATCAAGAACAACTCCTTCACTCATTGTAATTCACGCTTAACTCTTCACACGAGAAATTGATCGAACACGTTGAATTTTCTAAGAGATTTATTTTTGGTCAAGGAAGTGTAAATCACCTTTCATTATCTCGACGAGAAAAGGTTGATTGTTTTAGATCTAAGAGTTAAACACTCAAAGATCGAATCGATTGTACCAAGGGCGGGAACTTGTTAAACTTCGTGGTCGAATCCTCAAGGAGATCGGAGGAGACAAGACCGAGTTTGGTGGATAGTAAGGCCCCCTGTGGAATCGGGGAGAGTGGACGTAGGATCGTTATATCCGAACCACTATAAAAATCTCTGTGCCTTTACAGCTTTCTGCATTCATAATTATAACTGCTCATTCATCATCGTCTTTATAAACCTGCATTAATCTTGCTAAGTATTCTTCTCAAAGGTTTTCTTTAAAAGGGTTTTTCAAATACACACGAGATTAGCTTCCGCACCATCAGAAGACTTCGAGTTCCGAAGTGCCGATCTCACTTAGCACACTCGAGTACCTTCTTTGCCGAGAAGACTTCAAAGTCTTCTAACCTCACACTCAGCTCACGAAAAGTTGTAAAAAGTTTTGAGTGTGGTAAAGTCTATTCAACCCCCCTTCTAGACTTTCCACCTCCTTGCACATCTCGTCCGGGACCAACATTCCTAAATTAATAATACGTAATATATGATAAAATCTTTTGAAAATTTAAATATGACTTTAAATCTTACCTAATAATACTAATTAAATTAATTTTCTATTAATTGACAATTGTTAAATTATAAGTATAATATTTAATTTTTATAGTAACACACAATTATCAAATTAGTTTCTTCATTTGTTTCTCATAATTAGATTGACTCATAATCAGATTGTGCCTCCATTAAGGATGTTCTTCTCTCCACAATTTGCTTCTCTTGAAATAATTAATATTTTATTTGCATAAAATTAGAGATAAATTACGTAGTAAGTAAGAGTAGAATAAACTCAAATCAAGAGATTTTTATAGCAATACACAATTGTCAAATCAATTTTGTAATTTTTCTAATAATCAGTGAATAGTAATTAATTTACAACTAATATTTTTTCAATTTATAATCATAATCCAAATATTCCTAGAGTATTTAACAGCTCTATTATATATGTCTGGTGCTCCAATTATTGCATAATAAAGTGGTACATATGCGTACGAATTATAGCTTAAGGAGTTAAGGGTTGTTGCCATTTTAATGGGATCTGGTCGATATTTAAGATTGGATATTCTAGAATAAGAGACAGATTATTATGGTTTGATCTTATCCTATTTAAATTAGTTAAAAAAAAATTACACTTCTAATCTTATAAAAAAATTCTCAAAATACTTTTGTTCCCCTTAAATATATTTCATTCAATAATATCATAACGCTCTTTCAATAATACCACTATTCTTATAAACTAATATCATAATATTTTATACACACAAAATATATAAAATTGTGTGTGATAATAATTTATAAGTATAATTGTATTATTGAATATATATATATATATATATATATATATATATGTGTGTGTGTGTGTGTGTGTGTGTGTGTGTGTGTGTGTGTATGTTATAATGAAGTTTCATACTATGAATAAATTTCACTAAACATCTACTCTTATTTTATTAGTTTATTAACAAAACCACATTGATATGGGAAGAATTTTAATAAATCTATTTAACAATAACATTAAGTTCTCATTTCTGAAATTATATAATAGTCTGGCGGTAAGCACATGCATCTCTGAAATTGAGCAATTTCGATTCTCTAATTATAATTCAAAACGTAAAAATAAACAAAAATTTAATGTGGCATTAAATCTCCTTCCAAACTGATTATAAAATATAACATTAAATCTTATCTAATAATACTAATTAAATCAATTCCTAAATTAATCATGTGTAATATATGAAATAGTCAAATCAAGGAATTTATAGTAATAAACAATTGTCAAATCAATTTCTTAATTTTTGCTAATTATCAGTGAATAGTAGTTAATTTATAACTAAGATTTCTTCCATTTATAATCATAAGTATGATATGCTAAATTCTTCTGAAAATTTAAATATGACATTAAATCTTACCTAATAATACCAATTAAGTCAATTCCTATTAATTGACAATTGTCAAATTACAAGTATAATTTTTAAATATTTATAGTAACACACAATTATCAAATTAATTTCTTTGTTTGTTTCTCATAATTAGATTGTGCTTCCATTGTGGATGTTCTTCCCTCCATAATTTAATTATCTTAAAATAATTAATATTTAATTTGTATAAAATCAGAGATGAATTACGTAGTAAATTTTAATAAATTTAATAATAATATTAAGTTCTCATTTCTGAAAATTTATATAATAGTCTAGTGGTAAGCACATGCATCTTTCAAATTGAGCAGTTTCGATTCTCTAATTATAATTCAAAATGTAAAAATACACAAAATTAAATTGTGACATTAAATCTCCTTCCAAACTGATTATAAAATATAACATTAAATCTTAACTAATAATACTAATTAAATCAATTCCTAAATTAATCATGTGTAATATATGAAAAAGTCATATCAAGAGATTTATAGTAATAAACAATTGTCAAATCAATTTCTTAATGTTTGCTAATAGCCAGTGAATAGTAGTTAATTCATAACTAAGATTTCTTCCATTTATAATCATACTTAATATATGATAAAATCTTCTGAAAATTTAAATATGACATTAAATCCTACCTAATAATACCAATTAAATCAATTTCCTATTAATTGACAATTGTCAAATTATAAGTATAATATTTAATTATTTATAGTAATAAACAATTATCAAATTAATTTCTTTGTTTGTTTCTCATAATTAGATTGACTCATAATTAGATTGCACTTCCATTGAGGATGTTCTTTCCTCCACAATTTGATTCTCTTAAAATATTTAATATTTTATTTGCATAAAATAAGAGATAAATTACGTAGTAAATTTCGATAAATTTAACAATAATATTAAGTTCTCATTTCTGAAAATATATAATAGTTTGGCGGTAAGCGCATGCATCTATCAAATTGAGCAATTTCAATTCTCTAATTATAATTCAAAACGTAAAAATACACAAAATTAAAATGTGTCATTAAATCTCCTTCCAAACTAATTATAAAGTATGACATTAAATCTTACCTAATAATACTAATTAAATCAATTCCTATTAATTGACAATTGTCAAATTATAAGTATAACGTTTAATTATTTATAGTAATAAATAATTATCAAATTAATTCCTTCACATTGTTTCTCATAATTAGATTGCGTCTCCATTGATGATGTTATTCCTTCCTCAATTTGCTTCTCTTGCAATACTTAATATTTCATTTACATAAAATTAGAGATAAATTACGTAGTAAGTAAGAATAAGAAAAAGTCAAATCAAGAGATTTATAGTAAAAAATAATTACAATGAGGTGTAATATCCAAGGCCTATTTACAAATAGGTGTAACCACTTTTTAAAATTTTAGTAGTTAACAAAAATACCCTTAATATCTCATACCTCATTTGAAGATTCTCTCTCCTATTTTAAAGTGGTTGACTTTTTCTTTCTCAATCAGCTAATTTTTCTATTTCTCACTCATTAATCTGACTAAATCTTTCTCTCTCATAATACGCCGTTTATCTACACCATTTTTTTAGCAGATTATTTATTCTCAGTCCCATCACCGTATATTTTCTTTGTTTTTTGTTCTAATTTCAAATTTTCAAACTTGATTGTATATCTCCTTTGAGCGTATATCTCTGTTTCGTATCTACACTCTCACTCATATTTTCTCTCTGCTATCAAATTCATATCAGCTCAGATAATTTTTGTTGGTCAAGAATTTCATGCGTTCTGTTTCGTAATATCATTTTAATGGTTGATCATGCCCTAGTTTTTGCAGTCAAATTTGATGGGAGACGAAAATTAATTTCTCTTGGGGGATGCAATACATTTCATCATCTGCAGTTTTGGGTTATGAAATAAATGGTCTGATCTTAAGCAAGGTTCTTTTTCAATTTTTTGCTCATTTGGTACATTGGGTGATTGTGAGTTGGAGTGTGATGATGACATTTTGAATGTTTCGTATATATGCAGTAGCTTAAAAACTAATGTAGTTGATGTCACCGTACGTATATGTGAACCCAAAAATGATGTTGTTTCAATTTTTGATATCCCCACTCCCACTTTAAATCCTACCGTTTCTGATATTAACACGCAACACCTGATTTTTCTGGGAATTCATGCATATCTTCTTATGACTTGAGCCTTGCACTTGTTAAGAGCTCATATCTTTCGGAGATTTGGGTATACTTAATGAAAGGTGGTGTTGGTGCAGTTTTTCGTGGTGGTGCAATTGAGTTTAGAGATTCCTTGATTAAGTACTCAACTCGTTTAGGTTTTTCGTACAACTTTCTAACAAATACAGCTCGATATATATACATTATTTGCAGTGAGGTAGGCGATGATTGTGAGTGTTTTATTAGGGCAAAAAAAAAAATAACACACAGTGGTGAATTTGTTATTTACAAATGTAACCTATCACACCAATGTGGTGGTAAATTGATAAATTATAAGGCTAGATGTCTTGCACCACATATTATTGGATAGTTTGTTTTACAAGAAATTAAGACAAAACTAACAATTGGTGGAGCAGATTTAGTTAATCTTGTTAAAATAAATTATGGTATTGAAGTTCTCTACCAAAAATGTTATCGTGCATCGCAAAGTGCTCTTGAGAATATATTTGGTAGTTATGAAGATTCGTATGACAATTTGAGATGGTATATAGAAGTTGTTCATATTACCAATCCTGGTAGTGTTGCCTTTTTGAGAAAGATCAATTGTCAAATGAATTCCAAAGGCTTTTTTTGTCTTTTCGTGCAAGCATTGTCAGTTTTCAATCTTGTCGTCCAATGTTATTTCTGGATGGTACATTTCTCAAGGGTCTTTCAAAGGGAATCTTGTTGACTGCTACAGCCAAGGATGACAATAATGGTAATCAATTTTATAATTGTGCTATCTTTTAATTTCATTATGTGTAATCTTTTTTCTGATTTTTTTTTTTTACTTTGTTAGGTTTGTTTCCTGTTGCATTTGATATTGTGTCTGCTGAAAATACTTCTAATTAGATATGGTTTATTCAGAAACTAAAAGATTGTTTGAAACATGAGAAGCAAATCTTTTACATATCAGAAAGGAATACTGACATTCTTGCTGCTTTTAACCAACTTGAGCAAGATGATGTGCATTATTTCTATTTGTTTCATCTGTTATCAAACCTTAGAGGTCGTTTACCATCTGGCTCTTCCAATAAGCAACGCTTGTCTTTATGTGATTTGTTTAAGGCTTGTGCATATGCTCCTACGAAGCGGTTGTTCGATGAGAACTTGAAAAAATTCTTTCATTTTAGAGGCAAAATGGCTAAAGATTGGGTTGCGCAGCTCCCATTTGAGAAGTGGACAGTTTCATACTCTCCTAATATTACACGTTATGGGGAGTTAACATCTAATGTTGTTGAGTCCTTTAACCACTGGTTAGTTGAGGCTCGGAGTATGCCTATTGCTAATTGTTGTAATTGGATACGTAAGAATGTTGCACGTTGGTTCGTTGAAAGGAGGAAACTGTCTGATAGTTGGAACACACCTTTGGTACCTGTAAAGGACTCAGAATGGAGTGTTTTAAGTGATCTATGTATGTCTTGGATTATGTCTGTATGCCTAGGGGGTGAGTATGAAATACTATCAGACATTTTATGCTCGGTTGATCTAAAGCATAGGAATTGTTCATGCTATATTTGGTAAACCACTGGTTTCCTTTGTGCCCATGCTGTTGCTGTGATTCAGAGGTACTGCAATTCTATTTTTACCTACATTGATGAGTGATATTTTACTCAGAAATACAAGGAAACTTATCAGTTTGACATAAACCCCGTGCCTCAAACTTTGAAATTTGAACGCCATGATCCATCTCAAAAGATTATTCCACCTAAGTTGAATCGAATGCCCGGTTGTCCTAAGAAATCAAGAATCACATCATTTGGTGAATTCCCTAAGAAGAAGGTCAAGCAAAGTCCTAAGATGAAGGAAAGTTGTTATATCAATTTATAGTTTTCTTTCCATCTATTCATTGAAATATATTTTGTTTGTATTCGAAATTATCTATTTTTGTTAACTTTTTTTTTTTTTTTATTAACATTTGTCTTGCAGGTTCCATCATAATATCATATCTTCTGTTGTGTCAAATTGATTGTTTTTGTATTTTTGCAATGGAGCATTGTAAGCCTTTTGAAACTTCATCTTAATCACCTAGGCCAAGTTTTTTAGGGCTTACTTTTTGTCTGACTTTGAATATTTATGTTACTTTGGATATTATTGTTGTATAGTATTTTTATTTGAAAATAAAATCATTTTTTATTAGAAATAGCTTGAAGTAGCAAATTACATAATAATGACATTTCTGCATTAAATCTTACCTAATGCTAGTACTTCTAATACAGAAACATGATATTAAACCACAAACTATTACAACTGCAAACAACGTTAAAAGATTTTCAATTATAATAGTTGCCAGATTTATCTTGTATGTGTTGTTAATATCAGTTTCGTTTCTGGCTATGTTGTTCCCTTAAACTCTTCTGCAACTTATAACTACATCCATCTCATGCATGCTTGAGTCCCACTCGATAGGACTACACCAATGAGACCATCCATGGTGTGCACAATTGTAATACAACCTACCCGGATTCATTCTTGTCTCTGATACTTTAATGGTTGTTGGACATCTACAAATGGTGCAGAACGACTTTGAATACCTTGAATATGTGTTGATTGAATTCTGAGACATAATCGACTATTTTCCTCGTTTTCTTTGTGATTATCACGATGAGTTGATCATGTTTGATTTTTGTAAAGAAACTGATATATATAGAATGTTTCTTGTGCATAACGATTATATTTTTTGTATACATATAGTGTTTATTGTATATAATTGATATATATTCTAGTACCACTTTATTAGTAACAGACATATTTGACCAAGTACATAACGGTTATATTTTTTCTTCCCTCTGAATTAAAATCATTTATTCGTATTTTATTCGGAGTAAAATATAATTGTTATTCATATAGATGGTTGTTTAGAATTTTTGTTATGATGTTCAATATTTTTGTATTGTTGTTCATATTTATTACTTGGTTGTGCAAGTTTTAATAATACGTTGTGCATATATTGTCACTAGTAATTGGATCTCCTTTATTAAGTTTTTAGTTTTAATAATACGCTGTGCAATTAATGGAATTAACTAATTGGGCCTTCTTTTAATTATTTTTTTTACTTGTTTTTCCTTTGAAAAAACACTCTTGTTTTGGTTATTCAAAATATTTGCTCTATTGTTCAATATTTTTTTTATTGTTGTTCAATTATATGAATTTGTTTTTCAAAAATATTATTTTAGTTGTGCACCTTTTTAAACAAGTAATTGGTCCTCCTTTTACTATGCCTTTGGCATCGGGCCTTAACAAATTAGTCCATTTTCATTCTAATGGGCTACACCAACCTATCCGGTTTTTTTTTTTTTTTTTTTTTTTTTTTTTTTTTTTTTTTTTGTTAATTTAGTTGTTTTCATTCTTTTAGATACATGATCTTATAGCATACTATTTTCCAAGGTGTCACGTATTAACTCCAAACATTTATAAGTAAAATATCCTAAAAAAATTAGATTAATCAAATTTTATATGTCTTGTATGGTAATAATTTCTTAATTTAGTGATATATTCGTTAACTCTATTGAAAGTTTTGTATGTTAAAGTGTTTTGTTATATTGTGCAATTGTTTTGCATTGTTGTTCAATTATAAAATGAGTTGTTCATAAATATTATTTTGTTGTGCAAGTTTAAATAACACATTGTGCAACTTTTGTAACAAGTAATTGGGCCTCCTTTTATTATGCCTTTGGTATCGGGCCTTAACTAATTTGTCTCTTTTCAATGTAATGGGCTACAACCACCTATCCTCTTTTTTTGTTTCTTATTGTTTATTTAATTTTTGTTGTTTTCTTTCCTTTAGTTAAATATTAATTCTTTATACTCTAGTAAAATATTTCTTATTGTCACATATTCTCAATTAATGTAACTAACTAATTGAGCCCTCTTTTAATGTTTGTTATTGTCATATAAAAACAACAATTTGCATATTTTCAATTAATGGAATTAACTAATTGGGTCTTCTTTTAATTATTTCCTTTTTGATTGCAAGGTGGGCTTCCTTGCAATATGCTTTACTCATCCTTTTTTTTTTTTACTTGTTTTTCCTTTGAAAAAAATACTCTTTTTTTGGTTGTTCAGAAAATTTGCTCTTTTGTTCATTGTTTTTTAATTGTTGTTCAATTATATGAATTTGTTGTTCAGAAATGTTGTTTTAGTTGTGCACCTTTTTAAACAAATAATTGGATCTCCTTTTATTATGCCTTTGGCATCGGGCTTAACAAATTAGTCCATTTTCATTCTAATGGGCTACACCAACCTATCCGTTTTTTTTTTTTTTTTTTTTTTTTGCGTTTCTTTTCTTTTTTTTGTTAATATTGTTGTTTTCCTTCTTTTAGATACATGATCTTATAGCATACTATTTTCCAAGGTGTCACGTATTAACTCCAAACATTTATAAGTAAAATATTCTAAAAAAATTAGATTAATCGAATTTATATGTCTTGTGGGGTAATAATTTCTTAATTTAGTGATACATTCGTTAACTCTTTTGAAAGTTTTGTATGTTAAAGTGTTTTGTTATATTGTGCAATAGTTTTGCATTGTTGTTCAATTATAAAAAGAGTTGTTCAAAAATATTATTTTATTGTGCAAGTTTAAATACATGTTGTGCAAGTTTTGTAACAAGTAATTGGGCATCCTTTTATTATGTCTTTTGGTATCGGGTCTTAACTAATTTGTCCCTTTTCAATGTAATGGGCTACAACCACCTATCCTCTTTTTTTGTTTCTTATTGTTTATTTTATTTTGTTGTTTTTTTACTAATGTTTCTTATTGTCACAAATTTAACTCCAAATATTTATAAGTAAATTCAAATAAAAAATTAATTATGTAAATTTAAATGTCTTGTGTGCTAATAATTTCTTAATTTAGTAATACATTAGTTCAATTTTTTTACGGTTTTGTGTATTCAAGTAATTGCATACGTTGTTCAACTATTTGCATTTGTTGTTCAGAAAATTTATTTTATTGTGCAAGTTTATCAACAAAGTTGTGCAAATTAAACAGATAATTTAAATTTGATATCATAACAAAACATTAGTTATAAGTAAACGATTACATTAATTTTTTCCTACCTATTACATTACATATTTCCTAACTATTAAATTGTAGCAGGGGGTGGGCATATCATGCTTTGCCAACACCAAAATTTAACCATCTTCTCCGGATCTGCGTCTTCAGAATCTATCACATAGCAATCTTCAGTCACAAAATAAAAAATAACCCTAACACCAATAGGATAAATCTCACACAACAATAGTCACTCAGAGGCATTGTAATGACATATTGGATTTAATAATCTGCGAGTTTGAACCCAATCCAAAAATTTCTATTCTGGGAATGGTGATGTAGCCATATGTTACTCTCTACGTTCTCCATATAACAGGTATTGCAGACTAGCAGCGTATCACTTTCTAATGCAATAATGCTAGCCCTATTTCCCAAATTTCTGATTTCATGTGGTACAGTAATTAATTTATAACGCTAAAAAAATCACAATCATCATCTGCATTAAAAGAACAGATGGATAATTGTCCATTTGACACAACCTGCCAATAGAATAATTCATGTGCAAACACAACTGGTTTTGACACAGAACTTTCATACGGAAATGTTCTCACATTTTTCCAAATATTTGTAACAGAGGAGTAAACTTGAACCTCTGTTTGGAATTCTCTACCTATAAACACAACAACCCTTACAATTTTATATTCATTTTTTGCAGGGATGTAACCCAAACTAAAATTAACAAATGCCTCTGTGGGTGATCCTAGGTATGAACGTGGGAAAATTATTTTGGAGAATAGAATCCTACAACTCTCCTTAATAAATGGATTAGCTAAAAAAATTCATCTCTGAAATTGCAGTAAAGAACTAACCCTTCAGAACAATCAAGAATGAGTTTTCTTTCATTCCCTCGTTCATTAATCCTAATGTTTGAAGGGTTTTCATAATTTGATCTGGCATACCTCAGTGCTTGTTGACCACGCTCTACTCCAGTAAAAAAACTTCTTTTGATTCTGTTTCTTCCTGAAGTCATCTGTCTCTATTTCCCTATTCCAGAGCTTCGATACACATTTGCAAATGCATAGTATTTTTGGCGGGAGTAGGATCAAGATGTTTAGGATTATTTCAATCGGGAGTATCTGGTATGTGTTTGTGTTTGTAGAAAAGCTAGTTGAAGGCTTAAGGTTTTTGTTCTGCTTCATTGTTGATGATGGTTTTCTTTTTTTTTTTTCTGCAGAAAGTTTAGAAATGGTTTTGATTTTGGACGTTGCGTGATGTTATAAGCATGACGGTATGATTATACTTGGGTTTTGTGAAAAGACAGCATCGTTGTATTTATTACTCTAATTATAATCAAAGGTGAAAGTACAATAAAGATGGAATTGGTAAAGACATTATATTTAATCTTTATTTAATTTACTATTATCATTAAGGTATAACCGTGTGTGGCGGTTAATTTAATCATTAAGTTGCCTAGGATTATCACTAAGTGTGTGGTGAGGTTAATCAATCACTAACTTGCAGTTAATAACTATAATTATCTAGGATAAGTTATTTTAGTTTTTTTTTTAAATAAAAAGATAAATGTATTGTATTATTCATTTAATTGTTTGTTAGAGTTATTATGTCATATGTTTGCATATTTAACGGTTGCAGAATTTATTTTTTTCAAATTAAAAGTATATTCATAAACTTGCACATCTAATAATAAAAAATTGCACAATGAGGGATACAAGATTGCACAATCAATGCATATCTATTGCACAATATATAATTTTTATTTGGACTATTATGCAAAAAAGATTTAACAATCACAAAAAAAGCATTTGAACAACACTAATTATAAATTTGAACATTCTACCAAAATTTTTCACAACAGACATTATTCATATTTATTTTTTGCATATTGTCCAGTGTTTAATTGTGCTTATTTATTATTTATTATTTTTTGTATTTATCTTCAATATTTTTGCATTGTTGAAAAAATAAGCAATTGAACAACTGCATATTTATAATTGCACAAATATTAAATAAATTTTGCACTTGGATCAATTTCTGCATTGTCATAGAATTCAAAAAATAATATGCAGACCATTTAAACCATACGATACTCAAATTTTTGTAACATGTTAACTAATATATAAACATTAATATAAAACAATAATATTTTTCAATACACTGCTATTCTAAAACCATAATATTGTCTATAAACTTCTACTTTGAGAAAATATCTCATTACAATTTTTCAGCAATGCTGTGTGCACAACTTGTAATCAGTTCAATGATGTGTGCACATCACAATATAACACTGTTTTCATCAAGGAACATTCAGACCATCTTGTTTTTGTAATTTGCAGCTGATATTGGACTGTACTCACCCATATTCATCCTCTTTTGCCCGTAGAACGACTCTATCAGATTACAAACGATAACACCACAATCCAATGATTTAGGTGATTGCTGCAAACTTTCTTCTGAAATAGGACCAATTAATTTCTTCATCAAGAATAAGTGTGCAGGTCCTCTTTTCGTATATGATTCTCTTAGCTTGTTCTATACGTACTTTACCTATTTCATAAAAAAGTGAAAATTATAATATTCATTATAGAATGTTGATATGTTTGCTAAAAAAAAATTCGAGTTTTATTTACTTCTTACCACAATTAAAAATTGTGTCAAATGCTGGTCTATCCCTCCTTTCCTTCTAGGATGCATTGAATTATAGAATTTCCCCTCGTTCTTCTTCAAGATCGTCCAGTGATCACTTATACCTCTTGACGAAGTTCCAGGTACTACTGATAGTATTGGAAACACCAAACAATCCATATCTAGACAATTCTCGATCCTGTTGTCTACTAAATTCACTAACGCACTTCTGGAACTCTTATCATTACCTTTAATCAATGACTTCATTCACAAACACGTGTAATAATAATAATCAACATATATGTCACTAATACATTCATATTGAAACTAATAATATCACTACCCAACGTTGTGAGGTGAAGACCGTCACATTTTTTGAATTGGATTTATCATTTTCGTACTTAAACTGCATCAAGTCTGACCACGAATCGATCACCTTAATTCATATTAAGGAAGAAAAAGTTAAGCTATAATTATTATATGTGTAAGCTACATTTTTTATATTTTTGATTAATAATGTAGATATACCGCATTTGAGATTCTGTTGTGTTGAACAACTGCTATTAAATCTCGAACAGTCACAACAAATAGACCGACACCGCGCCAAATAATGTACTTGTGGAAATATAACAAAAATAGATTTTTATACATAGTAATATACTTAACATTATTTTTGAAAAAAAAACAGAATTAAATAATTAATTACCCCTGTCCTTTAGTTTTCCAGAAATATTCAATCTGCTCTCTTAAACTGACATCTAATTTTTTAACAACCAAACACTTGTCATCAAGCTTGCATGTGTTCATGGTTTTCGTGCCATGCATTTTTTCCTTAACTCCACCTTCAAACGCCTCCTCATTATCATTCTCAGCCAAGATAATTAGCTCTTGTGTGCTAGGCTGTGGTGTTATTTTAACTGTTTTTCTACCATCATTATCAGACCTACATTTAACCCTTTTGACAAGTGAAGTAGGTGATAGATATGTGATCAATCTCTTGCCTTTATCAATTGGCGATCTATCTGTTTTCTCTTCGGAAATAATCTTCTCATATGTCGCAGCCATCATTTCATTTTGTTTCACCAGTAATTCACTCTCCTTTTGTACAATGTGTAGTTTTTCCACTGCTTCAAGGTGTGTCAAATTGGCTGGATTCTCATAAAGTTGTGTAGCAGAAGGTATGGATGCTTCTTCCAATTTCTTCTTCAACTGTTCAATTTCCATCTGCAGCTCTTTAATGTACTAGTTCCTTTCATCAATCTCGACATTTAATTGTCCACAAATATTTTTGTTCTCCTGCTCTAGCCTATCTATCTCTTCACTCATCCTTTGCAACACCGATTCTTTGTTCTCATCAGTGGAATTTTCTGGTGTATCCCTCGCACCTTTTATCTTAACATCAACAAATTTTCCTTCTGATTGCGGTAAAATCGGGTAAGTGATATTAAGATAACCAAGTTTATCGAACCCAAGGGAAAAGTATGGCCATGAGTCCCTAGAAATATGAGTTTTCAATGACTATTGTTGCAAATACGGTTTTGGCTCCAAATACACTACTCAATGCTAGAATTAAAATCAATCAATAACAACAAAGCTATGAATTAAGCAAGAGATGGCTAGAACAATTAACAAACAAGGAATTCTAAAAAATCAATGGGGATAGGGGTTCAAGGGATAATATCCATCAAGGAATCAATGATCAGAAGCTATGATTGTATCAAATTGCCATTCAACTAAGATCGAAAGCATAAAACCATCATGCAATTAAGTCTCCATTAATCACACCAATGCCTAATGTGAGTATTCTTAGTGCAACTAATCTCTCAATTACGAAGCACCTAATTCATACAATCATACACATTTATAATCCGATTAATCCCTAATCACGTTAGCTCAACTCTCGCATGTTGCTAGGGTGATCAAACACTAATATAAAGAGATAAAAATGCATGAAGCATAATTAGAATCACAATTAGGGCACTAACTATCTCAATTGATCAACAATCATAGCACAAGCAATCAATTCATCCTCAATTTCAATTATCCCAAGCACAAGTGAATTTGCCCATGGAGCAAATTGCCAAATCCATGGGTGAAAAATCTAATTGCATAATCACAAAGCTAATCACAACAATTAAGAAATAGAAATGAGTAAAGAGGAAGAACATCACCAATTAAGATAATTGATCAATATATTGAATGCTTGAATCTTCAATTGAATCTTCACTTCACTTGAATTACAACTTGAATTGAGAAAACTAATGGATCAAAGTCTAATCTGGAAATCTATCTAAATCTATCAATTTAATCAACCTAGAAGGAGAATTAAGCTAGGAATCAGAGAAATCGCCCAAAAAAACTGTAAGTAACTGCTATGGGGAATGTTATGCTCTGTTTTTCGCTGAAATGGATTAAAAAAGGGTTTTTCCGAAAATTGGCACCCTCGACTCGAGCTTGAGGCCCTCGAGTCGAGCTTCCTTAAATCGTGCCCATGCTTTTCTTAAAAAGCAGCTGCCTCGACTTAAGCTTCCAGCCCTCGAGTCGAGCTTGCCGACGAATCTTCTCCCTCGACTCGAGCTTCAGCCCCTCGAGTCAAGGCTCTTCCTTTTTTGGCACATTTCATCCTTCGGCGGCACCCTCGGGTCGAGGCTTCTAGACCTCGACCAAAGGTCGAGTCCAGAAAATTTTCTCGACCCGTCTTCCGCCTCTGACCCCCATTTTCGCCCGTCTCGTTCGTCTCTTCGCCGTATGAATGTCGGTACTCTCGGTTTGGTCAAATTCCATCGATTTACCTAAAACGGGACAAAAAATATAAAAAATCCATCAATTCTATACAAGTGATACTTTTCATGCAAAAGAGTGATACTCTACACCTTTAAGTTAAAAAACTAACACTTTTCCCCAATTTTTGCTCAAAAATACCACATCAAATCATGCATCAATTCACTCTCATCACCTTCACCCTTAGGAAAAAGTTATGCAATCACATTCATTATTGCCTCACCAGGTGAGTGAGGTTTGTCAAGATCTTCAGTCATTTGCTGTAAGATGGACCATCGTCAGCTAGATTAGCTGATCTTCTTTCAGAGGCCAATTTTGAACTAGATTCAACCAGCTCCTTTCTACATGGAGGTTTCTTTATCTTCGTTAAAACTTTCACTCCCAACCAATTTGGATGTGGAGTCTTCTCTCTCTGACATCTGTTTGTTGTTGATTTCTTCTTGTTCTTCCATTGAAATTATTACCTTTGTCAGTCCATTCAAACCTTCAACTCCCGTATCACAAGTTGGCTGCACATACTCATCATCACTAGATTCTTCAACACAATCAATATTTTCACCATTTGTGTCTTTGTAATCGTTCTTCAACTCATCCTTAACTGGTTCTTCAGGTTTTGACTCTTTGTTAAAAAAAGAATTTCTATAAGTTATCAAATCTGCTATAATTTTCCTCTCATTGGTTGTAGACTTCAGTACGACCGTGTTAACCTAAAATATTACAAGTTAAGTGTTTAAATGTATATTTTTCTGACAGCTTAACACGCTCAAGTATTTTGTTAATATCTGATATGTCCCACTTCAGAAATCTAGGGAACAATCCATCCGTCTTTCGTTCAACCAAATCAGTGTGCTCACTTAACCACAACTGCAAAAGATATATAACTATTAGTATAAAACAAAAAACAATAATCTTAAATTTATTTTATGAAAAAATTATAATGTCTTACAGGCAACATAATCGTACAACCTCCAGCCTTCAGCTTCTTGCAAGCTAATATCTGACTTTAAAACATTTCAACAATATATGTACTCTAGTCATAAGTACAAATTTTTCCATATCTTCCAGATAAACAGTGAGATGGAAAGAACATGAACCGTTTTGGAAATGAGCAAAACAAGAAGCCAAGAAATAACAATGTACAAGCCTATCTACGTCATCAATATTATCATCATTATCACTCTCTATAATTGCCTTGAGTTTCTGGAACACCATATTCTTATACATAACAAATCGTGTTTCGGTTTTCTCAATCTGTGTTTTAAAACACCTTCTCACCCATGCCGAAACAACATACTGTTCACCCCTATTTTCTATTGTCGAACTTCTGTCACTAATACCAAATATTAACTTTGCATCTCTTCCAACAAGTGGAATACGTTGCCCTCCTATTATAAAACATTTACTATCAAATCAAAACATTTCAAAATCTGCCTAATATGGTCCTCATATTTCCAGCAATGTTTCATCAATTTCTCATAATCATTTGTGTATATGGATGCAAGCAACAACCAAAAAGGGGTCAACTTCAACTTCTTCAAATGTACATCCCTAAACTTTAGACTATTTATTTTCTTTATTGCGGTACGTAGATTCGATCTATAGTATGTTTCATTCTTGATAATTGAGACATCACCTAAATATTTTTAATAAAAAATAATTAGTGTTATCAAATTACAGTACATGAAGGTGCAACTAGAGTTCTCATACAAAAAGATGGTTTAAGGAATCACCAAAACAGTTTAGTGGTCGAACCACCTTCTCCCGTTTCAATTTTGGTATGTCTGTACTACAATCAGAAGATGAATCTTCATCAATTTTCTTTGTTCTCCTCAGGCTTTGTTCTGTTCCTTAAAAAATTACAAAACAACATAGCATACAATAAGTAAAAATTTAGTCTACATGTCTATGTTCATTACAATACAACATAGAATGCATAATTTTTGAAAATACATTCAGACTCGAGATGAAGATTTATTTCTGTTTCTGTGTTTTGATTTTCTTTTTCATCTTCTTTCTACAATCAGTGTATCACTGTCTAACTCTAGATTGATAACAAAATCAATTTTATATTAGCTTTACGAAGTTAAACTAATACAATAACATATAAAGTACTAACAAATTATATTAACAGATTCTGTAGAGCTGTAGACATATCTCACCACCATTTTCCCTGAAAAATACAAAATAAATTCGTTCATGATATTTAACTTATGAACTACAATATATGACTTGAACTATCTTTTTTCTTGTTAGGTCTGTAACCATATCTCTTGCTACGAGAAACTTCATAAAGAAACAAAACAAAAAAAAATATTAATATTGCGAGAAAAGGAAAAGATCATAAACTGGAAAAAAATATCAAACACATATCGCTGCCGTAGCTTACCACGTTTTTCAACTACTCGATCGTCAACATACTTCTTTTTCCTCCATTTATCATTGTCATCAATGTAAACAATTTTCCTCCTATCACGACCCATATCTCAGCCTGGAAGCATGAAAAATTCAGTAAATTAAAACTGGAATTCGACTGTAAAATTTAACAGAATATGTATTTCTTCGTTACCTGATTTATCATCTATAAAATCGGACAGATTTTGTTCAACAAATAAATTGCCTCTTCCAGAACAACTTCAAATTTTGAATTTAAAATTTGAAATATGCAGTAAGAATTTGTATTTGAATGATACGAAAATATATATTTTTTTTTGTTGACAAATCTGCAAATCGTACGTTGACGTGACTAATCTGCAGCTCGGAGATTAATTTTATAGCAATGGTATAGTGGACTTTTTGTGCTTTTTTTTTTTTTTTTGCACCTCAGCATAATAAATCAACCCCAATTAACCTAGTTGTATTTAGGTCTACATTTTTTCACCTCCTTGTTACTAACTCTTATAGTAATACACGATTGTCAAATTAATTTCTTAATTTTTGTTAATAATCAGTGAATAGTATTTAATTTATAACTATGATAGAAAAAATAATTTAATAAAATTTAAATGATTAATGAATTTCTTTAAAAAAAATTACTAAACGGCTGAAACACAGAAAATAAAGTTAATCCTTTATTATCAATTAAGTGAAAATATATTCTGTTGTATATGCAATAAATTTAAATAAGATTTGGATGATCATATAAGTTAAAGACAAGTGGAAAAAGGCAAGTGAAAATATATTCTGTCGTATATCCTGTAAAAAGTGTTTCTTTAAGATTGCTTCAATCAACTCCAAACATTATAAAAATATTATTATATGGAAAAAATAATCTTCAATATGGTGAAATAAAATTTATTTACTTATATGTCACATGTAATTTATTATATATATATATATATATATATATATTTCAATTTGCTATTGCCATATACTTTGTATTAAAATTATTTTGTTTAGAGAACACTTTATTGAACATTCGCATCAAGTTTATACCTATAAGATGTATTTTATTATTTTTTAGTTCTATTTTATTATTCTTTAAATTTATTAAAGAATTTGTTGTATTTTTACAATTTATCGTACATTAATATTCTCATAATTTTTTTTGTTTTGTTTTTCAGAACTTTTGAAATGGCGGATATGATTTTTAATATATGTTGTTGGATCAAGAAGTTTTGATGAATTAAAAGAAGCAGCTCAGATGATCAGACGATCTGTAGAACAGCTGAGATTGAGACAATAAGCTAAGCTGATCAGACGAGGTTGAGAACCAATCTAGTTAGCTGAGGTCTGAAAGAGTACAAGTCGTCTGGAGACGAGCTTGAGTCTAGTCATCTGCAGGAGACGAACATGAAGAGCTCAGACGAGGTCAAGACGAGCTAAGTAGAATAAGAAAAGCGAGTCTTTACCAAGTCAGCTGCAGATGAGTAGAGTAAAATCAGCAGAGGTCTAGAGCAGTTTTCAAGATTAAGTTTGTTGAAGCAGTTTTCAGTTTGTTAGAACTGACTAACAAACTAACTGTCTTTTCAGACTTATAAATAGGTCTAGGCACTTCTTTTTGAAAGAGACACTGCATACTGAATACATAGAATTCACAAGTTATTTTTTCCAGAAAATTATTCTCTCAAGTCACAAGTTTTCAAAAGCTAAAGATTTCTTCATAGAATCTTCTAAGTGTTTGTAGAACACTTCATTGCACATCTTCAAATACACTTCTTTTTCTTAAAGTTAGAGTTCATAAGTTTGGTTAGCATTTTGAAGAGTTGAAGATCAAGTTGTAAGTTATAAGATTGTAAAGTAAGTAAGTAAGCAGATAGTGGAGACCCTTCTTCAAGTTGGAGAAGGAGAGTGGATGTAGGATTGTTATAATCCGAACCACTATAAAATCTGGTGTTCTTTACTGCTTTCTTTACTTATCTGTTTTTTAATTTCCATATTTTCATTCAAAGGTTAATTTCAGAATCAAAGTTAAAATCTGAATATCAGTTTGCTTTTGATCTTATTAAAGTTAAGTCTAATCTTGAATTTCCGCTGTGTACATCTGGTACTTTGAATCAGTTTTGAAAGATTTGAAAAATCTACAAAATCTATTCAACCCCCCCTTCTAGATTTTGTCCTAGAAGGTTAACTCAAAGTTTCATAATCAACTCAACTAATCGGGACCAACAAGTGGTATCAGAGCAGTGTTAAGCTGTTCTGATATTGATTTTAGGTCTTAACTAAGATTCTGAAATTTTCTTGATTTTCTTCATCTACTTTATTGTTAACTAACTGTGCTACTAATAAGTTTTTGTGGAGTATTTTGTTTCTTTATCTCATCATGTCTTCAGGAAAAAGCAAGAAGTCCAGGAATTTACCTGAATTTTCTATTGAAGATTATGATTACTGGAAATTCAGGATGGAGAATCACCTCAAGGCCATTCATGATAGGATGGAAGAGGTTCTTGAAGAAGGACCTATAAAATTTTATCATGGAGGCACTAGCACTGGAGCGGAATCAGCTGAATCCAGAACCAGACAAGAGAAAAAGTGTTTTGAATTGACAAATGATGAAAGAAAGATCCACAATCTAGATCAAGTAGCTCGAACTGTAATCATTGAGACTTTAAGTAAAGATTGGATTGAGAAGGTTAAGAGATGCAAAACTGCCAAAGAAATGTGGCAGACTCTGGCAAATGTTTGTGAAGGGTCAGATCAAGTAAAAGAGAATAAGCTGCAGTCAGTCTTACACTCATTTGATACATTCAAAATGAAGGAAAATGAATCTGTGGATCAGTTAGATGTAAGGTTGACGAATCTCCTCAACAAAGCAGCTGACCTTGGAAAGAACTATACAGAGAAGGAGATTAATAACAAGATACTGAGATCATTAACCAAAAGATGGAGAGAGAAATCCAATATCCTTAAAGCAACTCAAAATTTATCTTCTATTACTCATCATACCTTGTTCTCTCATCTTAAAGCTCTAGAGTATGACATTCAAATAGAAGATGAGGAGGATGAGATGGAGTCGAGCACCTCATCCAAATCTGTTGCCTTTGTCAGCAAAGAAGACAAGATGTCAACAGAGTCTATAGGAGCTGACCTATCTCTGAAGGAGCAGATGACTCTGCTCACCAAAAGGTATGACAGATTAAGAATGAAGTATAAACGAAATAAATTGAGATTTGCAGGTAAGGATAGATCAAGATCCAAATCAAGAAGAAAGGAAGATGAGTCTACAGATGATGACAAAATCAGGAGCCAGACGAGAAGATTCAGATCACCTGTTAAAAGAAATCCTTCCAGCCCTAAATCAGACAGGAGTGACACTTGCTACAAATGCAACAAGCCAGGACACTTCAGCTATGATTGTCCTCAACTGACTCCTAAAGAAAGGGAAGAGAAAAGGAAAAAGAGAGACAGGAGATTTGCAGATCAAAGGGCTCTCTTAGCTGAAGAAAAGGAGTCAAGAAAATCATCATCATCATCCTCATCTGATTTCGAATCAGATGATGAAATCTGTCTCATGGCTAAAGAGGTAGTCTATTATTCATCTTCTGATAATGATTCCTGTCAGTCTGCATCTGATTATGATCAAACTGTTATTCATGAATTATTGAGAGATTTAAAGACATCTCTGGCTGCTTATAAACAGCTAGAGACAGAGAATTTGGCTTTAAAGGATCAAATTCAGATTCTAATTAAAGGAAAGCAGGTGATGAACTATTCAGAAACTGAGGAAACATTCAAGGGGGAATGTTTTCCCCAGGCTGAGGCTAGTACATCTGCCAGCTTACCTGAAAGATTAGAAAGTGAATTGAAAACTTTAAAAGAAAATTTTGAATTAATCTGTGCTGAAAATGAATTAATTAAGAAAGACAATGAGAAGCTAGTCTTCAAAATTAGTCAACTTAATAATTCACAATCAACAATAGATCATATCTTTAATACATCTCAAAAATCCCATGACAAAACAGGTCTTGGTTATGATAGAAATAGTATCTGATGTACAAAAACCTAGGAAATTTGTAAAAGTATCTGATCAATCAAAAGAGGTTAAAATTGGTCCTTAGAAACCAATTAGTCAAGTAAGGACTGCATCTCCCAGCTTGAAAACAAAAATTCAGCTGAGGACTCCTTATCAGACTAAGAGAAATCCAAGAACCAAAATAAGAAGAAATTCCTATTATAATTCTTTTGATGGAAGAAGCAGATGTTATCCCACATTTCCTTAGTTTAGGAAAATTACTAAATCTGAATACAACAAGTTATCATTTAAAAGTGATACAATTGTAGACAGATTTGGTAGAGAGACCAAGTCTGATTTATTATTTGGAGATGAGATTTTTATCTGGTTACCTAAAGTGATGCTTGGCCTTCAAGGACCCAAGATCACTAGGGTACCTTATAACTAATCTGTTTTTCAGGATTCACAGGGATCATCACTCAAGGAAGAGATTTTAGATTCTATATGGTACATTGATAGTGGTTGTTCACAACACATGACTTATAACAAGAGGATGTTATCAAATTTCCAAAGCATTGATGGTCCAAGAGTATTATTTGGAGACAATAATTGTGGTCAGACTAAAGGAGTAGGTACTCTGATTATCAAGGATATTCAGGTATCTGAGGTATATTTTGTTGAAGGATTGAAACATAATCTGCTATCTGTTTCCCAGCTTTGTGATAAAGGTTTTCTTGTCAAATTTTCAAAGGATAAATGTGATATCTTAGATAATTCCTCAGATAAGGTACTTTTAACTGGCTTCAGACATGGTAATGTCTATGTGGCCAACTTTAATAGTTGCCCCAAAGATACTTGTCTGATAGCTAAGGGTGGAGAGGATATCAGCTGGCTATGGCACAAGAGGCTTAGTCATCTGAATTTCAAGACCCTTAGTAAGCTGGCTAAAAAGAACCTTGTTAAGGGATTACCTGAGAAACTTTTATCTACTAATCTTAAATGTGATGCTTGTCAGAGAGGTAAACAACCTAGACATTCATTTAAGAGTATTAACTCCTCTTCATCTGAAAGAGTGTTGCAACTACTTCATCTGGATCTGTTTGGACCTGTTTTTCCTCTCAGTTTCAGTAGAAGGGAATATACTCTTGTTGTAGTAGATGACTTTTCTAGATACACTTGGGTTATATTTCTTTTCAAGAAAAATGAGACTATAAACAAGATCCTTGATTTGTTCAGACAGATTCAGAATGAAAAGGGTGTTAATATTATTAAAATAAGGAGTGATGAGGTCACAGAATTTCTGAATTCCTGTTTATCTAACTTTTTCAATGAGTGTGGAATTATTCATGAGACATCTTCAGCAAGAACTCCTCAACAAAATGGAGTGGTTGAAAGAAGGAATAGAATTTTGAAGAAAGCAGCCAGGAGCATGTTAGCTGAGTATGATACCCCTCACAGGTTCTGGGCTGAAGCCATCAACACAGCTTGCTATACCCAGAACAGGTGCTTAGTTGTCAAAGACAAGGGTAAGACTCCATATGAGATTTGGAAGGGTAAGATTCTTAGAATCTCATATTTCAGAGCTTTTGGTTGTAAGTGTTTTATCCATAACAATGGGAAATCTAAGTTGAGAACTTTTGATGCTAAGGCAGCTGATGGAATATTCTTGGGATATTCCAACACTTCCAAGGCATTTAGAGTTTTTAACAAGACAACCCTTTGTGTGGAGGAAACCCCTCATGTTGTTTTTGATGAGTTGTATTCCTTCTCAGATAAAGTGAATCAAATTTCTGAAAGTCTAGATAAAATTGAACTGACCAAGACTAAACATAGAACTGTCTATCTACCTAGTCTTGATTCAGAATCAGATGAAGAAGAATCCCCATCTGATAATCAGAAGATAACTTCTGATCAGACTCCATCAGAACAGACACCCTTGACGTCAGCTGATCAGCGGGGGTCAGCTGATGAAGGGGGAACGTTAGCTGAGGTAGAGTCAGAGGAGTTGCCTACTGAGACTCAAGATGAGGATCCTTCTCCTCACATAGGCAAAAGGATGAGAAGCTACCATCCATCTGATCAGATTATAGGAGATCCATCTAGTAGTGTGCGGACACGAATGATGCTGGACTCTGAAAGTCTTTTCAGCTGTTATGTGTCGCTTCTTGAACCCAAGTCTATTGAGGAAGCTCTATCAGATCCAAACTGGATAACTGCCATGCAGGAGGAACTACATCAGTTTGAAAGACAAAATGCTTGGGAATTAGTGGAAAGACCCTTACACAGAAAGATTATAGGCATCAAATGGGTGTTTAAAAACAAAACAGATGAGAACAACATTATTGTTCGAAATAAGACAAGATTGGTTGCACAAGGTTACTCACAGTCTGAGGGGATAGACTATGATGAAACCTATGCTCCAGTTGTCAGATTAGAGGCAATAAGGTTGTTCTTGAAATTTGCTGCATATAAATCTTTCAAAGTCTTTCAAATGGATGTTAAGTCTGCCTTTCTTAATGGTGTGTTGCTTGAGGAAGTCTATGTGGAGCAGCCTCCTGGGTTTAAGATCAATAACAAGGTCTATAAATTCAACAAAGCTCTATATGGACTGAAACAAGCTCCCAGAGCTTGGTATGATACCTTATTTGATTTCTTGACATCAAATGGTTTTTCAAAAGGTAAGATTGATAGAACTTTGTTTAGGAAGGAGGTAGATGGTAACATCTTATTAGTTCAAATTTATGTAGATGACATAATCTTTGGTTCACCTAATCCGAAATTATGTGAAGAGTTTAGCATTCTCATGAAAAACAGGTTTGAAATGTCAATGATGGGTGAATTAACATACTTTCTAGGCTTACAGATTAAACAGATGAGTAAGGGTATATTTATACATCAGTCTAAATATGGTAAGGATCTGATTGAGAAATTTGGAATCACTACTAGCAGAGAAGTTAAAATACCTATGGCAACTAACTTTTCTATGGATTCAGATGAGCAGGGGATACCCACGGATGCAACGGAGTATCGTGGACTGATTGGATCCCTTCTCTATCTCACTGCAAGTAGGCCAGATATAGCCTTTGCGGTCGGGGTATGTGCAAGATTCCAGTCTAATCCCAAGAAAACTCATCTGAAGTCTGCTAAGAAAATTCTTAAATATCTCAAAAGAACCTTGCAAGTACTGTTATGGTACCCAGCTGATGACAACTTTGAGCTGACGGGTTATTCAGATTCAGACTTTGGAGGATGTAAGATTGATAGGAAATCCACTTCAGGAACTTGTCAATTCTTAGACAACAAATTAATTTCTTGGTTATCTAAGAAACAGACATCTGTTGCCACCTCCACAACTGAAGCTGAATACATGGAAGCTGGAAGTTGTTGCTCTCAACTCCTCTGGATTAGTTAACAGCTTAGAGATTATAATATTCAGACATCAGCTGTTCCTATTTACTGTGATAGTAATAGTGCAATAGCAATGACTTACAATTCTGTTCTGCATTCTAGATGTAAGCATATAGACATTAGGCATCATTTCATTAGAGACCATGTTGAAAAGAATGACATTAGAATTGAGAAGATAGCCATTGAGTCACAAAGAGCGGACATTCTTACAAAACCATTAGCTGAGTCTAGGTTTAAAGAATTGTGCTTAGAATTAGGATTACTTGATGCATCTTTATCTGATTTTTAATTTGCTTGCATCTGTTTAATGTATTCCTTATTTCTAGTTATTTCTTTAAATCAATGTCTAGAAAGAATTATCAAACTAGATATGAGTCAAAGGACAATCAGGTAGCTGATTTCATTGATTTCCTTCTTAGGAATCAAGAATCAAGGATTAGTCATATTGACCTTATCTGACGTGATAATTACTTATCTAACATTTGGTAAATCAGATGAGGGCACAATAGTCAGCTGATCTCCTGAAGAAACAGATGACTATCTGCACCCTATCTGATCTACCTCAAGCTACAAATAATTTTCCTTAAGTATTTGTCTTTGTAGGAATAAGTCACAATATCAGACTGTTTCACCTCATTTTTCCTCAGTCTTTTATTCAGACACCTTTGTTTCTAAAATAAACTCCATTTTTTTCATAAAATTCTTTTTAGATTGATTGGTTAGAAAACCCATCTTTAGAAAACTAAATCTAAGCCTGTTTATTTAAATGTTTTTTTATATTGCTAAAAAGTTAAAACTAAGCTGTTTTTAAAATCAGACAGGTTACTTTATCAGATGACTTTTCAAACCCATCTGTTTTTAAAACCCATCTGTTTTGAAAACCCTTATATGAAGTAAGGTAACCCTAGGCTGACGTCAGGTATACTTACTTCCCTGCATAAAGTAACCTACATCTATCAAATCAACAGTCTATAAAGTAATTATTTACGCATTCCAAAGGCGAGTAGCATCCACGCGCTGAATCCCAATCGTTTATCTTGATTTTTAACCGTTGATTCATGCGCAGTAAAAACTTTTTGAATAAATGGCTTAGATCAATTCAAATTTTCTAAAAAAGGCGGTTTCTCTTTCCAATCTTCCTTCCTATAAATACGTCTTCTTCATCAATCAAACCTTTTCACTTTCAGAATTTCATACATACACTCTGCAAATTTTCTAAAACTCTCAGTTTCATTTTTATGAGTACTTCTCAAAAACCACTTGGAGTTACATCAACCATGGTGGATGTTCACAATGATACATATAACAAGAAAATTAAATCGGAGATGTACGTTGATTTTGAGACGACTACTGACGGTGAATCGAGGGAGATTCTGGATTTATTGGAGAGGGCAGGATTGAGGACTTTATGTTCCAAGAAATCCCCCTCCAATAAAACGTTGGACATGACGTTAACGGAACGTTTGAGAATGGAGTATTCAAGAGCAGAGTCTACGGCGAGGTTCTCACTGTTACTCCGGCGGAGGTAGCCTGCATTTTTTACACAAGCAGTGAGGGAGTTAACCCCCTCACATACAAGTCCGATGACTGGGTGGAATCATTTGAGATGATTGCCCGGAATTCGATGAGGGACCGGCGATCGGAGCTGAAGAAGAAGATGCTCCGGCGGAGATATCGTCTTCTGATGACGATTGTGACGAAGGTAATTCTTGGGGAACAGAGGTTCCCATGATAGGCTGACCAGACCCAGGCTGTGCGTTATGAGGGCAATAATAGACGGAGTTCAAGCCAACTGGGCTGGGATGCTACTGGAGAAGCTTGAGACGGAAAGGAAAAGGCTGGAGGTGGTAGGCGGAAAGTGGCAGGCGAGGTCGATCACCTGCCTATTCAATAAGGTGACAGTGATTCTGGAGGACCTGCTGTCAGCTAAAATAAACTGGGCTGATGGAGTCAGGCCCTACACAAAACAGAAAGGGATCCTGACTAAGGATGAACCGGTTGGGGCTCCAGCTGACTCAGATGAAGGAGGAGCTGAGGTCGGAGCCCAGGCACCAGCAGCAGAGGAAGCTGAGGAGGAGGAAGAAGAGGAAAGAGAGGAAGAGCTGCCGACGGTGAGCTCAGCTGAGGCCTCACAGCCGATGAAGCTGAAGGAAAAGGCCACGAGGAGGAGGAGGTTGGTGAAAACCTCGGAGCTTGGGAGGACATCTACTGATCAGTCGAGTCTTCTGCCTGAAGAGGCAACGACGCTGGAGATAGCAGCCCAGGTGGTCCAATCAGAGGAGGTGCAAGACATAAGCTCTGAGAGGACCCCCTCCCCCACTCACAGTCAGGTACAATTCTCCCCCTCCCCCTCTCCAGCCCACTCTGGCGATGAAGAGGTGACCCAGGCTGGCACCTCAGAGCCTCTAAAACAGCCTACTCCCAAATCAGTCCAAGCCACAACCTCATCTACCCTCCCTCAAACTCAAACTTCATCCCCTCCACCATCCCCATCTCAAATGATGTCCTTCCTCACAGGACCAGTGTACGCCCCTACCCCCATATCTACCATCTCCCCACCAGCCTTACCCACATCTTCCCAAACTCTCACCCTTAGCCCAATCCAACAAACCTTACCCCAGCCAACCCCATCTCCACCACCCACGACCTCATAAATTCCACCCCCTCCATCTTCACCCCCACCAGAAATCCCCCTCCTCCAACATCTTTGGGGATATCCACATGAGCTCCCCCAGTCCAACTTCTCCCACTACCTCTTCCTCATCTGATTCAGAGGAGGAGGCCAGTCCAATCCTTGCCATTTCATCCGCTTTTGAGGATCTGCACAAGAAGATTATATCCCAAGTCCAAAGGCTGATGGAAAGGAAGACTAGGAAGGTGATTCGAGCAGTTACCGATACAATGCTCGCCAACATGCAGATTGCTGAGATCAACATTTCACGCAACCTATCAGCCAATCTCAGCACTGCTGTTGGTTCTCGGCTGAGTGACCTGGAGGAGGAGGTCAAGGCACTTAAGCAGAAGGTGGCAGCTGACAACGAAATCCTGGTCAATGAACTCACATCTGATCAGAATGACTTCAGGGTTCGTTGCTCAGCTTTGGAAAGACAATTCCAGACCCTCCAAGATGAAGTCAAAAAGGGGGAAGGAGCTGAAGGAAGAAAGGACACCATCACAGCTGGAGTCTTGTCACTCACAGACAAGGTAGATTCGAAGGCAGACTCAGCTGAGTTGGAGGCAGCCAAGGCAGAAATCAAAATAAAATCAGACGAGTTGGCTGCCTTGCAACTGAGGGTGACCCAGATAGAGGAGGTCATCCGAGAGGATGAGGAGAAAAGGAGGAAGGAGGAGGAAGAGAAGTCTGAGGCACTGCTGGCCAAGATGAAAGAGTCAGAAAAACTCGAGGCCAAGGGCAAGGGTAAAGACAAGGCAGTGGAGAAGTCCTCATCAGCTGAGCAGCTGATCAGCCCCAGAGCCGAGCGCAAAAGGAAAGAGCCTGACTTCTCAAACTTATCAGCTGAACAGATCAGAAGAATCCATGCTGAGAAAGAGAAGTATGAGAAGCAGGAGAAGAAGAGGCTGAAGAAGCTGGGGAAAGCAGAGCTGAAGTGGGACAGGGATACTCGGAAGTGGGTATCCAAGGCAGCAGATGAAGCGGACTTCCGCCCTGTCCACCGCACGTCAGCTCCTCCCAAGATGGTTTTAGGGAAATACACAAGCGAATACAAGAAGAAAACCCTGGATGCCAGATGGATGTACTACTGGTACATCTTGAAGGCATCTCCATCTGTAGCAGCTGAGGAGGATATGAGCTGGCATGAATGGATGGAAAAGGAGGATGCCGAGCTATATGGGAAGCTGCTTGATGAGGCACATAATGTGTTCAACTGCGATCTAGTCGCACCAGCCTATGAGCAAGTTACCCCTAAGCTGAAAGAAGACGGCTCTCCAGATCTGGAATGGGTCAGAACCGTTATAGCCAAAGCAGAAAGGGAATCCGAGCTCACAGACGAGGATGAGCTTAAACAGCTAAGAGCAAGGATTTTCAACTGGCTGAACATTCTAGAAGCCAGCAGATGGGGAATCTGATAGAACAGGATTTTTCTTTTCCTTATCTTTTATTTTCTATCAGTTCATCTATCTTTAAATCTGTAAATTCGTGAATGAATATATTTGGACTTATGTGAATTACTTGTCTTATTTTCTTAAAAGTTTTCTTTTGCTTTAAGAAAAACTTAAAATTTTTCTAAGTATAAATCATCTGAGAATTTTATTTCTTAGACTTAAAACTTTTTCCTAAAAAATTATCTAAGTCTTAAGACTCAAATTTTTTAAGTATTTCTAAAAGAGTCTAAAGGACTTAATTTTTTTCTTAAGTGTTAATGTGAGTGAATCTGTTGTAATGAGAATAAGTGCTTTGATATACCTATCTGATTATCTTAACTAACTCTAGTACTAACTTCAGCTGTGAGTGTGTTTCTTCCTTATAGGTTTTAACTTCATCAAAAAGGGGGAAATTGTTGGATCAAGAAGTTTTGATGAATTAAAAGAAGCAGCTCAGATGATCAGACGATCTGTAGAACAGCTGAGATTGAGACAATAAGCTAAGATGATCAGACGAGGTTGAGAACCAATCTAGTCAGCTGAGGTCTGAAAGAGTACAAGTCGTCTGGAGACGAGCTTGAGTCTAGTCATCTGCAGAAGACGAACATGAAGAGCTCAGACGAGGTCAAGACGAGCTGAGTAGAATAAGAAAAGCGAGTCTTTACCATGTCAGCTGTAGATGAGTACAGTAAAATCAGCAGAGGTCTAGAGCAGTTTTCAAGATTAAGTTTGTTGAAGCAGTTTTCAGTTTGTTAGAACTGACTAACAAACTAACTGTCTTTTCAGACTTATAAATAGGTCTAGGCACTTCTTTTTTAAAGAGACACTGCATACGGAATACACAGAATTCACAAGTTATTTTTCCAGAAAATTATTCTCTCAAGTCACAAGTTTTCAAAAGCGAAAGATTTTTTCATAGAATTTTCTAAGTGTTTGTAGAGCACTTCATTGCACATCTTCAAATACACTTCTTTTTCTTAGAGTTAGAGTTCATAAGTTTGGTTAACATTTTGAAGAGTTGAAGATCAAGTTGTAAGTTGTAAGATTGTAAAGTAAGTAAGTAAGCAGATAGTGGAGACCCTTCTTCAAGTTAGAGAAGGAGAGTGGATGTAGGATTGTTATAATCCGAACCACTATAAAATCTAGTGTTCTTTACTGCTTTCTTTACTTATCTGTTTAATTTCCATATTTTCATTCAAAGGTTAATTTCAAAATCAAAGTTAAAATCTGAATATCAGTTTGCTTTTGATCATATTAAAGTTGAGTCTAATCTTGAATTTCCTTTGTGTACATCTGGTACTTTGAATCAGTTTTGAAAGATTTGAAAAATCTACAAAATCTATTCAACCCCCCTTCTAGATTTTGTCCTAGAAGGTTAACTCAAAGTTTCATAATCAACTCAACTAATCGGGACCAACATATGTTTTTAAGCCCTTGGTTGAAGAAATTGCTAGAAAATTAGAGTTTGAAAAGGTGAAAGTAAAATACGAAAAAATAAATATAAACAATACTCGATATTTTACAGCCATTTTAATAATACTTAATGGACAATCAAGGTTGAATTTTTTTGTTGACGGTCGGCCAAAGTTAATAAAAGATGAGGCAGAAGAGGACGCTTATTGGAATGCTGCTATTGTCTTGAAAGAACATTTCAAGTTTAAAGTGAACGGTGTTAATTCATCTGAAGTTGAAGCACTCAAGAAAGAGTTGAATACTTTGAAGTCCAGGACGGTCAATAATTAATATTGGTTGGATTATATAAGCATTTTGCACTTTATTCTTGAGCAGAATATTCACGTTTTGTAATACTCTATTTTTATAAATTTAAATCATATTTACCATGTCACTTTGTTATTGTGTTGTCCATATAAGCTTCTTTCCTTGACAGATGTAGAAGCCGAATGGTAATAAATATTGAAAGTTAATAGAAACAACATATGTCTGTAAAAATTAAGAAAAATCGGTCAGTTCAAAATACATATTCTATGCAAGTCAATTAGTGGTAGTGTAGTACCCATAACTTCATTTTGTTACTTTACTACGACATAAACTACATGTCACTATGCCAAAAACTGGCTACGACGACGGTGAATCCCCGTTGTCGTAGGGGTTTTTTCACCGTCGTCTATCAACCCGATGTCTTAGGGTCTGGGTATTCGACAACGGTTTTTCACCGTTGTCGTAGGTGTTTACCACAACGGTTATTGAAGTTATGACAACGGTTTTTCACCGTCGTCGTAGGTGTTTACCACAACGGTTAATGAAGTTATGACAACGGTTTTTCACCGTCGTCGTAGATACTTACCACAACGATTAATGAAGTTATGACAACGGTTTTTCACCGTCGTCGTAGGTGTTTACCACAACAATTAATGAAGTTATGACAACGGTTTTTCACCATCGTCGTAGGTATTTACGACAACGGTTAATGAAGTTATGACAACAGTTTTTCACCGTTGTCGTAGGTGTTTACCACAACGGTTATTGAAGTTATGACAACGGTTTTTCACCGTTGTCAAAGGTGTTTACCACAACGGTTAAAAACCGTTATCATAACTTCATTTCACCATTGTCTTAGGCTTTTACCACAACGGGTTACTACCTACGACTTCAGTTTTTTCCGTTGTCTTAGCCATTATTGTAGATTTTTTTCCTGTTGTGAATTATCTAATTGGACAATAATATAAAATTAAAAATAAGCATTAAAATAGAAATCAATTCATCATCATACATTGTTTAAACTTAAATTAAGTCATAAAATGTAAATAGTCTAGTGTTAAACTACAATAACATTTTCAAATGTCACAAAAACTAAACTAAAATAAACATATCAAACTTCTAATCATCACCCATGTACTATGAAAGGCAATCGGCCCACTTTTCCCGCACGTCGTCAATTTCTTTTCCAGAGTAATCCTTTTGTGAAAACTGTGAAAGAACAAATAATAAAATTAAATAAGTATTATCTTTTAGACACCAATTCAACCATCCAATCAAATATTCACCAAAAACCACACACATAACTATGATCAACACAAATTATTCTTACCACTGATTGCATCGAATCTGTTCCCAACATTCCATTAAACTCGATTATATCCTTCATGTAGCGTAGTACAAAATAACCACATTGAAATACATCAGGTTGTTTAGGTGCCTATGTAAGAAAAAAATTTGTTTAAACAATTACACCTTTTTTGTAAGAAAACACAACTAGATATATATAATATTTTTGTACCTTAATTATATTCCATGCAATATTTTTCTTTGGTCTCTTACTTGAGACACCCGCATTAAAGATATATAATGCCCTACAACAATAAATAATTAACCAAAGAAATATATTACAATTCCCAATAATATGTTTATTGCAATTATACGAAAAGGAATGAACTTACATGTACACAACTTTTTTCCATTCAGGATCAATGCGGTTATAAAGAGGTATAATCTACACTATAGCTACTTCATCAAACAAATTCTAGAGAACTATTTTTCTCTAATAAGCAACATTCGTAAGGGTTGCCTACTATTAAGAATTTTAATTAGCAGACGGAGGAATTATTAAGGGTTGCTTACAAATACATGAAAATCAAATGTCAAGTTCACTGTTCTGTTATTAAAAATTAGATAAATGACAAAAATCCATTGCTATGGTATGTCAATTGTAGATTAAGTAGACTTCTGCCCCACTAATATTCTCTATCATAAATACCAAAATGCCTATCATCAACAATAATAAAGAAGATCATACCTTCATATGGAATGCAACAATTTGCACCACCAGCTCCATTAGGTCTTTGGTTGGGGCATCTTCAACCTTCAATACATCATTCAGAAATTAATAACACAAACCACTTTCAAAGTGGCAGGCTGAGCGCTAGTATCTAATTAATGGAAAGAGAGGGATAATTTTTCAGCTCTATCAAGTGGCTCATCAGTCTGATGTGCACAAATATATAAAGAAATTTGTGATGTTTCAGAAAACTGAAAATTTAATTTGTGAAATCTGGAATCTAACTCTATCAAAGATTGACTAAAGATTAAAGTGTTTAGTATAGACCATATATATTGAAGTGCTTATTATAGACAGTACGAACAAAGTAAGAAGCTCAAATTGCTGCCCCGACAACTGACATAAATATTCATAACAAAAAGTAAGGGCTGAAGTCTTATCAAAAAAAAAAAAAAAGTAAGGGCTGAAAAATCACTCAAACATTAGCCATCCAAGCAGGCACATTCATGTACTTGCACCAATTCAATAAAGAAGTTCTAACCTGCTGTTTTGCATACTCTTGAGAAATTTCACCAGCCAAGTTCCTGTATTGAAGGTTGTCAGCTCATAGTCAAAAACAATAAAAGCTTCAAACCTAATTTATGTTTTCCATAAGAAAAATATCAAAAAACAAAATTTAAATCCCTAAGTAACTCACATAAGTTTATTGCATCAGAACTGTGATGAAAGAGTTCACCTTGTATGCAGCTTAAATAATTAACACAAGGAGTGCAAATCCCCACCTGACATACTTATGACCCCAAGAACCAATATCACCCTCTGAGCCAACCAATCTGTATTTCAAGCTCTCCTGAAATTATTGAAATTTAGAGTAATGATTACGCATACAGAAAAGTTCCCCAAAGAATACTATCAAAATGTTTGGTCTGAAATGAACTCAAAGAACCAAAAATAATAAGGAACTAGCGAAGACGAGGAGACAGTCATATTAGAGGCAGAACCTCTTGGGCTACATTAGTTAAAAAAAGTAATATGCTACACTAAGATTCATTCATGTGCTATGAACAACCAAACCCACACTCATATTTCAAACAATACTCCTACCTTCCAATAATTAAAAAAAAAAAAAAAGTTAGAGAAGCATCCTTAATTACTTTTTGCTTGAAACAGGCCTCAAAATAATCTTTGAAGTTCAGTAAATTTGTGTTTGTTAGTATTTGCCATTTTTATGCCGACAAATAGACAGAATGAATGTTTCTATTATCTAGGGAGATAATGAAAAAATGACCTCATACTAATTTATTCCAAGAAATATAGCACCCCGCTAAGAGTAACCTTGATCAGAGTCAAATTGAGATCCTTCAAGAGCATTTTAAAAAAATGCTTCAAACTAACTTCACAGATTAAGACGAACCTTTGCTGCATCTTTTGCTACAAAATATTCTGAAGCACCAGAAATTCCTCATTCATTTACATGCATGACAGTGAGTGCTAATTCAAACTTATCACTCATGAAATAACATAATTGCACTCAAATGATTTAATCCAACCACTTTGGGTTATTTATGTGCAAAAAAGCAATTATTCAATAGCTAATAAGTGATGGATGTATAATGCAAGGACTTCATAACAGCAGTTAAAATGAAGTCAATTTTTTTCTGCTAATCCTATTAGATGTTCCAAAAGATTGCACACGGCAACAGCAATTGTCATTAAAAGACAAGCACCATGATATGAAAAAAAAAAAGAACTGTGAACTATTAGATTATTAAGCAAATGTTACGACATACCCTTTCTCCTTCAGGGGACATCGTCAAGGCCAAAACATATTAATTTACACAAAGATATATATATATATATATATATATATATATATATATATTATGTAGACATATAAGAGAATGAAATAGAGAAATTCAGTAATTAACACCTTCAAATCTGAATCTGCCATTTTAATGTAATGTGCTTGTAGAGTTCCATAATGAGGACGTAAGAATTTCAGTGGCTTTGGAACTGAAGACATAGAACTGGTAGCCAAATATATTTCTTGCCTAGAAAAAGAAATTAAGATAGATAACTAAAAACTCTGTAAAACATGGGCATTAGTTAATTAAACTGCTACTCAATTTCAGCAGATGGGGCATTGGTAACAAAAATTTTCATGGTACCATTGCAGATTCATTATTTCTCAATATTGCAGGTGGCATGTGCATGCATAGAAAGCTATATGGAGAGAAAATAGTAAAAGCCAACAAGAAAAAAAACTTTGTCAACTTACTTTGCTGAGCTAGTAAGATATAGGCATGTCTGTTATAATTGTCCACACGCTCCACTAGCAGATCAAGGTCTTCAACCTGATAAAAGACAATTTATACATTAATTTTTTCTCTTCAGATACGGTTATTCAGCAATAGCACAAGAGACCAATATTCAAAGGATAGACCTCCATAAGAAGATCAACCGCCTCAGGCTCAGCATTATGCTACATGAATATCAAATGTTAAGTTCACTGTTCTGTTTGAAAATTAGGTATAAATGCTTGAAGTGACAAAAATCCATTGCTATGGAGGTCCATCCTTTGAATTTTTAAAAGACTAATCTTTTCGGAAGCAATAATTCATAAACAATTAGAGCAATCCAAAAAAAAAAAAAGATATATATATACATATATAAAATGAATACCAAATATCCAGTGAGCTGTCTATTTTCTTCTTCAACAGCATTAAACTTAATTCCACAGGCTCTCTTAATCAGTTCGGCCATACCTACATGAAATCAACCACATGCATACACTTTCATTTTCTTTCCAACATTTTCCAAAATGAAACCAATGGATTGATCAAAATTACCTCCAGCGATGTACTCCACTTTGTATTTATATGTCAATTCGTCATACTTGAAAACAGAGATCAAAATTAGATCAATAACATGAAATGAGCCCATGTTGGTGTTACCAATGGTTCAATATTTTCTAAGCCCTACAACAGTCCCCATTAAGAGCATCAGTTATCAAATGAAATTTAAGCCAGCATATCCATATATATGGCTTGGAACCGAAAATATTAATCACTTAACCATCCTACTAAGTTTCATAAGATAATTTCAGATTTATTCCCAACACTATAAGAAACTTCGTATGCTGCTTAATTTACCTCAATGAAGAGAGATATATTCTTTGGTTAAAATTATTTATTCCATTTTAGCATTTTTATCTTATGTTTTATTTATCTTAAATGCACTGATAAAAGCATAAAAAACACCAAATCTGACACTCCTTTTTTTTCCTTAGAACTTTAGGTAAGATCCAATAAGTTAAAAACCTTAAGAAAAAAGAGAAATAATCAGGATTGAATTTATTTTCTAGCAAAATGTTTTCCATCATAATTAGTGTTGCAGCAGATTTCCCAGGCTGCGGTTTTTGGAGAGCCTTTAGTGAGTGACATTAATTTCATTTACTTTTACATCACAAACAGATTTGTACGCAAACGGAATCTTCACCATCAGCAACTACCATAAACCACCAAAACTGAAATCTAACCTCAATAATCAATGGATCATGAAAATATCCTTTTCTATTCAAATCCAAATCATAAATCTGTCAATCTGATGAACCCATTTTTTTTTTTTTTTTTTTTTTTTTGACGTCAAAACAACCAATCACAGCGACACACACTTTTGATACTCAGAAATACCCAAAAAAGAAAACACCATCTTTGAAACTCAGACCTTAACGCACAAATAAGATTTTGTATATAACCCAATGCTTAACTAGAATCTCTTAGAAATTTCCAATTATTTTATGAAACATGATCAAAATGAATCTAATTGAATTTTTTTGCGATTTTGCGAGAGTACAGAGAGCAGAGCAGAGAGTACAACAGCAGTGACGCGGAAGCGAGGAATTCAATTATGAGCATTTATCGATGGCGGAGCGAGGAATCGGTGGTGACGATGCGGCCGGGAATGGTAGTGTGGCTTCGGCGGCGGGGGACGCGGTGGCCTGACGCGAAGTTAGGGCACAATTTAGGGCTCGCGAACAGGAAGAAGGAGCGGTGGTGACGAGCGGCGGAAATGAAGGTGGTGGCTCCGGCGGTGGTGGATCAGGTGGGGGAACGCCGGTGGTGACGGTTGAGCGAGAGAGAGAGAGAGAACTGTGTGTGTCACTGTGTGTTTGACTGAGAATAATACGTTTTTGATTTTTAAGGAGTAAAAAAAATCTTAAGTGTTGTTTATATACTCCCCAATTAAAAAGAAAAAGAAAAAGAAAAGACAACGGGAAAAGACAACGGTTACTTTTACCGGTTGTCTTTTAGTGCAAACCCTGGACCTAAGACAACGGTTTTACCTAGGACAACGGGTTTTATACTTAAGACAACGGTCAGAGCCGAAAACCGTTGTCTTAGCCCCGTTGTCTTAGGCCATTTTTGGCATAGTGTGTGCAAATAAAACTAACACAAAAGAGATGTAGAATTTGAAAGTTAATAAATATTGAATTGAAAAATTGATTAACCACAATACATTAAATCACTATCGAATCAATAAAATAAAAAAATGCATTTACATTAGATAAAAGTTAATATTGAATTGTTTAATGTACAACTACAAAAAATATAACCATTCAAAAAACTCAATAATTTACATTAGATCACTATCGAGTCAATAAAATAAAAAAAAATTACATAATGAATAGTCGCAATCAACCACCACTATTTTTCTTTTGATTCCACGAATGCATTTTCCGTTTAGTTAGTGCTCGTAACTTGGGTCGAGTGGCTCCTCCACTTTCCACGCCAGAGCAACGTAACGTATGGATGATGGTGGTGGTGTAATTGTGATGAAAATGAACCAAAAACTCAATAATTTATAGTGGAGGGTGAGGCTGAAAATGGGGATGAATTAGAGAGATATACGTCCGATTAATTGTGCATGTCTGCTACCTAAATTGGATGTTTGACCATGTGGACGACCATGATGAATCGAAAGAAATTCGATCAACATGTTTGACCATGTGGACGACCATGATGAATCGAAAGAAATTCTATGAACGGACCAGGTGAAATAGCGCCAAAATTCAAATGTGGAATGTGAGCTGCTATTATATATTATAAGATAAGATATAAGATCTGTTATGGAAGAAAATTTTAATTGTTAGTAAGGATTAATTAATATATATTTTTTATTTGTTTTGATTGATTTTAATTTTATATATTTTAAAAATTCATAATTATATAAAAATATGATTTATTAATAATTTTTGCAATGTAAATTTATTTTATGTTGTATTTAATTTAAAGTTTTTGAATTTTATGTATAATAATTAGACAATAAAAAATTAGTATGATTAATGAAATTTCATTGTATATATTATTTTATATTAAGTTAAATGGAAAATAAACTTATTCTAATTCTTGGCTTTATATTTAATTCCATAATTACATCACAATAAGCAAAGATAATTATCTCTGATATAGCGGGGATGTTTTGTATTGTTCGGGAACACATTGTGAAATGTTCAACTTTAGTTAAGAAAATAATTATTAAGTACTAAAAATTAACTAATATATTTTATTATGAACAAATAAATTTGTATATAATTAATCAATATATTCAAGTGAAGTATTGGATTCATATATATATATATATATATATATATATATATATATATATATATATATTAAGTACCATATTTGATCTTATTAATCTTGATTATAAAAATATCATACATCCATAAAATTCAGGGTTTTTTTTTTTTTTTTTCAGAAAGAATGTGTTGAATATATAAAAAAAGGATTATTACTTTCTGACACAAATTAATCCATCTTTATTACACATTAATACATGAATGAAATTTTTTTGCACTACCATACAATTTGATGGTGGAAATTCCTAACATACCCTCTGCAATAAGATTATAATATATAATAATATTAATAATATAATATATTCAATATATTATTAACTTTCAAATTGGAAGAGTGTGGCCCCTTTGATGGAAACGAAAGTCGGAGACCAAGATGAAATTGGCAGCCCAAGTTGAAAATGATCCAGCAACTTCTCGGCCCAATAATTAGGAATTAGGCTTTGGCCATTTAGGGCCCATTTCAACTAAATTCCTGTGAGTAATCTTTCTGGAATTGTAAATCAGAATCCCTAAGGGGATAAATAGGGAATAATTCTGTATCGATTAGAGTAGACAAAGAGTTAATAAAATCAGTTCTCTGAAATTCTTCGTTGACGGACTCCGCCGTTTGCCGGCCCGAGCCGGGACTTCGGTTTTTCCGATACGATCTCTGCGATTCTCATCAATTGGTGCTTTCATTGAGAGGTGGAATCACGGTGAGAATCGCGCTTCAAAAATTAAAGGAATAATGGATGGTGCAGGCACTCTCGGAACGAGAATTGAGACCTTGGAAAACCGACTAGACGTCATGAAGAGGAGGATAACGAGAATCGTCAAGAGGTTGGAGAAGTGTTGCAATGGAAACGAAGGAATAAAAATAAATCTGCAACAGGAAAATCAAAGAAAACACTGCCACATTCTTCTTGCGATTCAAACCCTTCTTTTGCCAAACCACCGTCGCTCGCCGGCCTGAGCCGGAGCTCCGGTGTACGTCCAATAATTGGAATTTCGAACACTGGTAATTACCCGACGTCATTTGCTGTTGGGCTCAATTCGAATTCTGAAACTGAGAATTTAAGGGGTGAGTTCGCCGACCCTAATTTCACCTTCTTTGGAGGCGAAAATAAGGATGAGCAGAGGGATTTTGTAACAAGTCTGTTCGAAATCCCTCAGACGCACGTAACAAAAGAATTATGGCATAATCCTTCAATCCAATTCGACCCTTGTGTGGTTATCAATCCCGTCACAAAAACAGAGCGCTTCAACGACAAATGGGTGGACAACTATTTGGATTCTTGGAATTCTATTTGCCCACAACTGCTTCTTGAAAAACTGCCCCCATCTATAAGGAATTTCAAGACATCGCCTCCACAATTTCGAAAGCCAGAGAAGGAAGCATTTCACAGCAGTTATTGCCGCAATTTCCAATGTATTCCTGCCATCAATTCCAAAAAGTTACCAGGTACTCTCAATTCGAATTATCAGATGAACTTGGGTATGGAAGGGCAATAGTTTACGATCGAGGGAAAATCTTATGCCGCAACGCAGTTTGGAATTTTGCGCACCCTTTGCGAAATCCTGGGCCTTCCAACTTCAATTTTACCAAATGTCCATCGAATCTACGAATTAATTACTCTCCTCCAAGTTTTCAAATCCTCGGTGAGCAGTTTATCAATGGCGGTTTCGCTTCTCTGCTTTCTTGGTGGAGTACATCGCCAACTTGGGTTAAGTATGCAATTTCACATCTTAATAGTAGTTTCTACAATTCAAGGCTCAAGAATCTTGGTAGAAGTCGATGGCACTTTGTTTTCAATTGGGGAAATTTGTCTTCGTACAATGGGAAATTTTTCAATTTTCGGCCAAGATCGATTCTCATTTTCCAGAAAGTTGATACAGAGTTTGCAGAATTTCATTCAAATTTGGATGGCCAATTTTTTGTTTTTGACAGAGGGAAGTTGTTTTGCAATTTTATTTTATATTTGGATCTAAGATTTTGCATAGGTTGGACGTTGTACCATATTCAATCCTTTGTCACCAATTTCCTAAATTTGGAGGAGGATAAGAAATCTGAGAAAGCCATGGCTACTTATCTTGAGAGTTGTTCAGATAGATGGGAGAAAATTGCAACTGATGTAGCTGAAATATTTGTGGAAAAGATACGGGACCATTTTTCTGATTTAATCCTTGAGGACAAGGAAATTCGTGAAGGGGATGGGAATGATGGAAACGAAAGTCGGAGACCAAGATGAAATTGGCAGCCCAAGTTGAAAATGATCCAACAACTTCTCGGCCCAATAATTAGGAATTAGGCTTTGGCCATTTAGGGCCCATTTCAACTAAATTCCTGTGAGTAATCTTTCTGGAATTGTAAATCAGAATCCCTAAGGGGATAAATAGGGAATAATTCTGTATCGATTAGAGTAGACAAAGAGTTAATAAAATCAGTTCTCTGAAATTCTTCGTTGACGGACTCCGCCGTTTGCCGGCCCGAGCCGGGACTTCGGTTTTTCCGATACGATCTCTGCGATTCTCATCACCCTTTCAAGGCAGCATCTATTGCATGGAGGCTCCTTTGGGATAGGTTGCCAACCAGATCAAATTTACACAAAAGAAGAATCTTACATTCAGACGAAGAGACAGCTTGCTCGGGATGCGGAGAGACTATGGAGACAGCGACACATCTATTTTTGGAATGCAAACTGGTACGCGACATTTGGAATGCAGTGCTGAATTGGTTTCACACTCATGTGGCATTTTCTTCTTTTTTCCAACCTGTTTAGGGAAAAAGAAGGTGAATTGTTAGCGATTGGCTTGTGGATTTGTGTGATTTGAGTGGTATGACAGTGGAGAAATAAGATGATATTTGAGAATGAGACTTGGGCAAGAGAAAAAGTGTTAGATGAGATAAATGGTAGATTATGGAGTTGGACAGTGACAAGACTTCCTCAACGATGTAGTTTTTCTTTTAATGAGTGGCTTGCAAATCCTTGTAAAATCCTATGACCTTAGCTTATGACATTTCTTGTATTGATATTTTTGTAATTTTTTGTGTGGGTACTTCTTGTACCTTTGTGGTAATATATATTTTTTTTACCGATAAAATATATATATATATATATATATAATATTCTCTCAATATATGTATATATCTCAGTTTCTTCCTTGAGAAACCAAAAAAGATAGAGAAAATGATAGGTAATGATATAAGATATGATACTCCATCTTTTGACGCTTATATATGGGAGAGTCCACCGTCCTACCTCCGCCTACCTTCCCGTCGAGCCAAAGTCGAAGCCGACACAGAGCCGCGTTTTGTCTAGGGTTTCGACACAAAGGGCAGTGCTGCCTCCGAGACAGCTGCGCTCAGTTCCATCTCTCAATTCCATTTCTCAATTCCATATCTAATGTAATAAACACTATGAGAGTGTTCACCACGTGGACTCATTCTTAGCCGTGAAGATTATTTTCCTGATTTGCAAGATATTTCATATCTTTAGTTTTATTCTTTCTTATTTAGTTGGAACCACAAATATCATATTTCCTTGTTTATTATTGTAACACCCCAAAATTTTAAAATAAATTATTATTTACATATAATAATAAATAAAATTAATAATTATATAGATGTACTAAAATATTCTAGTCCAAAATTACAAGGATAACTATTAATTTTAAATTTTCTTTTAGATCTCTTATTTTTTTTGAAAATTCTTAAATCTCAAAGATTTATTATTAGATATATTTCTATCTCTGAAATATTTTTGAGATATAAATCTCAATCTTTCTCTCCAAAAAATATATTATTTTTTTTATAAATACAATACCAATTCGTGAACCATGAAACCACCGGAATACGATCCCAACAAAATATTTCTTTCATCAGAGACTCAAGGCCTTCAACGTGAATATTAAGTTAGTTACTCGATCGATGGAATAACTTTTTATACTACAACTGTGATCAAGATTTAAGGTGTCGTTTACTTGTATTTATTAAATACTAGATGAGTCCCCGCGTATTACGCGGATTTTCATAAAAATCAATTAATATTATAATATATTATGTATGCATAAATTAATTTGTCCATTGTGAAATAATATAATTATATTATATAATAAATATATTTAAATAAAATATATGTATAAAATTATAAGTTATTCTTTTATTAATGCATGACCTTTAATTTCAATCTCAATTTAATTATGATTTACGTCAATTCTATAATAGTTTCAAATCCATGTGATTATATTTCTTTTAATTAGACTTAATATTATTTTTAAAATTTTATTAATCATTTAATATATTTAATTACATATTTGAAATTTTCATGATTTTCTAAATGAAAAAATCATCAAATATAGTGAGACGTTAAAATAAATATAAAAAAATTTACATAATTAGAATATTTTATAATTTAATTAATAAATTCAGTAATATTAAAATAAATATACTTAATTTACTTGTTTTTATTACTAACAAAAATTCTAATATACTTTAGATTTAAGATAAATATAATAGATATTTAATATTTATAAATTGGCTTAGTTGGTTAAAATATTAGTAGTGTCATTTATGAGGTGTAAGGTTCAAATCTATGTGGATGTATTTTTTTTAAATAGATATTATAGAGCCACATAGATGACACATAAGTTTTATACACATATGTTCAAGTAAGTTATTTTTAGGATGACATATAAGACAAATTAATGTGAGTTTGACACATAAGCCAAATGAATGTGAGTTTGACACATCATCAAATTCAAACTCTCTATTAGTATAATAGGGATTTCGTGTGAATAAATTGTTTATCTGCAGCATATATGTTATGAAAGTGAATGATATTATTAAAAATAAATTTATTAAAGGCATGCATAAGAAAAGAACACAAGACTGAAAAGAGGTCTTCGTGGGGGACCCACTAGGATTTAAAAGAGATCCTTGGGAAAACCGTGACAAGAAAAGAACACGAAACTGAAAAGAGATTTTCGTGGGGGACCCAGTGGGATTTAAAGAGATCCTTGGGAAAACCGTGCAACATAATTTATAAATTTACATGATAAGAATCTTACATGTATCAATATGTGAATTTCATAATTGTTTGTGGTTATGCATTTTATTTGTATGTTATATTTAGTCTTGACAAGAGAATCACACTGAGCTAGTGGTTTGCTCATACCATACAATTTTAATATTTTCAGATTGAGGATCTGATGGCGAGGAGAGGCGGCAGATGTCATTATTTTAATTTTGCATAATATTTAATTTTTTTCAAACTAGTTTATTTCGTTACCAAATTTTACTTATTGATGTCTAATGAGGTGAATCTATTTTTGTTTGATTAACATTTTAGATTAAATTATTTTTGATTGATTATTTATTTATTTTTTTAAGTCTTCCACTGTCTGTTAAAATAATTTTATTGTCAAATAAGTATATAGTCCTTATTGAAGATAAATTTTTTGTTCACGCTTTTTATTTTAAAATTATTAATTATTTTTAAAAATTTATATTTATAAAAAATCGGGGCGTGACTATTATTTTCTTGGTTTTCAAGTTCCGTCTATTACTTATAGGACTTAGGTTTATATTATTTGTTTAGCTTCTGATATTTTATGAAAACTGGGTTTACGTTTATCCAAACTGATGTGTCTTCTTCTGAATTCCTGTTGAATTAATCTGTTTGTTCGTTTCCCTAACTCTTAATTCTCGTTGAATTATTTGGTGTTTGTTTTTTCTTTCTTATTATTACCGTTGCGTTACATCATCTTCGAACTATTTTTTTTGTTTTAAAAACTCATTTGAAATTTTATTTTTTTCTATCTCTCGGTGCAAAAGTTGAACACAACGAAGGAGGGGGCTGTGGTATTTGGGTTTGCCGGATCAGTCATGGTGATCGAAAATGGCAGGAAGAAAGAAAGAGTGATGGAGCGTGGTATGGTGATGTGCAGCGAGAGAGAGAATCTATATATATATATATATATATATATATATATATATATATATATATATATATATAATAGTAAAATCACCCTTCTTCAAAAGTTGACATGTGTCATTCCTCTATTTTTTACATGTGTCACAATGGAGTTGGAGAGAAATTTTTAAAGAATTATAAATATAATTTTAATTAATAAAAAAAGATGAAGGGGTAAAAAAAGGCATCCATTCTTCTAACCCCACCAATTTAAATATGAATATTTAAGAGGCCTATTTTTTTCTCCACAAATAAAATTAGTGACTAAATTAATTTTTTTCCCTATTAATTTTAAAGGCTCATTACGAAAAAGACAATTTTAAAACACAAATAAGTCATTTTCTCCAAAAGTTGACACGTGTCACTCTTCTATTTTTTACATGTGTCACAATGGAGTTGGAGAGAAATTTTTTAAAAAAATATAAATATAATTTTAATTAATAAAAAGAAGATGAAGGGGTGAAAAAACACATCCAATCTTCTCACCCCACCAATTTTAATATAAATATTTAAGAGGCCTATTTTTTTCTCCACAAATAAAATTTGTGACTAAATTAATTTTTTTCCCTATTAATTTTAAAGGCCCATTACGAAAGACAATTTTAAAACTCAAATAAGTCATTTTAATAAAATTTTGCTTAAAATTGATTACATTATTCTAATTAATATTAAAAATTCATTTTTAAAATTTATAAAAAAAATTAGTATTTTTTTTTTTTTTTTATAATCAACATCCTTTAGTTATTATAAAAGAAATTAGATATACATAAAAAAATATTTAAGAGGCCTATTTTTTTCTCCACAAATAAAATTAGGGACTAAATTATTTTTTTTCCCTATTAATTTTAAAGGCCCATTATGAAAGACAATTTTAAAACTCAAATAAGTCATTTTAATAAAAATTTTCTTAAAATTGGTAACATTATTCTAATAATATTAAAAATTCATTTTTAAAATTTAAAAAGAAGAGATTTTTTTTTTTTATAATCAACATCCTTTAGTTATTATACTTTTACTAAAATCATATATAGGTGATTGTTATGATACTAAAAATTGATCTCTATTATATTTTCTGCTACAATGAAGTTGAGTACAATATTATTATACATTGGGTCACCCTGAGATGTATCTTTTTGTGAATGTGCTTAAATATATCTATATAAATGTTTATGTACATTCATTACTTTTTTACAAAAAAAAAAAAACAAAAAAAATTACAACAGACCCGTGCATTGCACGGGTAAAAATCTAGTAGAAGCAAAGTGTGGACCGTGTAATTAGGAAATCTGTATTCGATTAAGTTGACCAAATCAAATACAGGGGCTAAATCTATTTGATTAAGTTAACCAAATCAAATACAGAAGCGTGTAATTAGGAAATCTGTTTTGTTTTCCTTATACAATTGTGTAACACAATTTGATGTTGATTATTGAGGCACGCCTAATGAGCTATGTCAAGTTGTTGTTTAATTTTTATTGGCATGTCGCAACTATTTGTGTGTAATGCACCTAAATACTTTAATGTGCAATATTATGTAGATCAATGTAAATTGTATTGTTGTCCAACTAATCGTATGGTTGTTCAATCCACATATTGATTGAAGTATTTATCGTGCAAACATTATTACGACTAATCAAGTTATCGAACCCATGAGATATGATATGCAATGAGGCCCTAGGATACAAGTTTTCAATGACTATTGATGCAAGCTTGATTTATCTAAGCAATCTACTCAAACAAGGAAATGGAATGCCATAAACAATTAAACAATGAATTAAGTCTATAATCAATGAAACAAACTACACTAACTTTCAAGTAATTCAAATGGGGAGTGGGTGCTAGGGATAATCTGCACTAAAAAAATCAATGATCACCACTATAATTGCCTCAAATTGCCATTCAATCAAGATAGAAAGTATGAACATCATGCAACAATGTCTCCATTAATCACACAATGCCTAATTGTGAGTATTCTACATGGAAGGAATTTCTCAATTGCAATGCAGTCTAACTCATATAATCATACACAATTATCACCCGATTAATTCCTAATCACGTTAGCTCAACTCTCGTTTGTTGCCATGGTGATCAAACACTAATAAAAAAGAGATAAACATGTATGAAGCACTATAAGCATAAAAAAAATTAGGGAACTAACTATCTCAATTAAACAACAATCATCAACAATTATAGCAAGAGCAATCAAATCATCCCTAATTTCAATTATCCCAAGCACAAGAGAATTAGCCGATGATGCAAAGAGAAATTCCCATGGGTAAGCAAACAAATAGCATGATTAACATGATAATCAAAACAATTAAGCATAGAGATAAAGAAATAAAGAGAACATCACCAATTTGGTCAAATGAACTATGAATTGAATGCTTGAATCTTCACAAATGTAAACTCTTCTACAATGGAATTACAATCTTCAAATGACTAATCTAATGGATAAAACTCTAATCTAATCAACAATTAATTAAAATCTAACTAAGAACTTGAATCTATGTGTAATATCCCAGTGCATTCTTATCTCGTAATTTAATAAGTTATTTATAAATTAAATTTTATTGTTGCACTAACTTTAATTTTAGTGTTTCTTTCAAAGAATTATATTTGCATGGAAAAGATGGACGAGCTACTCAGACTCAAAGGTACTCCTAGCACTTAGAATAAATGGATATTAGGAGGAAAAGTATCAAATTAATATGATTAATAAAAATAATAATAATAATAATAATAATAATAATAATAATAATAATAATAATAACAATATAGTAGAAAAACATTTTATGATGATAGAGGTAGATAACACCAACTTTTACTAAGTAGATAAAACCCAATAGATAAAGCCCATGTGAGTAAGAAAAATAGGTGGCAAAATGCATGTTGAGGATTGATAATGAGAAGCACGAACTAAGCCTATATTAGCTTAGGCTTGCTTAGTCATTTCTATAGCTTTGCCTAACTATCCCATCAAATGAGTCTATAAATACTAAATAGTAGAATATTATATTTACTTCCACTTACAAAATAAAAACAATATATATATATATATATATATATATATATATATATATATAAAGAGGAGGAGAGACGTGACACACTTGGGAGAGACAATAAGTGGAAAATCATTCATAAGGTATTTCATAATTAATATATGTAATAAATCTTTGCCTTATTAGCAAAGACATGTGTAGCTAATATTTATAGGACTATTTTATTAAAGCATGTTTATAAAATTATTAGTTCACTCATTATTAAATTATTGTTGCAAACAAAAAATGTGTTAGGTGGAGTATCAAAAGACTCTGAAGCTCGGACCATTCTTTTCCATCAACCTTCAAAATCAAACTACAAGTCAACAAATTTGGGTAACATTATATGCGGTGCAGTTGTAAATGTTTTGTCGTCTGTTGGTATATGCAATTGTATTTATTATATTAACCAATAAGTTACTATTCTTTCGGATCTTCGGATCTAAGTGGCCAATTGGACCGACAGGTCTGTCGGGCCAGAGCCTTATGTGCTACTGAGTCTTATGTACTCACTACTGTTGGTCTTCGGATCAATAGAGCCTTTAGACCTTCGGGTTAAGGATCGACAGATCTATTGGGCAATATAAATTTATGAAATGACTGACGAGTCCGGTTCATAATAATACATTTTGTTTATAGCCAAACGACTTAACAGCTTGCAGGTTACCCACTGAGATTTTTTTTATCTCACACCCAATTAATATTTCAGGTTTTGAAGAAGGGATTCGGAAGCTGCAGTGACACTAAGAGCCCCATATCAACCGGTTAAGATATTATATTTAAATAAAGTCAAATATTTACGACATTTAAGTTCGAACTCCAATTATGTTTGTAATAAATTTTATGATCCACCATCTTTATAATATGAATGTATTATTATCATGAGACCATAATATTTCAGTTATTATTCATTAAGCTTTGAATTTCATCCTCCGCTGTATTGATTTTTGTTTTTATGAAGTTTTCAAAGGTTAAATTTTAGTTATTATAGTAGCGACTCGCTCCCGATTCAGATAGGTCACAGAGGGCCCGACGTTTCTGGAACGGGGCACTACACTATGAATCTAGGAAGTGGAAATGAGCTAAGAACTGAAGAAATCACCTAAAATTCGTAAAGTAACTGCCTAAAACTGAATATGCTCTATTTTTCGTCCAAGATGGTTTAAAAGGGTGAAAATCTGGAATAGGGCGCCTCAAGTCGAGCTTGGGGTCCTCGACTCGAGGCATGAAGTCGTTAGGCTTGACTCGAGCGGCCTCCTCTGCCTCGACTCGAGCGACGACAGAACGACTCGAGCTACACGCTGAAACTTCCACCTCGACTCGAGCCATGATAGCTCAACTCGAGCTGCCTGGCACTAAGTAAAATTTCTTGTTTCGTCAACGGGCTCGACTCGAGCTTCCTTGGGCTTGACCAGTGGTCGAGTCCAGAGATTTTTGTGGGCCCGACTTCACCTCCTAACTCCCATTTTCGCCCCACATGTTTGTCTCGTTGCCATATGAATCCCAGTACTCTCGGTTCGGTCTAATTCCTCCGAAAACCCTGAAAATGAGACGAAACACCTAGCAAACTCATTAGTTTCCACATAGTAATACCTTAATTTCAAAAGAGTGATACTCTACACTTTAAAGCACAAATACTAACATTTTTCATCACTTTTTTCAAAGAATTACCTCAAAAATCATGCATCAATTCAATCTCATCGCATATCGTTTAAATTTAGTTATACTCTTTTTTTAATATACAATATTTTTATGTGGTTCAATGTAAATTGAATTTGTTGTGCAACTAATCATATAGTTGTTCAATACTTTTGTCTCGTATTTCGTGTCAAGCGTTTTAAAAAATTAATTGATTCACTAACTTTATGTCCAATCAGCTACATTGCCCCGTATAATGTAATGGACGGGCATATTTGTCATATTCACATAATGCAACTAATCATACTCATGTGCAACATTTATTTGGTTCAACATAATTTGATTTGTTGTGCAACTAATTCTATAGTTATTCAACACTTCTGTCTCGTATTTCATGCCAAACGTCTTAAAAAATTAACGGTTGTACTAACTTTATGTCAAATCCAGCTACAGTGTCCGGTTCAACATAATTTGACTTGTTGTGCAACTAATTATATAGTTGTTCAACACTTTAGTCTCATTTTTCGTGCTAAGCGTCTTAAAAAATTAACTGCTGCACTAACTTTATGTCCAAGACAGCTACAATGTTCACTCTAGCTGCAGTATTGTCCCATAGCTCAGGGTAGTTTTGACTTTTCATCCAATAAATTGTATTGGCTTTCAATTTCCTTTTTTTTTCGCGTATGTGATGATAGTTTCCCCAATTATATTGTATGGGATGGTAACTGCCCCTATAAAAAAATTACACATCTAAGTTATTTTACAACAAAAATTTACGAAACTTAATTTTAATTATATTTGTTTATTGTGATGTAATTGTGGAATCAAATATAACCAAGGATATGAATAAGTTTATTTTTCATTTAACTTATTATAGAAAATATATTCGATAAAATTTCTTTAATCACACTAATACTTTAAAAAGAAAAGAAGAATTATCTTCAACAAAGAAAGTGTGGAACACATGCAAATCGATTTTTAAATTAAAATTAGGTAAGACCGTGAGAGGATTATATAGAAATTATATACGAATTATATAGATAGTCTACAGAAAATGTATATTTAATTTATTTGGTGATGTATACAAAATATATAGATAGTCTATAGAAAGTGTATATTTAATTAATTGGTGATATATATGGGTGAGCATTATTCGGTTTTTAACCGAAAACTGAATCAAATCGAACTGAAATTTTAATTCAGTTCAGTTATTTTGGTATTCGATTCGGTATTTGGTTTTAATATTTAAAAATTTTGGTATTCAGTTTCGGTATCGATTTTATGAATAAAATTTCGGTATAACAGAAAAGCAAACCGAAATTTAATATATATATATATATATAATATAGTAAAATATAATTAATATAATATACATATATATTAAAATATAATTAATATATATATATATATATATATATATTAAAATATAATTAATATATATGTATATTAATATATATAATTTTACGAATTTGTATTAACTTTCGTATTTGATATTTTATGTTGATATTTTAGATTTGGATTTTATGTTGAAAGTTGGAACTTGAGAATTTAGAACTTAGAGTATATTTAATTTATTTGTTGATATATACAGATTTTGTAGATGACCTACAGAAAGCGTATATTTAATTTCTTTGGTAATATATACAGTTTATATAGATAGTATGTAGAAAAATTATTTTTTAATTTATTGGGCCAATTACTCTTAGGTACAATAATGGAAACCACATTACTCTTAGGTACAACTTTTTTCCTAATTACTAGGAGATACAAAATTTTATTTACTTTTTCCAATTTTACCCTTCATTTTCAATTGTGCAGAAACTGTCAATTTTTTTCTAACATCATCATAATCAGAATGTGCAGAAATTAAATAATTTAAAATTTACATTTGTTTCAGAAATCAAATAATTCAATTACATTTGTTTTTAAAATCAAATAATTCAATTACATTTGTTTCTGCACATTATTTTTTTATTGCAGCTTTCCATTTTTCCTTTTCATTCAAAATTATCATTCTTTTCTACACATTATTTTTTCATTACAGCTTTCCATTTTCACTTTCCATTCAAAATTATAATATGCAAATATAAATGAAAAAATGTGTAGAATCACCATTTCCAAGTTGACTCAATACGCAAACAAAAAAATGTGCAGAATCACCTCATTCAAATTTCAAAATTAAAATACATAATACAAAATACACAAAATAAAATCACCGTTTCCATTCGCAGAATCACCTCATTGCAGAATCACCATTTCCATTTTTATAGTTGCTGCACATGTGCAGCTCCCATTCATTGCTCATGTGCAGAATCACCAAACTCAACTTTCATAAAGAAAATAAAGATAAAATATACAAAATCACCAAACTCAACTCCGGCGATCTCTTCCCCTCGTTGCACATGTGCAGAAGAAAACCCCACATACCCAATGTAGAATAACATCAAAATGTAAAAAAATACAGATCTGAAACGAAAACGAAATCACAATTGATTCAGCGTAAAAAAATACAGATCTGAAATGAAAACAAAATCAACACAACTGATTCAACGAAATCAAGAAAAATCACAATAATTACAAAACCCCACCAATTTAACATATGATCTAACAAAAAAAACTTATCAGCAAACGGTCTTCGTCCGTAATGGCCGCGTTCGTCGCGGTGCTATTTCCCACCGGCGACGGCGTCTAAGAGAGCCGGAGGACGATGAAGGGAAGCGGTGTAGATCTTTAGCGCCGATCTCGGGCATCGCGTCGTGGCCTTCGTCCGTGATGGCCGCGTCGTCGCGGTGATGCGGTGGTCGGATGTGGGGTGCGGTGCTGTGGTGGTCGGATCTAGAGTGCGGTGGTGCGTCGGTCGTCTGAGAGAGAGAGAGAGATAGTTTTCTCTGGTGTGGGTTACGGTAGTTTTCAGAGAGAGAATGGGAAAATGAGAGATAAAATGGAAAAAATCAGATAGAGAAAGGGAAGTAAGAGAGAGAAAAGAGAATCACGTGACCCTAAAATAACAGCTGAACAATTTGAGGGTAAATTGGGAAGTGAAAAATATTGATTGTATTTCATAGTATTAACTTTTTGACATGGTACCCTATAGTAATAAAAATGTAAATATAGTATCTTAGAGTCATAATTCCTAATTTATTTAGTGATATATACAAATTATATAGATAGTGCACATAAAGCATATATTTAATTTATTTGATGATTTATACAAATTATATAAATAGTTTGCAGAAAATGTATATTTAATTTATTTAGTGATATATACAGATTATACAAATATTTTGTAAACAACGTATTTATTTGGTGATATATATAAATGCGGATTCCCTATATATTATTAATGAAATATGAACTACATCTTCAATATTTGCTTGAATTTACTACACCCTAATACAAATTAGTCTCTTTATATTTCAAAATAATACAATCACTTTTCATATTTGCAAGAGGATAAAATTGCATAGTTGATTTGTTAAAAAATAACCTTTGAAATTCCCTTTTTCAATTTAAGATTTTTATAACATTTACGTCATATCATGTTGACTTTTGCAGCAGTTGCATATTTAGAATTTTTTTTACCTATAATAATGCATCAATTTTTTATTCTTTTGAATTCGTTACTGTTCGTTTGATTAGATGTTTGTTCATTTTGTCCACACATTTATTAATTGTCGATTAATATTGCTTTTGTTTCTTCGTTAATTTCAAATTTTGAAATTTGAATTTTGAGTTCGTATTGATCTTTCTATTCTTGTATGCCCAACTATTTTTTTGCATCTGTATTGGTTTTCCCTTCTTTATGAAGTCATTTTTGTGGTTGTTTGCAGTATGAGTACGCATTTTGAGATTATTTTGAAAGTTTAGTTCAATGGAGAATGTAAGATAATATTAATTGATACTCGAACATCGTTCGATGATTTTTCTAAACAAGTACTGGAGATGTGGCCGGCGTTGTGTGTTGAAAGATTGCGTTTTTGATATTCAGCAGGTTTTATTTCTAATTGCATTTTAGGAAATTGACGTTGATCTGTTGAATTTGATTTCATTATGCTCTCATATATCTGAATGACTGGTAGTAGTTGTTGTGTCCTCACCTAATAAGCCTGGCGAAATTGTTGATGCATCATCAATAATCAAATCAAAAAAAAGTAGTCATAGTTATTCTACATTAGCTGACTTTGTTGATCACAATTTCAATTTTCGTCAACTTTCTTGTGCTCCATTCCTTGATACGAACTCTTCTAATTCTAGTCATTCAACTCCCGATTTTAAAGAATGAGACTGAACTGTGATGTTAAACTGCTCAACATATGATATTTGTCCATTAGTTGAGAAAACTCCATTGCTATCTGATTGGTGGGGAGATATATTTGCTGGGAGGGGGGGGGGGTGGGTACCTTTTTTTCTGGTGGTGCAGACCATTTTACGGGTCAACTTATTAAATATGTTTCGTGTCAACAGTTTCTTTTTAAGCGGTATTAAGACCAATCAAGAATATCGAACCCAAGGGAATTAGTTTGCAAGTGAGGCCCTAAGAATACAAGCTATTGGTGACTATTGTTGCAAGATGGGTTTTGGAACTAAACACTACAATATAATTGCAAGAATTAAATTTTAAATCTATGCAAGCAAATGATCAAACACCTAAGATGCAATATCAAATAAGCTAGGATCAATGGGGGGATAGGGGTGCTAGGGATAATCTCCATCAAGGAATCAATGATTAACAAGCTATGATTGTATCCAATTGCAAATCAATCAAGTTAGAAAGCATAAACCATCATGAAATTAATCACTCCATTAACTACACAATGCCTAATGTGAGTATCCTTAGTACTTCTAATCTCTCAACTATTAGCCCATGGTGCTAAGTGCAAAAGCCATGGGTGAAAAATCTAAGAAAGCAATTAAAGCACTAATCACCACAAACAATGAATTAAAGAGAGAAAAGTAGAAGAACATCACCAATTGTCTTCAATTAACAAAAATAGGAATGCTTGAGTGTTCACAAATGCTTCAATTACAAACTCCTTCTCTTCAATTACAACTTGAAAATGAAAATCTAATGGATCAAATCACTAATCTAATGTATAAATGCTTGAAAACAATAAAAAACTAACAATCTAATCCTATTACAAGGAGAATTAATCTATGGAATGTAAATTTCACTCAGAAAACTGCCTAATAACTGCTCTAAACTATGCTAGGAAGATTATGCTCTGTTTTCCGCTCAAAATGAGTTAAATACAAAATTTTCTGATTTGGGCCTCCCTCGACTCGAGGTTGGGGCCCTCGAGTCGAGGCTCAAGAGTCGTCAACACGCTTTTCCGATTTTTCCGCCTGCCTCGAGTCGAGGCTCGAGGGATCCTCTTTTGCCTCATCCCTCGACTCGAGGCTCAGCCCTCGAGTCGAGGCAGCTCCAAAATTTTAACTTTCAACGATCTGCCTTCACCCTCGAGTCGAGGCCCCTGGACCTCGACCAGAGGTCGAGTCCAGGGCATTTTCTGGACCCGGGCTCCGCCTCCGACCCCCATTTTCGTCCGTCTTGATCGTCTCTTCATCCTAAGAATGCCGATACTCTCGGTTTGGCCAAATTCCACCGATTTACCTGTAAAACGGACGAAAAACATCAATAATCTCACAAGTAATACTTTTTAGGCAAAGAAGTGATACCCTACACATTTATGCACAAAATCTAACACTTTTGATCACTTTTTGCACTAAAATACACCTCAAAATCATGCATCAATTCACTCCAATCACTATCATTGTTTTGTCCAGATTAGTCTATACTGTAGATAATATGGTGTGTGGTGTCACACAAAAGATCATGCTATCAGTTCCTTATAGATTATAAATAATTGCTCATAACCAAGATGGATTTGGACAAACCATTGGAACGGTTGTGGTGTAATTTGGTATTAGTGTATCTTGACTATGAAGTTACACTAGTACATTTTGTGTGTATTGAGCAGGACCATATGAGGTTGTTCAATTTGTACTGACTATATAAAAGAACAAGACCTTTGTTATTATGAATGTACGTCTTCTTAATCCCTATATAATAATGAGCACGTGTACTCAGTGTATGTTTCTTTAATTTGCCAATGGGTGAGATTTATTAAATCAATAGGCTCGGTGAATTGGGAGATAGCACTGTTTATATGGTGTGCTGTTGATTATAGAAGGAATCCGTGTCCTAATTATTTAGGATGATGATGTCCCCTTGAGGAGCTCATAAAGATTATCATGTACACCCTGCAGGTGGATTTAATCCGACATGATAATAAAGATGAGTTGTACTACTCTTGGAATTAGATATAAATTAATTAAGTTGTCAGTAACTTATTTAATTTATGGACATTCGATATCTTGAACACGGGAAAATAAATGTACACATAATAAAGGAGCCCATATTGTAATATGTGATTAGGATGGTAGTTCAATTATAACTCTTTAGTGGACCGAGTTATAATTGATGGACTTAATTGGAGTGTTCGGAGTGAACACAGAACGCAGAACGCTTAGGCCCATCAGGAGGCCCAACCCTAATTCCTCCTTAGGGTCCCTGTTATAGCCTATAAATAAACCCTACGTCAGAGCCTCATAGACGTGTGAAAAAAAATGTAAGAAAAGAGGAGGCAGATTCTGACTCCCTTGGAAGATCGTCGCCCACACGACGTCCAAGGGAAAGGGATAGGAATACGGCAGAAGATCGTGAGGTTCGTGGTTCATCCTTGATCGGCAGTTCTGACCTTAGAACTGGTTCATCTTCACCTATTAAGGTGAACATGTATGTTTCCTTTTCCGCTGCGTGTTTCATACATGTGATCCCGAATCTGATAATCACATAGAGTCGGTGATCCGGTGGTTCCAACATGGAGAAGACTAGTTGTTGGTGCGACTGGTTTGTAAAGGCAAGGAGATTACTTGCATCTGATTCTTTTGACATATATAAGTTAAATCTTACTCATAAATGTATTAGCAGGTTTTCGTCTATCAAGAATAGAAGGCTCTGCCCTAGAATAATAGCTAGATTAGTTGAGGAAGAAGTTAAAGAAAACAATAAAATTCGGGGGAAGGATATTGTTGAACATATGCGTATTCATTATGGAATCCATATTCCATATTACAAAGTGTGTAGTACAATAGAACGTGTCAGAGATCAGTTATATGGATCTTATGCAGAATCGTATGATCAATTACGTAGGTATTGTGTGGCAGTGCAACGCACGAATCCAGGTTCAATTTTTCAGTTCTCACTGTATAGTATTTATGTCATGTGCATTTTTTATATGCAGTATATTAGTTGCTACCTCTTTCTTCTTCTTCTTTGTTTTTTTAATTTGTTTTTGGTGTCTTCGTTCTGTAAGCAGTTTTAGCAATCTCGCATGTATGTAGTTGTTCATACTATTTTTTTATGTAATTTATTCTTTTGGTGTGTAGGTAGCATTGTTGAGATTGATATCTATAAGGATACCAAACTCTTTGAACGGGTTTTTTTTGCCTTCAAAGCATGCCTCGATGGGTTTAGATACTGTCGTCCACTGTTATTTATTGATGGTACATTCATAATTGGTAGAGCCAAAGACACTCTTTTAACAGCAACTGCAAAGGATGAGAATGATGGTAACAATTTTATGTCTAATTAATTCTTTTATTAAAAAGAAAACCTAAAAAGCCATAAGATCACAGACGATCCATAGGCCGGGGCCCCCACTAAAAATCTTGTTAGGGTAAAACCCTCCTTAGGGAAACCCCTAACAAAGGAAAAGGGAAAACCCCTCTAAGAGGAATTAACAAACACGAAAATACTCCATATACCTATCCCTCGCCGCCAACACTAAAATGAAATCCGGGATCTCATCCTACCAAATATAATTCTCACTAGCCACGAAAGTGGAAATTGCGTCCGCCACAGAATTTCCTTCTCTATAAACATGCACAGCTCTAAACTCAATTGTCCTTAGGTTTTCCACCATCCAGTTCAACGTAGCTCTAAACTTCCACGGAATCATCATGTCCAAATTTTGAAAAGGGACACCACGTAAGTAGAGTCCGACTCCAAAATAATTCTTGACCAGCCTTTCGTGATTGCAGTTATAACCCCTTCCATAGCCGCCAGAATTTCCGCCTCGAACGCTTGATCTTCCCCCATTTTCCATATAAAAGCCGCCAACACAAAACCCACGGAGTCCCTATATACAGCCCCCCCTGAATACGACCGTTAACCGCACTGTCATATGTATTAATTTTGATAAAATCCTCCGAAGGCGGGATCCATCGCACTGAAATTGCGCTAGTTGATGGCTTTGCAACGACTGAAAGACCCCAACGTCTCATGTAACTAAGCTCTGAAGTACTATTATAATTAAAACCCAAGTCAACCGAATTAATCTCTTGCACATACACTATAAGTTGAACAAGGAATCTCTCCAGATGCGGCCTCTCGTTGCTATGCACAACTTTATTCCGCGCCCCCCAAAGTATCCAAAAACTAGTAACCCATGCAAAACGCCATACCCTGGCAGTTCTCAGACCGAAATCCTTCTGCATGATTTGTAAAAGAACGTCCAGAATTCCAAACGAAGTATCAATCCTCTCGCCAAAAAGACCTGCCACCCTGCCGATAATTGTGCTTGCAAAAGAGCACGAGCTGAATATGTGATCCATCGTGTCCACATCCATTCTGCAGAAGACGCAGATCAAGGGACCAGCAACTCCCAAGCCTGCGAGTACCTCTGCTGTCGGCAGTTTGCCCCAAATGAGATGCCAAACCAGGGTCGAACAGGATGGCAGGATGAAGGAACTCCAAAGCCACGCCCCCCAACTCACCGTTGGGTATCTGCTTCTACAAATATTGTAAGCCGTCTTTGATGTAACATTCCTCGACTTATGCAACGACCAGACCAGCTCATCTTTAGCTTCCCTTGGTATTCTGACTGCAACAATCACTTCGCATATATCCGGAAACTCATGCACAAAATGTTCCCCTAACACCCAGGTTTGATTTAAATGAAAAGCAGCAATGTCTTGATTAAGAGCCACTCGATCACCAGCGGGAATGTCGATCTTATCAGCGATGCAAAACCCCAACCAATTGTCGTTCCAAAATTTCACCGAAGAATTATTATTTCCAGGAATCCAGCGAGAATCAGTACGTAAAGTCGCATGAATACGATCAAGCCCGTTCCAAACTGAAGACGAAATAAAATATTTGACCTCCGTCCCCTCTGCCGTGGAGTGTCTTTGCAAGATAAAACTTAGTCCCTTATCTTTTTCCTTAATAATATCCCAGGCCAGTTTATAGAGGAAAGCCTCATTCGCTGCTCTGATGTCTCGAATCCCTAAACCACCTTCCGAATATGGTGCACAAACCCTCGACCAAGCCACATTACCCTGGCTTGATTTTAAAATGTTACCTCTCCACACAAAGCTGCGCATTGCCTTATCGACCCGTTTCACTAAAGTTCTTGGCCATCGATATATCATCATGCTATGAACGAGAGAAGAAGCCACAACACTATTTACAAGACAAATACGACCAGCAAGTGATAATAAACTCCCACTCCATTTATCGAATTTTGAAAGTATTTTATCAGCAAGAGTATTGAGATGCCTCGACTTTGGCTTCCCATAAAATATGGGAACCCCAAGATAAACAAAAGGTATCGAGCCCTCCACATATCCAAGTGAGTTAAGAAAGAAATGTTTGAAGGCTGTAAAAACCTGTTTGCCGAAGAAGGCCCTAGACTTGGATGGGCTCACATATCCGAGGATTGCCCCTACTGCGCAAAATCTCTCTCATTCTCCTTCGTGGCCCTACAGAAAATCATGATGTCATCCGCATAAAGTAATATTTTAGGAACAAAAACACCAAGCTTAGCCTCAATAAGACCAATGCAACGCCCCCTCCCCTATATTCCATCATCCTAGCCAGAACCTCCTCGCCGATGGAAAACAACAGCGGCGATAAAGGATCGCCCTGTCTAACACCCCGTGAACACGGGAAAAAACCCTCCAACCTGCCATTGATTGCAATTGAAAGACGAGCTGAACGGAGGATCGAGCGAATAAGCTCTCTGAAACGAGCCTCAAATCCCAAGCATTTCATAACCTGAAGAAGGAAATCCCAACCCATTGTGTCGAAGGCCTTTCAAATATCGATCTTAAGAGCCATATTTCTGGGAATTTTATTTAGACATTGAACACTCTCCGAGCAAGTAGCTATGCAATGCTGAATTTTCTGTCCTGGGATAAAACCATAGTGTGATGGCAAGAGAATCGTGTGGAGCATAGGGCCAATACGATTGGAGATAATTTTCGTTAGGATTTTAAAAAGAAAGTTTCCCAAAACTATAGGACAAAAATCCTCAATTTTGGTTGCTCCCACCACTTTTGGGATTAAGGTTACCACATTTGAATTTAATCCTGCCGGAATCAACGAAGTAGTGAAGAAAAACCCCACAGCATTAAAGACATACCAACCTACAATGTCCCATGTCGCTTGATAGAAAGACCCGCCAAACCCATCCGGACCGGATGCGCTCACCGCAGACATATCAAACACAGCTCGCTTAACTTTTGTCTCAGAAGGTGAATAAACCAAGGCTCGATTATGCTTACTTGTAACCGTAGTCGTAAGCAGCTCCCTAAGGAAAAGGAGAGAATCAGCACTTCTCCCACTCTCAGTGAAAAGACTTTTGTAAAACTCCTGAATGTGCTCAGAAATTATGTTGGCATCCTCACAGAGCTCCCCATTAATTAACATGGAACTAAGCGAAGCCTTCGCCCAGGAAGCACGAAGTACTCGATTAAAAAATATTGTATTTCTATCGCATCCACAAGCCAATGTGCCCGACTTTTTTGCCTTAGCAGCAACTGTTGCTGCTCCAAAATAACCTGAATTTCCAACATCAACTCCTTTTCACGTCGCATGTAATCACCTTCTCGTGCATAGGATTCACCTCCCATTCCTGAAGCAACGAGAGCTCACGTTGCAGCGCATTCAATTTAGCAAAAATATTTCCAAAGGCACCTCTGCTCCACTCCTTGAGCCGAATTTTAAGTCTTTTTAATTTGCGAATGCATAGAGTAATTGGATCATTTGCCAAAATAAAAGGGCCCAGAGATTCCAAAACCACCGCCCTGAAATCTTTGTGTGACACCCAAAAACTTTGGAATCGAAAAGGCCTCATCGCCTCTGGTACATTCTCCTTGCATCTGAGCAAGATAGGATGATGATCCGACAAAGTACGTGGCAGTACCATTGCTGCAACAGACACCCAGTGACCAAGAAAACCATCAGAGGCAAGAGTGTGATCGAGACGTTAAAGCAGAATCCTACCAGAATGGCTGCAACGCCACGTAAAAAAAGGACCAGTTGTTTCCAGATCAATTAATCCCGAATCCGAAATGCATTGACGAAACTTGTCGCAAGAAATACGAGAAAGACATCTCTGGCCCACCTGCTCCCCTTCTCCAGTAATAGCATTAAAATCTCCCATAAAGCAAATGGTGCAGGCTCCCAGTTGCAACATCTTGTCCCATAAATTGCGGCAACCTGTGTAATTATTTGTTGCATGCACAAAGCCATAGAATAAATCACCCCTCACTGTCACCAACTTAATCACAATCAGTTGATCATCCTTATAAACAACTGTTGGCACACTCGAAAGTGTATTTCTGTACGCCACCCATATGTTAGGACGCAAACCCCCTCCCCTTACATTCTCATCCAAGAACGTAAGACCCAAATGTCTCCAAAACCTCCAACCCAAATCCACACCTGGGCTAACGTAGAATTAGCCTTATAAGGATTAAAACCGCGGACCCACCGTTGCAAACGGAAAAGGCCCAGTTTCAAATTCCACATTCGTCTGTCCAGAATTCTATCTCTATCCGCTAGAGTAGGAATTTGAATATTATAAAATCCTCTGCCCAAAGGAACTAAACGCCACTCACCCCCCAAACCCCAAGCCTGGGAAAGTTTTGAAGATAAATTGTCCAACGTGTATGGAGTATCACCTGGAGCCAATGATAGCTTTCCGATCAAGGAGTAAGATAGCTCCGAAATGCCATATTTAACAAGAGCCTCATCCACTTTTACGGACAAAAATTCCCCTTTCCTTTGTGCCACCATATCCACTGATCCTGCCTTGTTCGGCTCCGTTGAAGGGGGAGCTACGACTTGACGATAAGAAGGTCTGTCACTGTCCTGCTGAACCTGCATAATAGAAGGCGGCGCCATAAACTGATCATCAGAAATAAAAGGTTGACTGTTATTTGTAGAATTAACATGGGCATCAATGTTTTCGGCACGTATTTTCTCAGAATTGTTCAAATTCCCCTCTGTGAGGGAAGAATTCCTCTGTTGCTCAGAGGAAGATCTGTGAATTGAGTTCAAGAACTCTGTGGCTAAGTCTTTTGCATGATTCTTCAAAAAGTCTGAGAAAGCGAAGAGAGAACGTGCATCGAAGGGATGGATGCACCGGCGATTAGAGGTTGATTCGCCATGTTCGCCGGCCAGAGATGCCGGAGAGACGACAAGATTCTGCTGAGAAACGATTTCTGCTCTAGGTTAATTAACTAACATCCGGTTTCGCCGGAGCCATTCAAAATTTATCATATCGATGATAACAATTTTATGTGTTGTTTAATATATTCATATATATGTTTTTTTTTTAATATTGTTCAGTTTTTCTATTTTTTATTTTTTTTATAAAGTTAATCTTTTTGTGTGTTATTTTTATTCAAATTTTTTATTATATCCTCAGTTGAATGTTTGTAGGTTTGTTTCCAGTTGCAATGACTGTGGTGTAAGCAGAAAATACAAATAATTGGACATGATTTTTTGTTAAAGATACGTGATGAGTGCCGACATGACGAACAACTAATCTTCCTTTCTAATAGGAATTGTGGACTTATGTCTGCATTTCCTATTGTTTATGATAGACCTCTTCACTTTTTTTTATTTCATTGAATGCTGAATTTGAAGGGTCGGTTTGCTGGCGTACGTAAAAATACTAAAAGGATTAAAATTATAGATCTTTTTAGAGATTGTGCCTATGCTCCCAACATGCGTATTTTTCAGGAGAAGTTAGCCATATTTAGGGAGATTGGTGGCAGTAGGGCTGATGAATGGCTATCAGAACTGCCCTTTGAAAAATGGGCTATTGCATTTTCTCCTAACATTAAACATTATGGTGAGATGACTTCTAATGCTGCAGAATCATTCAATAATTAGATCAAGGATGGTAGGGGTCTCCCTATTACATACATGGTTGACTATATTCGTACAGGTTATTTAAATAATTCCTTCAAATGCAATATATAATTTTTTTCAATATGCTCAATTATGATCTTTTGTTATGTTATTCATATTTTTTTGTTGAATTACGACGGAATAAAACAAGTGTGCTGATAGTTTTTATTTTAGAGTAAAGTCTCTTACATTTCAAGCGAAAGACTGAAAACAACTCGTGAAATTCAATTCTGTGTCCTGTTGAAGATGGTCAATGGTCATACGGTGTGGATTTGTGTAGGTCTCTGAAGATAAACCAATTCAGTATTGCTGAATTTGAAGTTCAATCTTCTCCATTTGTTTCTGTTCATCTCGATGAAAGAACATGCATGTGCTCACAGTGGCAAATTACAGGGTTTCCATGTTTTCATGTTATTGGTGTTGTACACTATTTTGGTTTAGATATTGTTGATTATGTTGAAAGATGCTTCCTTACAGGTACTTATCGTCAATCCTACATGTATGAAATTCATGCTATCACTGGTACTAAAAAATTTAATTTGAAGGTGCCTCTATCTGAGAAGATACTTCCTCTACAATTGAAACGATGACCTGGACGTCCGAAGAATAGTAGGAATAAGTCATTTGGTGAGTATTCTAAAAATAATGTTGATGTCACCGAAGTTAAACATTTTTGTTACCACCAATATTGTAACATCGGGTGCGACATCAGAATTCGTCATTTCTTCTAACAACTAACCTTTCGTGTTTCAGTGTTGTCTTTGATGTTGTTGACTGTAGGTTGACGATTTGGAATTGACTCCAATACTCCAGAAGGATCTACAAGGATCAAGAATAAAGGGGTGTTTTCTAGATCAAGCGGTTACAAGTCAATAGCAGTTATTAAAGACAGTTTATTGGCGGTTTTCCACTGAGATTCACGAGCTGAATATTAGGGAATGAGCTGGAGATTTCTAGATCCATCCACAAGGATCTATGATGCTCTTGAAGGTTGTATTCGACATCTATAAATAGATGACCAAGCTTCAAGAATAGTACAAGGCAATACGAGCTGATCAATCATAAATTATAAGAGCCTTGCGTGAGAAGTAATCGAGTATCAGACTGTTGAGTGCGATAAGTACATCCAGATTGATAGGGACATTATTTCCCGTTTACGTTACATCAAATGTTGTGTCATTTCGTGTAACATAGATTCTGTTTAGATTGTTAGTAGACAATGTGTTCTTTAACATGTCTAGATAGGTCACCTTTGACGGTGTATTTCATACACTTAGCCAGTTTAGATCATAAACATTTTTGTTTAGGTCTTGTAGTGGTTTATTGAGAAGATTCGAATGGTGAATCATTCTCTACTTGATTTGTATTCATTATTAACATTGTGAATCGTTTTCTCATAGATTATTATTTAAAATAATCTATGAAAATTTTTATCCTGGTTTACAAAGATTTTGACTAAGTCTTCAGCTGTTATAACTGTCAGTGTTACTCTCATTGTTACAACATTGACAGTAACAATTTCTAATCTCGGACAACACACACCTTCAAATAAGAATACTCGATCTGATGCATAATCTTATGAATGTACTGTGTTTGTATTTTATCGTATTTACTTTTGGCGATGTGATGATTATATGTTGTTTTGAGGTATTAACAGCCAACATAAATGTGTTATGTGGATACCTAGTTGCTTTTTGGTACCTGCTTTATATTATTTGTTCATTTTTTTATCGGTAAATGTTAGTTGTTAGTGGTTAGAAATTAGTTCACCAAGTCTCCATATAATTCCAAATTCTCCAAGCCTCCTTATATCTCCCACTCCAATTTGTTCCCTAAAGGAATCCAACCCAGGTCTCCAACTTATATTATTTGTTCATTGTTCTAGTTTTTTTTTTTTTTTTTGGTACTTGATATTTGTATTTATTTTGTTTCTTTTTTCCTATATTTATTATCTATTTTTGGTTATTTATTTTTCACAAATTAAGTTAAAAAAATTGTTTATTTTGTAAGGTTAAAACCCATAAGAAAATGTTGTGGGTTGCCTTCTCATAACTTTATTTTCTTAAAACACGTATGCTTTTTAAGAATTGAATGACATAATTATGCTGATACATATCACCATAATCACACATATGGTTAATGAAGGTGTGCGTACGTGTTTTGCAGAATGTTGTCACGAATGTTGGCACATTCGAAGAACAACACAGACAAATAAATAATCAGAAATGTACACAGTGGAAGTCTTAAACACGTTGCAAGATGGATATCAAAATTTTCGTATAGACTATAAATAAGTCTATACTGCCAAACGGCGTATTATCACTAGTAATTGTTAAGTGATACAATCGATGAAAACATAAGTTACACCGTGAATGGATCAACGTATATAGTGACTAGATAATATTCAATCTAACCTATCACTAATACAAATAAAGACCCAATGTTGAGTGAAATGTTGGAACATTCACCAACGGAAGTATCGAGTATGAAATATCAATAAATTCTATAATCTATGCCAATAGACTATGCTAGATTGTGTTTCCCTCAACTTCGAGTTTTAATCTTCATAGCAGCCGTGTATATATAGATAAAATCTGGACTCTTAATGCTTGAAGATAACTTCCACATCTCCCTTGAAAATAGGTAACTTCTATGTAACTTCCCCATGATCTTTATAACTTCTCTTGCTTGCCTCTTTCAACCGCATGACTTCGGTAACTGCCGTAAGTCTTCAATCCTGAAAGAACAAGTCAATGAACAAGACAAAACGTGGGTTAAGGGTTAGTGAAAGTGGGAAGGACGAATTCTGATGTTGTGACCAGAATGTTGGCACATTCTGAGTAACACTCGTCATAACATCAACAATCTCCCCCAATTCGGCCTTTCTACTGGAACACACCTGATGTTGCAACAAAATGCAGAATGTGTACACAATAGAGATAAGTAACTAAATATCAAATAAATGACATCTTTTTACTTAGCCAAAACTAACATAAAAACAATAAACACTTAACATCACGAGGACTTATACTATGAACAAAACATAGACTAAACAAAATCACAGCTAACATAAAACAATCTAAAAATTTAGAGTAATAAAACAAAGACAAAATACTAGACTTAACAAAACTTAAATTAGAGCTTTAACAAAAAAAAAAAAACATATTAACAAAAATCAGAGCTTAAAGATAAAAACACTTAACATAACAAAACTAAAATCAGAGCATAGTATCACGAACTTACCTAAATACCATAATACTATTAAGTTCATCAACATAGCTAACACGTAATATAAGTTCAAAAAAGACATAAACATAAAAACAGAAAAAATAAATTGAGTCTTTACAAAAACAGATAAAGCTTATAAATGAAGGTTTAGGAGAGGATTGGGCTGTAAAGAATAACAGCTGCATCTTCAAGAATCTGCACGAACTCCCCCTATCTTCAAGCTTCTCTATCTTCGAAAGCTCCCCCTTGCTTAATGTCCCCAATCATCCAAATCATCATACAGTACAATGAGATCTTCATCATCCCAATCTACTGCATCTATCTTCTCAGCATCTACGTCCATGTTCGAGCTGCTGGGTCCATCATTGTTGTCGAGATTTGTGGGCACATTCTCCGGCGCATTCTGGGTTTCTGTTTCAGTCTCAGTACCTGGAGCTGCACTTGTTCCAGCTCCAGATATATCAACATCTGGTCCACCTTCAGTTCCATCACCATTAGCATTTCCATCTTCAGCCTGTTCAGCGGCAACATCAGCAACATCCGCAACTGGAGCATCAACTTGAGCAGCAACATCAGGTCCTACTCCCCCTGTGACGGTAGAAAGTAAAGCTTCCCAGACCTTCTTGTGCATTTCAAGGTTGCTCAACAGACATTTGGCATTTGTGATCGAGTTTTCCGTCATAGCAATCTGATCTCGGATAAATTGCGGCTGTAATTGCGGAGTGTTGGCAGCGTGTGTGCCAACATTTCTCGGCACATCGGCTGTTTGATCAGTAGGAACTTCAGGTTCAGGTGCATTAGGATCTCTGTAGGGCAGATCAATCACACGTGGTCCAGTCCTCAGTACATGTGAGATCCCTAAACTCAGAGCAAACGAACTTATTATCTCTGAATCTTCCCTTTGAAACCCAAGAGCTGAAATCATCATAAAAATCAGACTAGGATACGGTAGCAGTCCTTTACTTGACACCCTTCCAGAATATGTCATCATATTGTCAAAAATTGTCTTCCCAAGATTAAATCTTTGCAAGTGGCCAATTTTGTACATAAGTACAGCTTGTTCAGAAGTAAGGGTAGTGGTGTTGGATGATGGCAGCCAATTGTACACAATTAGCTTGTGCAAGACACTATATAGACTTGTTAAAACCGAGGAATTCATCCTATACCTCCATGCAGTAATCCTTCCCCCAGTGATAACACTAATCACTTCATCAAGGTTATCAATAGAAGGATCCTCATCATCTCTAGTTCTAAGAAAACTGTTAATCTTAGCAGGAGTAACCTCAATAACCTTTCCTCTAAACTTGACCTTTCCATAATTCTTGGAACCGACCATAGACACACTGCCCTTTAAGTTTGCATAAAATTCATACACCCATTCAATCAGATAAGGAGTGGCAAATTGAAGTGCAAACATCAGAGATCTTTCTTCCAGATAACCAATCAAATTCATAGAAACAAAGTCATCCATCTTAATTATCCTCTCTCCAACAATCAGTCTAGTTCTTAAAGTCCTAAACTTATCACTATCCACACCATTATAGCTATCATCAGAATCAGATGAAGTCATATTTAGAGAGGAATCAGTATGTACCTCATCAGGTTTAGCCTTACTTGCTTCAGATGAAGAAGACTCAGAGTCAGAGGACGATGTGTCCATTGGTGTGCCAACATCCTCTGGCACATCCTGCGGATCATTTCGCTTTTTGCTCCTCTTTTCCAAGCGAGCAGCCATGTCAGCCAATGTTTGATTCATTTCTGAATCCTCAGTACTCCCCCTCGGGCTGAGCACCGGAACAGAGGCTTGATCGCTCGTTTCTTTCTCTGGACTAGCTTCTTTCATCTCTTCTTCAGACGATTCAGAATCAAACACTTGAATCGGCTTTGAAGCAACACCATCATAATGTTTCTGCTTTTTCCCTTTTTCAGAGTAATCCACCCTTTTGCCCATGGTTCGGTAAGAACGCCTTTTCTGACCGCGTCCCCTGGAGCTTGTTGCCTTTTGTCGAACGGTTTCAAAGCGAGCAGTGAGTTCACCAGTGTCAGTCGAGTCAGTCGACGGGTCTTCTACTGGAGCATCTTGCGGTGATTGTGGCGGTGTAAACACTAAGTGTTTGTACTGCTGAAAATCAATCTCCACGTCGCCTACCTTGACAACAGGGTAAATCGTCTGCTTAGTGAGGGTTTTGAATGCATAGATGATCTGATCAGAGGTGGCTCCTTCAGCTAGCTCAACCGTCATTGGGTAAGTTTCGAGAACGGGGGCTTCGCTAGCTTCGCCGCTAACCGGATTTTGTGGCGTTCCGCCCAAAATCGGAGTTTCAGGGATTTCAGAACGAATATCATAGGCTGAGAGAGGAACATCAACCGAGCCAACCCTAATCGAAGAGGGTGATGTTGGGCGAGATGCGCCAACATTCTCAGACACATTGTCGACGGCCATTGAAGCAAGAAGTCGAAGGTTTCTGGAGGTAGAAGATGATGCTGGAGAGGTTGAGTGTTTTGATTGTGAAGGTGAGATGTCTTTTCGATCAGCCATATTAATCACCTGCAAACACTATTCAAATTAAATTAATAAAATAATGAATTTGAATATAAATAGGCTGAGAGAAAGACCTAATACCACAAAGTATGATTAATGATACCTTTCGAAATTTTGTGCTTAAATTCGAAACTATGATATTAAGTATAGAACACACTGAGTATTAAGGACCTTAAATAGGGAATAGAAAGATTTCAGAAGTTGTGAACACATCGAAGTTAAAGATAAGATTTAATCACATCCCTAAAAATTAGGGCATTATCAAATGTTGGAAGTTTATTTCAATGACATGCTAAAAACCGCCTGATTTTATAAAAATTAACCGCACAAATAATTAAATTAGACTATATAATATTGCTGGGAACAATTTAAAATAAATCGATCTTCATAAAATAATATTCGGAAATTTTCAAACTCATAGAGGTAAATATACATATGAGAACCAGAATGTTATTCACTAAATGTCGGCACACACACTTCTCAACACAGTTTTTACATGAAATAAATTCATTTGTGTTGCACTATATTTTGCTTTACCCACTTATTCACATTGATCCATTTTTCCAGAAGAGATCATCGTAGTTGTCAGCTCCGTGTCCCATAATTACTCAATGGATTGTGAATATATTGATGCATTCAAGTCATCTTTTGAAAAGAGAACATCGTAGTAGTCAACTCCGTGTCCCATAGTTACTCAATGACATAGCATCTATTTGTGAGTTTATTCTATTGCATTTGAGAGAAGTGTGTCCAGGACAATATATTTTATCACAGGTTCTAATACTATTTACACAAGAGAGTTCAAAAACACTAAATATTACAATACTTAGAAAAATTTAAATAAATTGTTCTAGTGTTGTTACAAATGTTGGCACAGTTGTCACAACACACAGCAAATATAGGTCTAATTAGTGCATAAACCTAGAGATTTTCTAAGAGAAGAAAACCTCTCATTATCAAGGGCTTTAGTAAAAATGTCTGCAATCTGTTTTTCAGTAGAAATGTATTTCAACTTTACAACTTCTTTTTCTACAAGATCTCTAATAAAGTGGTGTCTAATACTTATATGCTTAGTTAACGAATGTTGCACAGGGTTCTTAGATATATTAATCGCACTTGTATTATCACAATAAACAGTAAGAGTATTGCTCTCCAAACCGTAGTCATCGAACATCTTCTTGAGCCAAAGAAGTTGAGTACAACAATTCCCCGTGGCTATGTATTCGGATTCAGCCGTAGATAGGGAAACACAATTTTGTTTTCGGCTATGCCATGAAACAAGATTGTTACCCATGTAGAAACATCCACCACTTGTACTCTTCCTATCATCACTATCACCTGCCCAATCTGCATCACTATAGCCAATCAAAGAACAATTAGTATCTTTGCTATACCATATTCCATAATCACATGTGCCTGCCACATATCGAATTATTCTCTTAACTGAATTCATATGAGATTCTTTAGGATCAGCTTGATAACGTGCACATAAACAAACACTAAATATGATGTCTGACCTACTTGAAGTCAGATACAAAAGACTACCAATCATCGACCTATACAATGTTGGGTCAACATTTGTGCCAACACTGTCTTTACACAACTTTTGTGTCGATCCCATAGGTGTCTTCATGTGTTTAGCATTGTCTAAACCAAACCTTTTCACAAGATTTTTGGCATATTTATTTTGACAAAAGAAAATACCATCTTTGCATTGTTTAATTTGAAGACCTAAAAAGTAATTCAAGTCTCCAACCATCGACATTTCAAAGGTAGTGGTCATTTCATGTACAAATAATTCAAGCATTTTCTCACATGTAGAACCAAATACAATGTCATCAACATATATTTGAGCAATCATAATGTCATATCCGAATGTTTAATAAACAATGTTCTATCAGCTTCACCTCTATAGAAACCAAATTCAACAAGAAAATCGGTTAATCTACCATACCATGCCCTAGGTGCTTGCTTTAAACCATATAAGGCTTTCTTAAGTTTATAAACATGATCGGGAAAATCATGATTCTCAAACCCCTTAGGTTGTTCTACATATGCTTCTTCCATAAGAATTCCATTTAGAAATGCGGCTTTAACATCCATTTGATGCGATTTTATATCAATGTAGCATGCAATAGCAAGTAATAGTCTTATGGACTCAATTCTAGCAACAGAGCAAAAGTCTCATCAAAATCAATTCCTTCTACTTGTGTATAGCCTTGAGCTACTAATCTAGCTTTGTTTCTTACAACATTACCGATTCATCAGGTTTTGTTTTTAAAAATCTATTTTGTACCAATTACATTCACATCATCAGGCCTAGGCACAAGTATCCAAACATCATTCCTTTCAAATTGATTTAACTCCTCATGCATTGCATTAATCCAATTTTCATCTTTCATAGCTTCATCAACATTTTTAGGTTCATTGAAAGAATGAAAACATTCAAAGTTCACCTTGTTACACATAGATGTCATACAAATCGACCTTACCACATGTCTTGCATCAAAACTTAATTTTCTCCTCGTTTGTACACCTGATTGTGGCTTACCTATGATCTGTTGTTGTGGATGATTTTTGAGAATTCTAGAAGATGGTACTGTAGCAGGATAAGGCATAGTTCTATTAATTTCTGGATGTTGAGGTAATGTTGCTTCAGATGTGGGCACATTTGTAGCAACATTCTCAAATCGGTTCGAAATTCGAACTTTGCATCTGCTCAATAAGATCGATTACATCTTCTTCAATAGTATTATCTGCAAGACTTGCATTATCATAAAAACAACATTCATAGACTCTTGAACAGATATCAGTCCTAAGATTATAAATCCTAAAAGCTCTCTCTTGTTTCTAGCATAACCAAGAAAGAAACCCTTATCACTCTTTGAATCAAATTTATGAAGTTGGTCTCTATCATTCAGAATGTAACAAACACATCCAAAGACATGAAAGTATTTGATTAGGCTTTTTGTCATTCAAAAATTCATAAGGTGTCTTTGTGGAATTAGGTCTAAGATAAACTCTATTTGAAATATGACAGCAGTATTCAAAGCTTCAGCCCAAAACCATTTTGAAAGTTTCTTGGATAAAAGCATTACTCTAGCCATCTCTTGTAGAGTTCTATTTTTCCTTTCGGCTACACCATTTTGTTGAGGTGTTTTAGGAGAAGAGAATTCTTGTATTATGCCTTTATCTTCACAAAATTTAGTGAATAAACTGTTCTCAAACTCCCTACCATGATCGGACCTTATTCTTTTTATCTTAGTGTTATACACATTCTTAAACCTTTTATAAAGAATTTTGAATACATCAAAAGCATCGATTTCTCTTTAAGAAACTCAATCCATGTAAACCTTGAATAATCATCTACTATGACAAAAGAATATCTCTTACCACCAATGCTTTCGGTCTCCATTGGTCCCATTAAATCCATATGCAAAAGTTCAAAGCAATGTTTCAGTAGTACATTGTGTCAACATTTCATGTGACATTTTGACTTGTTTACCACTTTGGCGAGGATCCACACACATTTGACCTACGAATTTCTAACTTAGGTAGACCTTTAACAGCATCAAATTTCAATAATTTGACAATATTTCTATAATGAGCATGTCCAAGTTTTTGATGCCAAAGTATACTTTCATCAGTTTGAGCATTAAAGCATGCTTGATTTGAATCGATTAAATAGCAATTATCAATCGATCTATTACCAACCATAAGACATTTATCATCACTGTTTAGCACATAGCATGAACTTTTGTCAAACTTCACATGCAAGTCATCATCACATAATTGACTAATACTAATCAAATTTGCAAGTAAACCTTTAACATGTAAGACTTTTGTCAAGTTAGGAAAACCAGGAACATTCAATGTACCTATACCAATAATTTTACCTTTTGAACCTCCTCCATATGTAACATTTCCACCATCATATGCCTTATAATCAGTGAGATAACTTTCCTCACCGGTCATGTGTCTAGAACACCCACTATCAAAATACCATAGTCCCGGAACACATGCTTTTAAAGATGTATAGACAATATTACATACAGTATTTGACTTTTTCACCCAAGTAGATTTTTGAACAGGTTTTGAAAAGATTTCGAATGTTGAGCAGAATGTGGCAACATTTTCAAAGACATTTTAGAAAACTTTTTATCCTGCCTCATTCTAAAACAATTTGGTCGTTTGTGACCCTCAGTAAAGCAATAATGACAAACATCCTTCTTTTCAGAATCATTTTTCAATTTTTCAGTTTCAACAGAAGGTTTAGTAAACACAACAGGTTTGTTATTGTTTAAAAACTGAGTGATATTACCATTATAACCTAAACCATGTCTACTTGTACTTCCAATTGTCAGTGCCTCATCAAGTTTGGTGAACTTTCGAATATCTTTTGAAATTCGGTGTTGTTCCTTTGATTTGTTCTTTGAGGTTGCATAACTCCAAATCTTTCCTTGTTAGTATGACCTCAAGCTTTATCACCAAATCCTTTTGATATGACTCTTCAATAGTCATGTCCCTCAAGGCTTTCTGAGTGGATTCCAACTCCTTTTCAAGCTTTAGATAACTGGACTTACATTCTTTGCAAACAATATTAGAAGTACCGCTTCATCTACACAAGAACTTGAGAAACAATTAAATTCTGGAACCTCTCAATGTTTCCTCAAATGTTGGCACATTTGACTCAACATCGAATCATCCAAGAAATCATCAAGAGTATCATCATACAAAATTCTTGCGAAAAAAGCAAACTCCTCATTTTTATCGAGAATCTTCTTCACAATCGACTCATCACTTAAGGTAGCATTGAAATTTACCCTCTTTCTCAATAGAGTGTTGGCACATTCATTAGCATAATGACCAAAACCAGAACATGCATCACATTTAACATTTTTCCTATATTTTGGATCATATTTGATCTTGTTACCTCTATCAAATTGCCTAGGTTGATTAACATTCCGATTTCTATCGTGCAATTGACGTGAACTACCGATCTGTTCTCTCTCTTGATTCTTAATTTGCAAATTATTTCTAAGTATATTTGCTCTCTTTTAAAAAATGCATTAAATCGCTTAGTCGGAAAGCAATGTTATCGGCATTGTCGGCACAATCGTCAACAACATCTTCATCGAGAATCTATTTGGTAAATAAACGGTTGTTTATCACCACATGAAGAAGTCTCTCCTTTGAAAACAGAAATTTTCCTTTCGGATTTCTCACTATCTCTTTGGGAAAAATTCATTTCATACGTTTTCAAAATACTCACCAACTCATTTTGAGTAATAGCATCGATATTTTTAGCTTCCTCAATAGCACATATCTTAGCATCAAAACGTTTAGGAACAGTTCTTAAGATTTTATGTACTAACCTTGTATTGGATATGGCTTCACCAAGTGCTTGAGATTCATTGGAAATCTCAATAATTCGTTCATTGTAGGAGGATATGGTCTCATCTTCCTTCATCCTTAAATTTTCGAACTTGGTTCCAAGCATCCTCAACTTCGTCCTTCTTACACTCTCAGATCCTTCACAATGTTCTTGTAATCTCTCCCATGCATCTTTTGCAGATACACAATTAGAAATTATTTTGAACATGGATACATCCGTAGAGGTAAATAAGGCATTGAGTGCCTTCGAATTGAAGCTGGCCGTGGTCACCTCATCATTTGTCCATTCTAGCTCCTTTTTGATTTGAGCTTCAGTGTTGTCATCAGTTGGAACAATCGGTGGAGTCCATCCAGTCAATATACTCCTCCATGCACGTTCATCAATGGACTTGATGTACATACGCATCTTAGGCTTCCAAATTGCATAATTTGTACCATCTAGAACGGGTGGTCTAATTGGAGCTTTCATAGGATAATCCATTGCAATAAATCACACCAAACACAGGATCTAAACTCAGGATAACGAGTTTTATGGCTCTGGTGCCACTTGAAGGTGTGCGTACGTGTTTTGCAGAATGTTGTCACGAATGTTGGCACATTCGAAGAACAACACAGACAAATAAATAATCAGAAATGTACACAGCGGAAGTCTTAAACACGTTGCAAGATGGATATCAAAATTTTCGTATAGACTATAAATAAGTCTATACTGCCAAACGGCGTATTATCACTAGTAATTGTTAAGTGATACAATCGATGAAAACATAAGTTACACCGTGAATGGATCAACGTATATAGTGACTAGATAATATTCAATCTAACCTATCACTAATACAAATAAAGACCCAATGTTGAGTGAAATGTTGGAACATTCACCAACGGAAGTATCGAGTATGAAACATCAATAAATTCTATAATCTATGCCAATAGACTATGCTAGATTGTGTTTCCCTCAACTTCGAGTTTTAATCTTCATAGCAGCCGTGTATATATAGATAAAATCTGGACTCTTAATGCTTGAAGATAACTTTCACATCTCCCTTGAAAATAGGTAACTTCTATGTAACTTCCCCATGATCTTTATAACTTCTCTTGCTTGCCTCTTTCAACCGCATGACTTGAGAATCGCCGTAAGTCTTCAATCCTGAAAGAACAAGTCAATGAACAAGACAAAACGTGGGTTAAGGGTTAGTGAAAGTGGGAAGGACAAATTCTGATGTTGTGACCAGAATGTTGGCACATTCTGAGTAACACTCGTCATAACATCAACAGTTAATATATTTCCCAACATCAACGTTTGAAGTTTTATCTCGTAATGTTGTGATCTGTTTTCTGCACCTCTCAGTATCTGTTCATTGTTTGCTATCAATGGACTTGTGATTTCTTCATCTTCATTTCTTGTTTGGCTCTAGTTGAATAGCATGCACCAGTGGGACCAACCATGATTTGGGCAGTGGTAGTACAACCGTCCAGGGTTGTTTGCTGTTTCACTTAGCCTTATCCAACACACAGCACCACACCTCTTACAAAATAATTTTTCGTAACGTGGATAGTTCAATTTGGATGAGTAATTGTTTGACGAAGACATGTTGTACTTCTTTCTTATGTTTGGTTTGGTGTGGGTTTTTTTTTCCTCCTGGTATGACTTCAATTCTATAATGGTAAGGGGTATTTATATGTATATTTTTCATCATGACATTTTATTGACTTCTTTTTACAGTTGTTTGTTAACGGTAATTTTTCTTCAACGGTCCATTTTTCAGGTTTTTGTTTTTGTTATATTATTATTATTATTATTATTATTATTATTATTATTATTATTATTATTATTATTATTATTATTTGTTTGTTTGCTATACTTAATTTCAACGGTAACATTACAGATAAGCACTAGTTATGTAGTTATGTCTATCTATTATATTGTCTATTAACTTTATTCATTTGATTAGTAATTGCATTCTTAGAAGTTGTATGTTATAAAAAATAATTCACTTCTTTGATATTACAACAATATATTGAATTAGGTATTCAATAATTTTGTTTATCAGTTAATTTTTAAGTTAGGAATGTTTTATATTGTTGTAAATTACAATAACCACAAACATGCAACCCAAAAAAAAAACTTTTGTTATTTTAATTTGATACTTATTGTTGGTCAACCATTAAATTTTTTTCCTCATGTGTTTTATATTCGACTACAACTCTATTATAATTTGATATAGTCATATATAAATGGTAGAGTACATACTATCACATATATGATTGTACTTAAATTTTATTTTTGTTCTATGTAATATGCTAATATGGGAGAAAAAATTTATGTTTTAATTTTTTTTTTTGTTATATCATTGAAAAAACGAAAATGACTTTTTTTTTTTATTTTTGTTGTCTACAAATTAACTTTTAAGTTTTTGTCAAACTAAAATTTAAGATTATTCATATTTTTTGGATCATTCAATTTTTTTCCGGGTAGATTATCAAATGCATTCAATTATCTGAAATATTTATATTCTCAAAATTTTAATATTTAATTGAAGTGGAGTATAGATCTTGTCCTTGATGATATGCATTCAATTAATTATAATGGTATGTTAATATTATTATTACTATTTCATTGATATTTGACAATATATCTAACTAATTATTTCATTAATTATTTATATTTCACAGTATATTTCTTACACTACAATCATTCATATCATTAATATTTTTATCGAATTGTGTCACATCGTTCTGAACCATTGAATATTTGAACACACATTGGGCCTAGTAAATATATCTTTTTTGATAGATCAACTATTTTTAGTGCATACTTGTAATATATTTTATATTCTATCAATATATTTTTAAGTTCATATTGCACAATTATCCTCAATCAATTGTGTGGCTATTTTACTGTAAAAGTTGTTATTTATGTAGAACTTAATGGTTCACATTGTTATTCCTATATTTGGTAGTTAAATATAATAATTTATATTGTAATTCTCCAAAAAAAAGAATAAATTCAAAAAATAAAAACTGCAAAATATATATAAAAGCATTAAAAAAATCAACGTAGAATCACGTATTCTGATATGGACTAGATTGTGTAGGGGCAAGGGTCACGTCGTATTTAATGAAAAACTATTCTACATTGAAATTATGCGCTCATATTGGGTATAGTATGTTATTAATTTATAGCCAGTAATTCAAATTATTTTTTCAACATAAATTAAATAATTTTTTTCTATTTTAAGCATCTGATAATGCTATTCAAATTCCGCTTGATCAATGCTATGACAACGTATATATTGATAAAATTGTTTCATACAATATATATATTTTTTAAAATAACTAAAAAGTCTTTTAATTTATTATTATATATTTAGCATTAACGCCGGCTTTATTTTTTTGACATTGTTGTCACTAATGCAATTGAGAACTGTTCAACGATTTATTTTGTTCAAATCTATAATTATATATATTCATATATTTTCCGAGTAATTCAGATAATACTTGAATTCAATATATTTAGTATATTTTCTTTCCAGTTATTCACAATTTGTTTTATTATTCATATGTTTACTATATTGTTCATAATATATGCATTATTTCTTATTTATTAAATTACAGATTTATGGAAGTATTAGATTAGATCTATATACATATTATTTATGTTTAATATTTAAATTAGATTCATTAGATGGTACTATTTTCTAAATTAATACATTGACATTTACTATGTGTTTAGGTAATCAGTTAATGTATATTATATTTTGTATTCCCCTATCATTTTTTTAAGTTAAAAGTGTTTTAAGTCTCTTCATAAATAAATGTGAAGATATACTATTAAAATTATATGTATGCATAGATAGATATAGGGTTTATTACACTCTAGTAAACGGTTCTGCCCAATAATTCAATGCAGTACAAAAAAAAACTGGGGGTCCCACGTATTACACTGATTTTTCATTTCTGCCCTCATTTTCCCCTTCTAGCTGGTTTCTTTCTCTAATCTCTCATGTCTCATCCCATCTGATTCCCTTACTTAAAAACCCATTTATTTATTCCTAAATTAAGATTCAAAATTCAAAAATACCTCCCTCTCTCTCTCTCTCCCAATTCATTCATCGGAAAAAAAAGGACTGCCACTCTCGGTTGTAGATCGGCGGAATTCTCTGACCTAGGGCTTAATGAAAGCTTCGTGGAACAAGAAAGGGGGTTCTCGTGCTCTGGTTGCCCAATGCTACACTGCCCGTATCTCGTGTTGGGCTCCAGTGAGTCGTCATCAATCACCACTGCCGCCTGTTGAGATTGTTGTTGTCCGTCCATCTGATGTGTGTTGCCGGAGCGCCACCATCGACCTGTCTTGTGCAGCGCTCCGCTACTGCTGCCCGTGCTCGAAGCCCCACTGCCGTCCGCCGGAGGTAAGTGGGTAAGTGAGATATTATTAGTTCTATGAAATCCGTATCGGTGGGGGATCAATTTTTCTTTTTCTTTTTTCCTGTGGCTTGGAAACTCTCTTCAAATTTATGAGGTTGGTTCGTTGCAGACGTTATCAATGTCAAACAATTATCGATTTTGGGTTTATCTGTATTTTTTTATCAAGTTTTCTGAAGTTTGTGACTTATATATAGATACTATTATTTTGCCTTGTATTTGTACTGGAACTAAACCAAGCAACCAAACCTAAGAATTGGACATGATATATATATATATATATATATATATATATATATATATATATATATATATATATATATATATATATGCAGTCTTTTTAATTACCTCTTAGGATCTCAGAATTGCAATATATATGTGCAAAATAAAAATCATTAGTTTGATGGAAATGTTGTTTGTCAATTATTGTGTGAAAAATTGCATCTGATTCTGTGTTTGGTATGGGGTTCGGCTTATTGCATGTGGTGTTCCACCTGAGGCACTAACTCCTTCTAGATTTAAATTGGGAATGAAGCATGTATTTAATACATGTAAATTTTATAGGTTGTATGCCTACAAATTTTATGAGATAAGTATTTCTACTCGTGCAAATATTTCTACTCTATGTTAGATATTTATATTACTGTGCAAATATTTTTTCTACTATTGTGCAAATAAATATTCTACTTGTGCTAAATATTTCTGCTACTGTGCACATTTTTTTTTTTTTGCTATCGTGCAATTATATTTTTTTATTATTTGTGTTTCATATATCTAAATCCATGCCTTTGAACGACTCTTTTTTTTTTTTTTTTTTCAGCTGGATTAGGTTTTCAAAGAAACAATACATATGTTGGAGACATTCCTTCAGATTTAGTAAACCCTGAGGCTAGCTGGTGAATTGGTCATGATGGAATATGCCATAAAACTGGAAGACATTCTTTTTTTATTCGCATGCCAAATTTTTCTTACATTGTGCACTATGAACTTGATCGTTTATCTTGCATAATATATATTTTTCGCACCCTAATGAATGTGTAGTATATTGATTAGAGACTAGGTGGACAACCCTCGTATGGTTTTGATTTTCTAAGCAATGAGAAGATTTCTCCACTAGGAACTTTCTACCATATTTTTCTGTCTTTTTAGTGAATTCTTATGACTTTATTTTTTGTAGACTTTTAAATGGTTATGTCTAATATCCAAATATTTGGTTTAATGAAATTGAATGTGCCATGGTTATTGATGCATATTATTATTATAAAGCATTGTTAGAGTTAGGTTCATCGAACTTGGTGTTGTACATATATGTAATTAACATATATTATTTTTTCTCAATGAATTAGTTTTTTTTCTTCTTAATTTAGAATTTCATCCTCTATAATAGAATTTTCACTCTAACTTTCATACTTCAACTATTTCAACTTATGCAAATATTTTTACTATGTGTTAAATATTTATGTTACTGTGCAAATATTTTTACTATGTGTTAATTTAGTATTCTGCTTTTACTAAATATTTCTGCTACTGTGCACATTTTATTCTGGATTGTGCAAAGAGTTCTACAAAAATGTCAGAAAAAATATGGCAAAACAAAATTATAAGAGGACTACAAAGAATTTACTACAAAGATAGAAAATATGAAACAAAATTTGGTATAAAACAAAGTCATAAGAATTTACTACAAAGACAAAAATATATGGTAGAACGTTCCTAGTGGAGAAATCTTCCCATTGCTTAGCAATCCAAAACCATATGAGAGTTGTGCACCTATCAATATAACACACATTAATCAGGGTCCAAAAATAGATATTATGTAAGATAATCAATCAAGTTCATAATGCACAATGTTAAAAATATTTAGCACACAAGAATAAATATTAGACACACAATAAAAATATTTGAACAATCATAAAATATTTGGCACACATGTAAAAATATATTTGCACAATATTAGAAATATTTTACACACGTACAAATATTTGCACATCCAACAATAAAAAACTAAAATATAAATTTGACAAGAAAATAACATAACACATATTACACATATAATAGTAGTTACAAACGAGAAAACAAATTTGAATAAACCTTGAAAAACTGAAGTTAATTAATGTAGTATTGATGCTAATACTACCTAACACATTACAAATACTGAAAATATTTGCACAGTAGCAGAACAAAAATTGCACAAATATTTGCACAACGACACAAGAATAAAATTTTGACTAGAAATATTTGTATAATATAAAAAACATTGGGCACATAGGTACAAATATTTGCACACCCAATAATAAAAATTGCATAATTTTTAGTATAATTTGTACAACAAGAGCTCGGACAAAGAAAAAATTGAAAAAAAAAACTTGAATAAACCATTGAGACAAATTATCATACAGTTTGGGGGAAAAATATCAATCAAATTGATATTCAAATCAAAAACTCCAAACCTAACAACAATCAATAGTAGAAAATAATTTGCACCACGTAAAAATATTTGCACAACGACACAAGAATAAAATTTTCACTACAAATATTTGCAAAATATAAAAAATATTGGTCACAAAGACCCAATAATAAAAATTGCACAATTTTTAGTATAATTTGCACAACAAGAGTTCGGACCAAGAAAAATTTGAAAAAAAAAAAACTTGAAGAAACACATTGAGACAAAATATCAAATAGTTTGTGCACAAAAAGTTATCAATCAAATTGATATTCAAATAAAAAACTCCAAACCCAACAACAATCAATCAAAGGTTTGAACTAGCAATAAAATCCAAACAAATTCGAATTGATTAACCCAATAACCGAAATTAAATGAATGAATCGGAATTAAAAATCTAAAACTTAAACATACTTCCTTTTTCTTTTTTGTCTATCACTGTTTTCTGTTTTGTCGTCCTCATCATACAATTTCTTTTGCCCATATCTAAGCGGAATAAACCTTCAAAAGAAAACATAAATAAACAACACAATAATAGAAAATTATAATAGAAATGGTTTTGTATTAAAATAACATTATATATTATATTTATGTAAATCTGTCACCAATGTATTATTTGTTCATATTATTTTATTGATTTTATGTATTAAAAGTTTGTTATTAATTTTTCATATATATATATATATATATATATATTTGAAATTTATCGATAATGATTTTTAATATTAATATATCCATCGATATTTCCTCAAACTTAAATTCTCGATATTTCTACCGATATATTTTCAACCTTGGTATTATATAAATAAATCAACAAATTATTTTAACTGATTACTACATTAAATAAAATAGAAACTCAAATCTAACAAGTAAAATATCAGTAACACAAGGACTTCACAACAAACCAATAATCTGTATATGGAAATTAAAATGGGTCATTCTTGGTTTATGTCCAACAACTCAAATTAAACAATTAATGAGCATAACTTCAATTATAGAAAATATTGCTTCAATGAACATAGCTCTGATTGCGGTAAAATCGGGTAAGTGATATTAAGACAACCAAGTTTATCGAACCCAAGGGAAAAGTATGGCCATGAGTCCCTAGAAATATGAGTTTTCAATGACTATTGTTGCAAATACGATTTTGGCTAGAAACACAACACCAAATGCTAGAATTAAAATCAATAATCAACAACAAAGCTATGATCAAATCAAGCGATAGGCTAGAACAACAAGAAATTCTCAAAAATCAATTGGGGATAGGGGTGCAAGGGATAATATCCATCAAGGAATCAATGATCACAAGCTAGGATTGCATCAAATTGCCATTCAACTAAGATAGAAAGCATAAAACAATCATGCAATTAAGTCTCCATTAATCACACAATGCCTAATGTGAGTATCCTTAGTGCAACTAATGTTAGGAAGAAAATTGTATTTAGTTTTGATGAGTTAAATGTAAAATAGGATGACCAGCTGAAACCTTGTATATCCAGCTGATGTAGTAAAGACATGTGATAAACTAAGTACAAAAGTTAGATAAGGATTGACACAAGAAGTCAGATGAAGACAGAAAGCCAGATGAAGACAAGCACAATAAGTCAGATTAGGTCAAGATTAATAAAAAGACAACAGACAACAATCACCGAGACTGAAAACCAAGACACAGACGAAGTGGACCATGTCTGAAGACGAGTAAAGATGGTATTCAAGTGTTAGAATAATCAAGTGGTTTCAAGAAGCAGTTACTATTGGTCCTGATTAGTTGAGTAGATTAAAAAAAATGTATCAGCATTCTAGCAAAAATCTAGAAGGGGGGGTTGAATAGATTTTTCAGATTTTTCAAATCTTTCAAAATATATTCAAAGTATCAAAGTGACACAGCGGAATTCAATATTAATCTCAACTTTTAATAAGATCAAAAGCAACACTGATATTCAGATCTTAACTTTTAATTCTGAAATTAAACTTTGAACAATAAATTGTAACTTGAACAGAAAGATAAATGAAAGCAGTAAAGAACACCAGATTTTATAGTGGTTCGGATTATAACAATCCTACATCCACTCTCCTTCTCCAAACTTTGAAGAAGGGTCTCCACTAGCTGCTTACTTACTTACTTTACAATCTTTACAACTTACAACTTGATCTTCAACTCTTCAAAAATGCTAAACAAACTTCTGAAATCTAACTCTAAGAATAAGAAGTGTATTTGAAGATGTGAAGTGAAGTGTTCTATAAACACTTGAAATATTTGAAAACTTCTTTTCAAAAATACTTTGTGAACTAAATAGTGAATAGTGTGAAAATCAGATTTGCATGAGTGTGTTGAAAAATAAAACCTAGACCTATTTATAAGTCTGAAAAGACAGTTAGTTTGTTAGTCAGTTCTAACAAACTGAAAACTGCTCAACAAACTTAATCTTGAAAACTGCTCTTGACCTCAGTTGATCTTTCCTACTCATCTGCAGCTGACTTGGTGAAGACTCGCCTTTCTTATTCTACTCAGCTTGTCTTGACCTCGTTTGAGCTCTTCATGATCGTCTCCTGCAGATGACTAGACTTGAGCTTGTCTCCAGATGACTTGCACTCTCTGATCTTCAGCTGACTTAATTAGTCTTTGACTTAGTCTGATTAGCTTAGGATGAGCACCTGATCTTTTTCTACATACTTCGTCTGCTTATCCAGATTGATCTTTTAACTCATCAAAACATTACTTGATCTAACAATTTCCCCCTTTTTGATGAAGTTAAAACCTACAAGAAAGAGACACACTCACAGCTGAAGTTAGTTTAGAGTTAATAAAGATTTAACAGTTAGGTACATCAGAACACATTAACACTTTGATCAGATTCACAAAGCAAAAACCAAAAAAAAAAAAACTTTTAAGTCTTAGTACTTAGAAAATTTTTAGACTTAAAAAATTTTTGAGAACTTTAAGTCTGAGAAGATAACTTTCTCAGATGACTTATACTTAGAAAAATTTTAAGTTTTTTTCTTAAAGCAGGAAAAAAAACTTTAAGAAAATAAGACAAGTAATTCACAAAAGTCCAGATATATTCATTCACAGATTTACAGGTTTACAAAAATCAAAAGATAAAAAGATAAGGAAAAGAGAATGATCCTATTTTCAGATTCCCCACTGATTGGCTTCAGGAATGGCCAACCAGGTAAAGACTCTCTTCCTCAGCTTTTTGAGCTCCTCTTCGTCTTTCAACCCAGACTCCACTTTGGCTTTGGCAATGATGCCTTTGATCCAGTTCATGTCTACAGAGCCGTCTGGATTGGTCTTGGGCCTGCCCTTCTCATAAGCCGGAGCACAAAGATCAGCATTGAAGAACTTGTCTGCTTCCACCAGCAACCTCTGATATAGATCTTTGTCCTCCTTCTCTATCCACTCATGCCACCTCAGGTCCTCGTCTTGCTCTGCTGAATCAGACCCCTTCAAGATGTACCAATGGTACATCCATCTGGCGTCCAAATTCTTTTCCTTGTATAGTTTAAAGAGTTTGCCAGCGACAACCTTCGGCGGATTGAGTGTCCTGTGATAGGGCCTAAAATCAGCTTCATCTGCCTCCTTCATTTCCCATTTCCTCACATCCCTGCTCCATCTCATTTCTAATCCCTTGCTCTTCTTCTTCAGCTTCTTCCTTTCCCTTTCTCCATAGAAAGCCTGCTCTCTCATGATCCTGCTGATCTGTTCCTCAGGTAAGTTGGAGTAGTCATGCTCCCTCTTTCTTTTCTCAGATGCTGTGAGCTTGGGACTAAGAACTTTAGGCTCCTCCACCAGCTTCCCCTTCCCCTTTTCTTTTACCTCAGCTGCTGCTTTTTCAGATTCTTTTATTTTCGCCAGTAGCTGAGCAGACTTGTCTTCTTCCTCCTTCTTCCTTCTCTCCTCATCTTCCTTCAGAGCTTCCTCGAGTTGACTGACCCTCAGCTGAAGTGCAGTCAGCTCATCAAATTTAATGCGAGCTTCCTCCCTGGCTGCCTCCAACTCAGCTGTGCTGGCTTTAGTGTCGACCTTGCTCCTCGTCTCATCCACCACAGCTGTGAGTGCCAACTCTCTTTCTTTTACTTCCTTTTCCCCCTTTTTGACTTCATCAGCCAAGGCAGTCAGCTTCATCTCCAGATCGTTGCATTTAACCCTGAAGTCTGACTTGTCCAGAGCTAACGAGTCCACCACTATTGCATTGTACTCAGATACTTGAGATTTCAGCCCATGCACTTCCTCCTCCATAGCTGTCACTTTCTCGACAAGAACATATTTAGTAATAGAAGTAATCTTTTCGGTTAGATTTACCTCTACTTCCCGTATGTTTGTGATCATTGCCTCTGTGACTGCCTTCACCATCTTTTTTGTTCGCCTCTGCAACTTCTTCTCAAAGGCCTGCTTCATCTTTCTCTCCATTTGGACGATTATAGAAGTGATAGCTGAGGTGGGGATTAAGTCACTTTCCTCATCCTCAGATGAGGATTCGGAAGAGGAAGAAGTGGGACTACGGAGTTCAGAAATTTGGGGGGGAGGAACGGGTGAGCTCATCTGGATGTCCTCTAAGAAGGAATAAGAGGTGACATCTATCTCAGGTGGGGGTGTGGTTAGAGTTGGAGAAGTAAAGTGTTGGATTTCAGATGGGGTTGGGGTGGATGTAGTGGGTAGTTCTATTTGTGGAGAGATGGTGGGAGTTGAGGTGGTTTCAGGTTGGGTAGGGATGGGGACAGTTTCAGATGTGGTTATGACAGTTTCAGCTTGAGTTTGGGTAGACGGGGCAACCGTGGGCTGTTTTGCAGAGGCTCGAGGTGCAGTAGGGCACACCTCTTCATTGCCAGGTGGAGATTGAGAGAGAGAGAGAGATGAAGTAGTACCTTCCTCCTGAATAGGGGAGAGTGCAGCTTCCTTGGCTGGAGAAGATGGGACATCCAGCTTCACAACCTCAGCTGCAATTTCCAGAACAGGAACTTCTTCGGGTAGGAGGCTAGAGGCTTCTGTCTGACGACCAGAGCTGCCGGATGATTCAGACGTCCTGGAGGACCTCCTCTGAAGAATAAACTGTTTATCTTCATCAGAGTCCTCATCTGTCTGTTGGCTGGTGGCGGAGTTCGGAGATGGCTCAAGAATCGCTGGTGTCTTATCTGAGGCTCTGACCAGCCTCCTCCTAGACCTCCTCCGTGTCGGGGACCTCGCGTGAAGTTCTTTGCCTCCTCACTGCATTACTTCCACAACACTGGATCCTCGGCGAGTTGAGCTTCGCTGCTTTGGCATGGCAACTTCAGCTTCTTGGTTGAGGTTGTTTGCTTGCCTTTGACCCACCACGGGCTGCTAGCCGCTCTCTCTCTGCCTTTTGTGCATCATCGACTCATCATCCGAGTCAGGCAGCCCTCCTATCCTTTCATCCTTCGTCAATAAGCCTTTTTGCTTTGAATATTTTTTCAGTCCTTCCCTCGTCTCAAACCTCTTGTTCAGCCCTTCCATCAACACTGTGATCTTGTTGAACAAGCTCACAGTTGAAGTGACTGTCCAGTCCCCTTCGGTTGGGTTAAACAACAACCTCAACTTCTCCTCCTTGACCTCCTAAACAACAAGTCTACCCAATCCACCTGTACTCCATCAAAAATGGCTCTCATACAACACAACCGTGACTTCGTCACTCCATCATGGGAGCTTTGATCTCCTAGGATTGACTTGGTTACGATTGTCATGAGCAGCCTATATTTCCTCCTTAACATATGCTTCTTCAAATCTCTCCTAACTCCTCTGTAGGTAACCCTAGCAAACAGGTCGAATGACTCTTCCCATTCATTCTCCTTATACGACAGAGGATTCACCCCTTCCATAGAGGTATCCAGAATCCTTGCAACATTCTCCTTTGAGTACTCCAGTTGAGTACCTTCAACAGTTGTTTTGAAGCTGTTTTCTGCAAATTCGCTCCTGGCAAGGAACTCAGCTCCAATAAAATCAACGATTTTGTTCTGCGGAGATTTGAACGAACAAAATCCTCGTAACCTTGAAGCTTCCAATAATTCGATAATCTCTCTGGATTCTCTGTCATTTGTAGTCTCAAAATCTACAAACATTTCAGCTTTGAGTTTATTTTTGACTGATTCTGAAAGCATTTTGAATTCAGAATTTGAGGAGGATATATAAGAGGGGGGTTTAGGAGTTTGAGAAGAAGAGGATGCCGTTGATAAAATTTTGAGAGTAAGAAAAATTTCAGTAAATTTTGGGAACAGGGGATTGTGAAAGTAAAATTTTAAAACTGAAGAAGGTAAGTTTTTAAATGAGGGGGAGAGAGAGGGAAAGTTGAGAAATTGAAACATGGCACGATCTCAGAGTTTTGATTTTGAATCGTTGATTGAAAAAGCGCGTGTAAAACATCGACGGTTTAGCGAGAAAATCGCTTCGAATTCAGGCGCGTGGCTTTTACGCGTCTTGAATTGTGTAAAAAGTAACCGTTTAACCTACGGATTAGACGGCTAATAGACCTTCTTTATCAGAAGTAATTAGTATACCTGACGTAAGCAATGAGATGTCTTACTTAGTACTCAGGTATTCTATTCCAGACTAGGTAAATGACAGACTTGGTCAAAATGACCTTGTCTTATATTTAAAAAATTTCCTCCTAGTCTGATTTTGAAACAAGACTTAACAAAGGATTTACAGTTTAGTTACAAAGTACAGATTTCTTGATATACACAGACTTAAGAACTTTATTTGAAAACAAAGATTTTGAGGAGAAACAAAGATGAAGGTTTTCTGAATGAAGAGATTTATGAGACTAATCTGGTATACCTGTTCCTACAAGCAAAACTCATCAAAACTATTAGTAGCTGGGGTAGATCAGATAGGGTGCAGGTAGTCATCTGTTTTCTAGAAATCAGGTGACTATTGTGCCCTAGTCTGATTTACCAAATGTCAGATAAGTAATCATCAAGTCAGATAAGGTCAATATGACTAATCCTTGATTCTTGATTCCTAAAAGGGAGATCAATGATATCAACTACCTGATTGTCCTTTGACTCATATCTAGTCTGATAATTCTTTCTAGACATTGATTTAAAGAAAATAAATGACCAGAAATAAGGAATACAATAATCAGATGCAAGTAATTTAGAAACCAACTAAGGATGCATCAAGCAATCCTAATTCTAAGCATAATTCTTTAAACCTAGACTCAGCTAATGGTTTTGTAAGAATGTAAGCTCTTTGTGATTCAGTAGCTATCTTCTCAATCCTAATGTCATTCTTCTCAACATGATCTCTAATGAAATGATGTCTAATGTCTATATGCTTACATCTAGAATGCAGAACAGGATTGTAAGTCATTGCTATTGCACTATTACTATCACAGTAAATAGGAACAACTGATGTTTGAATATTATAATCTCTAAGCTGTTGACTAATCCAGAGGAGTTGTGAGCAACAACTTCCAGCTGCCATGTATTCAGCTTCAGTTATGGAGGTGGCAACAGATGTCTTTTCCTTGGATAACCAAGAAATTAATTTGTTGCCTAAAAATTGACAAGCTCCTGAAGTGGATTTCCTATCAATCTTACATCCTCCAAAGTCTGAATCTGAATAACCTGTCAGCTCAAGGTTGTCATCAGCTGGGTACCATAACCCTACTTGCAAGGTTCCTTTGAGATATTTTAGAATTTTCTTAGCCGTCTCCAGATGAGTTTTCTGGAATCTTGCACATACCCCAACTGCAAAGGCTATGTCTGGCCTACTTGCAGTGAGATAGAGAAGAGATCTAATCAGTCCACGATACTCCGTTGCATCAGTGGGTATTCCCTGCTCATCTGAATCCATAGAGAAGTTAGTTGCCATAGGTATTTTAACTTCTCTGCTAGTAGTCATTCCAAATTTCTCAATCAGATCCTTAGCATATTTAGACTGATGTATAAATATACCCTTACTCATTTGTTTAATCTGTAAGCCTAGAAAGTATGTTAATTCGTCCATCATTGACATTTCAAACCTGTTTTTCATGAGAATGCTAAACTCTTCACATAATTTCAGATTTGGTGAACCAAAGATTATGTCATCTACATAAATTTGAACTAGTAAGATGTTACCATCTACTTCCTTTCTAAACAAAGTTCTGTCAATCTTGTCTTTTGAAAATCCATTTGATGTCAAGAAATCAGATAAGGTATCATACCAAGCTCTGGGAGCTTGTTTCAGTCCATATAGAGCTTTGTTGAGTTTATAGACCTGGTTATTGATCTTAAACCCAGGAGGCTGCTCCACATAGATTTCCTCAAGCAACACACCATTAAGAAAGGCAGACTTAACATCCATTTGAAAGACTTTGAAAGATTTATATGCAGCAAATGCCAAGAACAACCTTATTGCCTCTAATCTGGCAACTGGAGCATAGGTTTGATCATAGTCTATCCCCTCAGACTGTGAGTAACCTTGTGCAACCAATCTTGCCTTATTTCGAACAATAGTGTTGTTCTCATCTGTTTTGTTTTAAAACACCCATTTGGTGCCTATAATCTTTCTGTGTAAGGGTCTTTCCACTAGTTCCCATACATTTAGTCTTTCAAACTGAAGCAGTTCCTTCTGCATGGCGGTTATCCAGTTTGGGTCTGATAGAGCTTCCTCAATAGGCTTGAGTTCAAGAAGCGACACATAACAGCTGAAAAGACTTTCAGAGTCCAGCATCATTCGTGTCTGCACGCTACTAGATGGGTCTCCTATAATCTGATCAGATGGATGGTAGCTTCTCATCCTTTTGCCTATATGAGGAGAAGAATCCTCACTTTGAGTCTCAGTAGGCAACTCCTCTGACTCAACCTCAGCTGACGTTCCCCCTTCATCAGCTGACCCCCGCTGATTAGCTGACGTCAAGGGTATCTGATCTGATGGAGTCTGATCAGAAGTTGTCTTCTGATTATCAGATGGAGATTCTTCTTCATCTGATTCTGAATCAAGACTAGGTAGATAGACAGTTCTATGTATAGTCTTGGAAAGTTTAATTTTATCTAGACTTTCAGAAATTTGATTCACTTTATCTGAGAAGGAATACAACTCATCAAAAACAACATGAGGGGTTTCCTCCACACACAGGGTTGTCTTGTTAAAAACTCTAAATGCCTTGGAAGTGTTAGAATATCCTAAGAATATTCCATCAACTGCCTTCGCATCAAAGGTTCTTAACTTAGATTTCCCATTGTTATGGATAAAACACTTACAACCAAAAGCTCTGAAATATGAGATTCTAAGAATCTTACCCTTCCAAATCTCATATGGAGTCTTACCCTTGTCTTTGACAACTAAGCACCTGTTCTGGGTATAGCAAGCTGTGTTGATGGCTTCAGCCCAGAACCTGTAAGGGGTATCATACTCAGCTAACATGCTCCTGGCTGCTTTCTTCAAAATTCTATTCCTTCTTTCAACCACTCATTTTGTTGAGGAGTTCTTGCTGAAGATGTCTCATGAATAATTCCACACTCATTGAAAAAGTTAGATAAACAGGAATTCAGAAATTCTGTGCCCTTATCACTCCTTATTTTAATAATATTAACACCTTTTTCATTCTGAATTTGTCTGAACAGATCAGGAATCTTGTTCATAGTCTCATTTTTCTTGAAAAGAAATATAACCCAAGTGTATCTGGAAAAGTCATCTACTACAACAAGAGTATATTTCCTTCCACTGAAACTGAGAGGAGAAACAGGTCCAATCAGATCCAGATGAAGTAGTTGTAAAACTCTTTCAGATGAAGAGGAGTTAATACTCTTAAATGAGTGTCTAGGCTGTTTACCTTTCTGACAAGCATCACATTTAAGATCAGTAGATAAAAGTTTTTTAGGTAATCCCTTGACAAGGTTCTTTTTAGCCAGCTTACTAAGGGTCTTGAAATTCAGATGACTATGCCTCTTGTGCTATAGCCAGCTGAGATCTTCTCCACCCTTAGCTATCAGACAAGTATCCTTGGGACAACTATTAAAGTTGGCCACATAGACATTACCATGTCTGAAGCCAGTTAAAAGTACCTTATCTGAGGAATTATCTAAAATATCACATTTATCCCTTGAAAATTTGACAAGAAAACCTTTATCACAAAGCTGGGAAACAGATAACAGATTATGTTTCAAACCTTCAACAAAATATACCTCAGATACTTGAATATCCTTGATAATCAGAGTACCTACACCTTTAGTCTGACCACAATTATTGTCACCAAATAATACTCTTGGACCATCAATGCTTTGGAAATTTGATAACAGCCTCTTGTTATGGGTCATGTGTTGTGAACAACCACTATCAATGTACCATATTGAAGCTAAGATCTCTTCCTTGAGTGATGATCCCTGTGATTCCTGAAAAACAGACCAGTTGTAAGGTACCCTAGTGATCTTGGGTCCTTGAAGGTCAAGTATCACTTTAGGTAACCAAATAACATCTCATCTCCAAACAATAAATCAGACTTGGTTTTTCTATCAAATCTGTCTACAATTGTATCACTTTTGAATGATAACTTGTTGTATTCAGATTGAGTAATTTTCCTAAACTTTGGAAATGTGGGATAACATCTGCTCCTTCCATCAAAAGGATTATAATAAGAATTTCTTCTTATTTTGGTTCTTGGGTTTCTCCTAGTCTGATAAGGAGTCCTCAGCTGAATTTTTGTTTTCAGGCTGGGAGATGCAATCCTTACTTGACTAATTGGTTTCCAAGGACCAATTTTAACCTCTTTTGATTGATCAGATGCTTTCACAAATTTCCTAGGTTTTTGTACATCTGATTTATTATTTCTATCATAACCAAGACCTATTTTGTCATGGGATTTTTGAGATGTATTAAAGATATGGTCTATTGCTGACTGTGAATTATTAAGTTGACTAATTTTGAAGACAAGCTTCTCATTGTCTTTCTTAATTGATTCATTTTCAGCACAGACTACTTCAAATTTGTCTTTTAAAGTTTTCAATTCATTTTCTAACCTTTCAGGTAAGCTGGCTGATGTACTAGCCTCAGCCTGGGGAAAACATTCCCCCTTGAATGTTTCCTCAATTTCTGAACAGTTCATCACCTGCTTGCCTTTAATTAGAATTTGAATTTGATCCTTTAAAGCCAAATTCTCTATCTCTAGCTGTTTATAAGCAGACAGAGATGTCTTTAAATCTCTCAATAATTCATGAATAGTAGTTTGGTCATGATCAGATGCAGACTGACATGAATCATTATCAGAAGATGAATATTAGATTACCTCTTTAGCCATGAGACAGATTTCATCATCTGATCCGAAATCAGATGAGGATGATGATGATGATGATTTCTTTGGCTCCTTTTCTTCAGCCAACAAACCCCTTTGATCTGCAAATCTCCTGTCTCTCTTCTTCCTCTTTTCTTCCCTTTCTTTAGGAGTCAGTTGAGGACAATCATAGCTGAAATGTCCTGGCTTGTTGCATGTGTAACAAGTATCACTCCTGTCTGATCTAGGGCTGGAAGGATTTCTTCTGACAGGTGATCTGTATCTTCTTATCTGGCTTCTGTTTTGTCATCATCTGTAGACTCATCTTACTTTCTACCTGATCTGGATCTTGATTTATCCTTACCTGCAAATCTCAATTTATTTCTTTTATACTTCATTCTCAATTTATCATACCTTTTAGTGAGCAGAGCCATCTGCTCCTTCAAAGATAGATCAGCTCCTACAGACTCAGTCGACACCTTGTCTTCTTTGCTGACAAAGGCAACAGACTTGGATGAGGTGCTCGACTCCATCTCATCCTCCTCGTCTTCTATTTGAATATCATATTCTAGAGCTTTAAGATGAGAAAATAAAGTATGGTGAGTAATAGAAGATAAATCTTGAGTAGCTTTAAGGATATTGGATTTCTCCATCCATCTCTTGATTAATGATCTCAGAATCTTGTTATTAATCTCTTTCTCTGTATAATTCTTTCCAAGGTCAGCTGCTTTGTTGAGAAGATTGGTCAACCTTACATCTAACTGATCCACAGACTCATTTTCCTTCATTTTGAATGTCTCAAATGCATGCAAGACTGACTGCAGCTTGTTCTCTTTAACTTGTTCAGATCCTTCACAGACATTGGCTAGAGTCTGCCACATTTCTTTGGCAGTTTTGCATCTCTTAACCTTCTCTATCCAATCTTTACTTAGACTCTCAATGATTTCAGTTCGAGCTACTTGGTCAAGATTGTGGACCTTTCTTTCATCATTTGTCAATTCAGAACTCTTTTTCTCTTGTCTAGATCTGGACTCAACTGACTCAGCTCCAGTGTTAGTGCCTCCATGATAAAATTTTATAGGTCCCTCTTCAAGAACCTCATCCATCCTATCATGAATGGCCTTAAGATGATTCTCCATCCTAAATTTCCAATAATCATAATCTTCAATAGAGAATTCAGGAAGATTCCTAGACTTCTTGCTTTTCCCTGATGACATGATGACATAAAGAAACAAAATACTCCACAAACTAATTAGTAGCACTGTTAGTAGCAAATAAGAGAATGAAGAAAATCAAGATAATTTCAGAATCTTATTTAAGACCTAAAATCAATATCAGAACAGCTTAACACTGCTCTGATACCACTTGTTGGTCCCGATTAGTTGAGTAGATTAAAAAAAATGTATCAGCCTTCTAGCAAAAATCTAGAAGGGGGGGTTGAATAGATTTTTCAGATTTTTCAAATCTTTCAAAATATATTCAAAGTATCAAAGTGACACAGCGGAATTCAATATTAATCTCAACTTTTAATAAGATCAAAAGCAACACTGATATTCAGATCTTAACTTTTAATTCTGAAATTAAACTTTGAACAATAAATTGTAACTTGAACAGAAAGATAAATGAAAGCAGTAAAGAACACCAGATTTTATAGTGGTTCGGATTATAACAATCCTACATCCACTCTCCTTTCCAAACTTTGAAGAAGGGTCTCCACTAGCTGCTTACTTATTTACTTTACAATCTTTACAACTTACAACTTGATCTTCAACTCTTCAAAAATGCTAAACAAACTTCTAAAATCTAACTCTAAGAATAAGAAGTGTATTTGAAGATGTGAAGTGAAGTGTTCTATAAACACTTGAAATATTTGAAAACTTCTTTTCAAAAATACTTTGTGAACTGAATAGTGAATAGTGTGAAAAATCAGATTTGCATGAGTGTGTTGAAAAATAAAACCTAGACCTATTTATAAGTCTGAAAAGACAGTTAGTTTGTTAGACAGCTCTAACAAACTGAAAACTGCTCAACAAACTTAATCTTGAAAACTGCTCTTGACCTCAGCTGATCTTTCCTACTCATCTGCAGCTGACTTGGTGAAGACTCGCCTTTCTTATTCTACTCAACTTGTCTTGACCTCGTCTGAGCTCTTCATGATCGTCTCCTGCAGATGACTAGACTTGAGCTTGTCTCCAGATGACTTGCACTCTCTGATCTTCAACTGACTTAATTAGTCTTTGACTTAGTCTGATTAGCTTAGGATGAGCACCTGATCTTTTTCTACATACTTCGTCTGCTTATCCAGATTGATCTTTTAACTCATCAAAACTTTACTTGATCTAACAGTTACAACTAACCAAGAAAAAGTTACAAGGTTCAGTTAGTCGGTTATAACTAACAAGAGAGGAATTAGCGAGGAAGTTACAACTGCCAGCAATAGTTCTCTATAAATAGATCTATAAATTAGATTAGAATAACTTTTGGCAATCTCAACAATTCACAAGCATTTTTCTCTACGCATAAATTAGCGCTCACAAAAATTGTAATCACATTCACGAACGTTCTTCACGTTCATAGGTCATAGTGTTTGTAGAACACTTTTCACATATATCTTCAAGCCATTAAATTCCAGAAGTTAGAAAGAAAACATTGTAAGGCTGAAGATTCGCACTGTAAGTAAGTAAGGAAGAAAGGAAGTAAGTAAGTCAAGGCCCTTCTTCAAGTTGAAGGAGGAGAGTGGATGTAGGATCTTTCGATCCGAACCACTATAAATTTGGTGTTCTTTCTATCAGTTTTTAATACTTGCTATTACTTACATTTCGATTAAACAAGATTTCAGAACGCTTTAGATCCTTATTGATTGAGTATAAAATTTCGTTTCCGTTGAATAACTTTGATTTGGAAGTTGGTGGATAATCTAAATTTGAAAAAGTTTAGATAATCTATTCACTCCCCCCCCCTTCTAGATTATCGCTAGAGGGACATTCAAACTACTAAAATCAACTCAATCAAGGGACCAACAACTAATCTCTCAATTAAGAAGCACTCAATTCTTACAATCATACACAATTATAACCCGATTAATCCCTAATCACGTTAGCTCAACTCTCGCATGTTGCTAGGGTGATCAAACACTAATCTAAAGAGATAAAAATGCATGAAGCACAATTAGAATCACAATTAGGGCACTAACTATCTCAATTGATCAACAATCATCAACAATCAAAGCACAAGCAATCAATTCATTCTCAATTTCAATTATCACAAGCACAAGTGAATTAGCTCATGGAGCAAATTGCAAAATCCATGGGTGAAAAATCTAATTGCATAATCAAAATGCTAATCACAACAATTAAGAAATAGAAATGAGTAGAGAGGAAGAACATCACCAATTAAGCAAAAATGATCAATATATTGAATGCTTGAATCTTCAAATGGGATCTTCACTTCACTTGAATTACAACTTGAATTGAGAAAACTAATGTATCAAAGTCTAATCTAAGCAACAATTAATGAAAATCTATCTAAATCTACCAATCTAATCAACCTACAAGGAGAATTTGGCTAGGAATCAAAGAAATCGCCCAAAAAACTGTAAGTAACTGCTATGGAGAAGGTTATGCTCTGTTTTTTCGCTGAAATGGATTAAAAAGGGGATTTTTCGAAAATCGGCACCCTCGACTCGAGCTTGAGGCCCTCGAGTCGAGCTTCCTTAAATCGTGGATGCACTTTTCTTAAAAAGGCTCTGCCTCGACTCGAGCTTCCAGCCCTCGAGTCGACCTTGCTGGCATCTCTCCTCCCTCGACTCGAGCTTCAGCCCCTCGAGTCGAGGCTTCTCTAATTTTTGCAATAATCCTCCTTCGGCGGCACCCTTGGGTTGAGGCTCCTGGACCTCGACCAAAGGTCGAGTCCAGGGAATTTTCTCAACCCGTCTTCCGCCTCCGACCCCCATTTTCACCCGTCTCATTCGTCTCTTCGCCGTATGAATGCCGATACTCTTGGTTTGGTCAAATTCCACCGATTTACCTGAAAATGGGACGAAAAATATCAAAATCCATTAATTCTACATAAGTGATACTTTTCATGCAAAAGAGTGATACTCTACACCTTTAAGCTAAAAAACTAACACTTTTCACCACTTTTTGCACAAAAATACCACATCAAATCATGCATCAATTCACTCTCATCATAATACCCCCAAACTTAAAGTGTTGCTCGTCCTCGAGGAACAAAACAAATAAGCACAAAAGGGTGAATTGATTGCAATTATGTCTCATGGCACCATAGAAGAAAATCAGACAATCAAACTCATCAATGATCTCAAGTATTAATGCAAACTCTCAACTAGAAATCAAGATGCATCATGCTCAAACAAATGTAATATCAAACACTCAAATCATTGCTCCTTCCATGGAGTGTTTCTCTCATCTCTCAAGTGTATCAAGGTAAATGTCACTCAATCATCAAATTCACAAACATGCATTCCATAAGCTTGTCAAAGGACTCAATATCAATCACTTTCTTTTGTGTTTCAACCAAGAATCAAAGAGGTCTTTCATCAAGGTTGTAATGTAGGCTCTTTGGAATGGGTAGGTGAATTTAGGTAAGAGTGACTCAAGTAGTAGAGAACTTGAAAGTTAACTAAGCACTTCACTACACTTCTCTTTGATTGGAGTGAATTGATACATGTTTTTAGGGCTATTTTTAGTGCAAAAATTGGTGCAATGTGTTAGATTTTGTGCTTAAATGTGAAAAGTATCACTCTTTTGCCTAAAAAGTATTATTTGTGAGATTTTGATATTTTTCGTCCATTTTGCAGGTAATTCGGTGGATTTTTGCCAAACCGAGAGTACCATTAGGCTTAGAATGAAGAGATGGACATCCGGGACGAAAACAGGGGTCGGGACCGAAGCCCCGTGTGAGAAAAGTGCCCTGGACTCGAGATCTGGTCGAGGGACAAGAGCCTTGAGTCGAGGGATGTGTAGAAAGGACCAAATTCAGAAAAATGGCATGAGCCTCGACTCGAGACATGACCCTCGAGTCGAGGGCGAGGATTGTTGCAGGGGCCTCGAGTCGAGGCATGACCCTCGACTCGAGAGGGAAGATTTTCTAAATTTCGAATATTTAAAGGCTGAAGCAGAGCATGGCATAAGGGGAGTTCATAGTAGCAGTTAGTAGCGGTTTTGGGGCGATTTCTCAGGCCCCAAGCCAATTCCTTCCTTAGATTAGAATAGAAGTTAGATTTAGGATTTGATTTCAATTGATTGTTGCCTAGATTAGCCATAGATTAGCTTTTGATCATTGTAATTCTTACAATTCAAGCTTGTAATTCCTTTGGAGATTGTTGTTGAAGACTCAAGCATTCCTATTTTGGTTAATTGAAGATCATTTGGTGATGTTTTTCCTCTTTTGTCTCTTAATTTCTTAATTGTTGTGATTTGCTTTGTGTTTGATCAATTCTATCTTCTTCCCATGGATTTCACCATGGGCTAACTCTCTTGTGCTTGGGTTAATTGAAATTGATGATGAATTGATTGATGATGCTATGATTGTTGATGATTGGAGATCAATTGAGTAGATTGCTTACTAATTATGATTCTCATTTGTGCTTTATGCATAATTATCTCTTTAGATTAGTGTTTGATCACCCTAGCTATAGACGAGAGTTGCGCTAACGTGATCTGGGATTAATCGGGTGATAATTGTGTATGAATGTGTGGATTGGGTGCTTCAGAATCGAGAGATTAGTTGCATTAAGGATACTCACATTAGTTTGTTTCCTAATTGTGATTCTTAATTGTGCTTTGTGTAAAATTGTCTCTTTAGATTAATGGTTAATCACCCTAGCAATAGGCGAGAGTTGAGCTAACGCGATTAGGTGTTAATCGAGTTTCAATTTTGCATGATTGTATGAATTGGGGATTTCTACATTGAGAGATGGGAAAGACTAAGGATACTCACATTAGGCATTGTGATTTTAATGGAGTGATTAATTTCATGATGGTTTATGCTTTCTATCTTAGTTGATTTGTAATTTGATTCAATTGTAGCTTGTTGATTGATGATTCATTGACGGATGTTAATCCTAGCACCTCCATCCCACCATTTAGTGTTGTTTTTGTTATTGCATTCTAAGTGTTCGATCTATTGCTTGCTTGTTGTTTAATTGTATTCTTGCTTGTGTTTTGTTGTTTTTGTACCAAACCATTGTTGTAACTCTAGTCACTAATAACTTTTATTTCTAGGACCTCATGTGCATACTTTTTCCCTTGGGTTCGATATTTTGTTGATTGGTCTTAATAACTCTTACCCTATACACTCCAATCAAATGGCGCCGTTGCCGGGGAATTAGTTTTTGCGCCTTAAGTGAGACCTAGGAATTGTTTGAAGTGACTACTTGTTGCCTTTGTATTTGTTTTGATATTTTTGTTTGAATTTGATACTTTGCTATCTTGTCTAGATGGAAGGATACAACTCATACATGTGGAATCAAGAGTATTATCAAGATGGTAGAGTGTATTCTCCACACTTTGATGAATTGAGCTACAATGATTGGAGGAAATATGGAGATAATTCTCAATGGCAACAAGTTCCATCCAATTATGAAGATTGGATAAGTGAAGAAATTTCTCCCCCACCTCAAGAGATGTTCCAATACTATGAGCCTTATGATCATACATTCCATCCATGTCTTGGATTTGAGTGTCAAGGAGCATCGGGAGGTGATTGCTATGATGATAGGAGAAGCCATGAGTTCGATTTTCAAATGCCACAAGCTTCTCCTAAATTTGAAGAATGGGGACTCCATGATGTGAGAGCCATTTTGTTAGAAATGCTTGGATTTGTGTTGGAAAAACTTGAGGAAGATGATGCTAGATGTGATCAAATGCTTCCCTTATATGAAGAAATGTATGAGACCAAAGAAAAGCTAAATTCATGGATAGAGGGGAACATGGAGATCACCGGAGTGCATTTCATGTTTATTAAGTGTAAACTCAAGGATTTCCTACGCCAAGTAAAAAACATGACTATCATGGAGAATCAAGAAGAAGAAGGGGAGGAAGAAAATGAAAGAAGAAATGTCGTAGAGGGTCCAAGCAATGAGGATGAAAGGAAGAAATCTCTGGTCAAAAGTGAGGAAGAGGAGTGTCCATTGATGGACATGAGCTTTAATGAAGAAGAAAATCAAAGAGCATCAAATGAAGCTTTGAAGATCGAAATGAGCATTTCTATACCCTCTAACTCTTCAAATTTTGATTTAATTGATAATGATGCTTCTTATGATTTAATTTTGCCTCTTGTGAATCTTGACTATAGGGAAGAATTAAAGAAACGCTTGGGCATCCTTGAAAGGAAAGAAGAATCGAGAAGGATGGCAAGAGAAAAAGGGGAACAACCATGGACACTTTGCATATCTATCGGTGGTTGCCCTATCTTTTCGGTGAACCTCCTAGACCATGAAGCACAAAGATCAAGATACAATGGGAAGGAGGATCGCTACCCTTGGCCATTCCGATGAAGGATGTTGGATGTGAAGAATAAGTCCGGCATAGGATAATAAAAATAGCGCTTGATGGGAGGCAACCCATCCTTTTTATTTGTTCTTTTTGTGCTTTTGGTAGATTAGTGTTTTTGTTTTGTTTTTTTAGGAGATTTGGCTTGCTACTTAATTGCTTATTCTTAGTACATGATGCTCTATGCTTTGAGATGTATATATTGTTGAGCTTAATTGTTGATATCATTATGAGTTGCATATATTTGGAGCCAAACTTGAATGCATGACTTCATTCAAGTTCGGGGGTGTGTGTCATTTAGGGTAGAAATGCAGCTCTTAGTGATGATTTTGATGAATTATTTTGCCCGTGTGTAGGTATACTCACTATGAGGATTGGAAAGGATCGAATTTGCAAAGGAATCGAGGAATCGAGAAGGAAAGGAGAGCTTAAAAGTTGGTGAAAATGAGCAAAAAGGAAGAGAACCCGGTTTCCTCGATCGAATGAGCGACCGGGCTTAAATCGAGGGACCAACACGGTAATTTCTTGCATATTTGGGTTCATTAGGGGTATAAAGGTCATTTTTAGGATTTTGGGGGTCGGGTCGGGCCCGGGAATCGTCAAAAAATTCCCTGGACTCGACCCAGGGTCGAGAGTGCATGGCCCCCGGGTCGAGGGATTTATACTTAGGCAAAATTTCATAATTTGACATATCCCTCGAGTCGAGGGTGCCACCTCGAGTCGAGGAGCTGGATTTTGTATTTCCCTCGAGTCGTGCGTGAGACCTCGAGTCGAGGTAGTCGAAATTTTTAGATCCCTCGAGTCGAGGCCTGACCCTCGACTCGAGGCGCGGGTTTTTTTTAAATACGCAGATCAGTTGCAGCAGAATCCCGAGTCGAGGGTTAGCAGCGCCGTTTCCAGTTTCTTCCCCCAGCTATTTCCGGCGATTTCACGTCGATTTCACCATACAATCATCATCATTTCATCATTTTATCATTTACATTGCATAAAGATAGGATCTTGAGGGTTTTTGGAAGCAAATTTGGGGATTTTTGGTTGAAATTGATTGGGTATTTTCCAAGTCCGTTTTTGGACCAATTCTTCAAACAAGGTACGTAATTTCTACTCATCTTGGCTTCAATTTCGTAGTGTTATTGTGATTATTGCATGGGTGATTCAATTAGGACATTTGTTAATTAAATTGGAATTTCATGTGGACATTTTGACAAACACCTTCTATGCATGATTATTGTGGATGATTTGGAGCCTTGTATGAGTATATTTGAATTGTTTGATGAGACTAGGAGCATGTTTAGGATTGAATTTGATATTGTGCTCGTTTATTTGTGAATTTGGATTGGAATTGTGAATTATGGCATTTGTAGGAATTCTTAGTATAATTGTTTGGATCATTTGGTCAAGTTGAATTATGGTGTTGATAGAAGTGTATGAATTGTTGATGCATAATTGTTTAAATACTTGCTAATTGGCCTATGATTTTTTTTTTTTTTTGGGATTTTATTGAGCTTAATTGCATGATGATTTTTGAGCTTGTTTGTGTGCTAATTGTGGGGCCATTCTAGTAAGTATACATGTTTGAGGATTATTTTGAGCACTTCTATTGGATATATGTGTTTAGTTGACTCATTGACCATTGTTGAGGCTTTGTTGCTAGTTACTAGGGATTTTGTTCATTTGAGATAATTATTGATCGTTGACTCGTTCATGGTATGCTTGATATTTTTCTGAGCTCGTATTGTATTTGTTGGTATTGATTTTTGCTCTTGGGAATGTTTTGCAGGAACAATGTCTAGAGGGGCCGACAGACATAACCTCTCTGAGGCGGAGATTCGCGAGAAAGAAGCTGCCATCCGACGTGCACACAGGACACCCGCTGAGCTCGGAATTCAGTGGGATGATCACCAGTGGAGGACACATATTGAGTTATATTCCGAGCTCTATAACCGGGTAGTCAAGACGAGATTAGTTGACCAAGATTGCATGATCTCGATGGGGATCGAGGAGGATATTCCTCGCTTATTTGAGCAAGTTGGGATGGGGAGTTTCTTGATGAAGAGGCCTCGGACATATATAGGACTCACTCTCGAGTTTCTTTGCACAGTGAGAGTTGATAAGGCCAGGAGGGCCAAATTCCCGAGGAGTATCACATTCGAGCTCATGGGGCACGAGTATTCGTTGACTCTGGACGAGGTCAACAAGATTATTGGAGCACCTACAGACCCCGACCGATCACTGTTGAACATCAGGAAGGAGTATAATGCTAAGCAATTTTGGAGGAGGATTTCAGATTCTGGGGCTCCTAATCAGCCCGATTTTGTTCCAGGGAAGTCTAAGAGCACACATATCCGGAACCCGGTCATCCGATATCTTGAGAAGATTCTCGCGAGCACCATATTCGCGAGATCGGAGGGAGGAGCCGTGGTATCCGAGGAGCTATACGTTATTTGGTGTTTTCTCCATGGAGTCAGATTTAATGCGGCTGCCTACATTTGCTACTTATTTGAGAGAGCCACTAGCACGAAGTTCAAGAAGATTAATTTCGGTGGCATGATTACATTGATCGCGGAGCATATTGGGATCCCGACGCATAACCTCAGAGCAGTGGAGGGCCCTGACCTTACTCTTGATACCATGCGGCGTATGAGGACGCTAGACCGCATCGGTAGGACGTGGTGCCTACAGCAGCATCATGGTGGCCGATTCCCTCTTCCTAATAAGAGGTTGACGACAGTTTTCGGATCGCAGGCCTTTGTGACTATCAACTTGCGCATGTGGTCACAGCGTCATACTGAGGCGATAGACGCCTACACTAGAGAGCATGGGGATGTGCTTAGAGAGGTTGATGATGACGATGGGGGTCAGCAGTCGGGTTCTGATGATGATCAGGGTGATGGAGCTGCAGAGGGAGCAGAGGTAGAGATCGGAGATTATGATTCTGAAGACGAGGATGATGAGGAGCAAGAGCAAGAGGAGCCGCCAGTACAGATGGACGAGGATTACCAGCCAGAGATTAACATGTACTGGCAGGACGAGATGAGGAGTAGAGAATACGAGGCGGGGAGTTCATCTCAGAGGCCGTGGGTTTTGACTGAGGAGATGTGGGCAGACAGTCAGAGGATGCATATAGAGAGTCTGACCCGGCAGGATGAGATGTACCGGATGTTTGAGGAGTCTCACAGATTTAATGAAGAGACTCGGAGGATGCAGGAGGAGTCTCTGAAGACTCAGCATGACATGTATGCACTCCTTCAGCAGATGAGCTCGTGGAACTTCGGGCAGGGACACTACCCTCCTCCACCGCCGCCGTCCGACTACTAGGGCTATCCCCTATTCCTTATTCCTTCTTGTTGATCTTTAGATTCTGATATTCTTGTTTCCCTTTTTACTTTTAATGGTGATTGTACTATTGACTTGATATTTGTGATGATTGGTTTTGAATTTTTTATGATTTTATTGATTGTTGTTATTATCTTGATCTTATTGAGTTTGATGGTCTAATGATGATTTTTCCTTGATGATTTCTTTGGATTCCTTATTCCTAGGCTTTTGAGATTTATTGATTTTGAGCTTAATAGTGGATTCATTGACATATTTTTGAGTATCATTCATGTGGTAGTGAGTATGCTTGAGATTATGTAAATGAGCATTTGAGTTGATTTGCAAGACTAGTTGGATTTTGATATGATCATTAGTAGATATGTAGCTTGATGCTAGTTTCTTGATTTATTGTGTAAGGATGAATGTGATTGATGATACTTGATTCATTGCTCAAGTTAAGCCCGTGAGTTTTTGTGCCTTAATAATCGTACATCTTATACGGTTAATAGTAATCCTTTGTGAGTGCATCATTCATGATTTGTATACTAGAACTTGCCACTAGACTTGTTGATATTGATCTTTGTGTGATGTCTTGAAAGTGATAAGAGGCCATGTTTGATATGATGAGTTACTTTGCCAAATATTTTTCCTACCAAATACATTTGATTTCCTTAGTGAGCCATGTTGAGCCTTATGATCCATATTCTTTGGCAAACCAAGTGAGATTGAAACCATTTAGCCTATTTTGATGAGCATTTCTTGTCCTATATTTAGTTGAGCTTGAATGTTGGCTAATGATGTGATTTGATTGTTATGTGTGGGAAGATGATGAGCTAAGTGATGAAGCATAAAAGAAAAGAAAGGTTGTGAAAAGTTGAATTGTGAAAAATGCATGAAGTGGAAAGAAAAGAAAAAAATTCAATTTGTGAGCTTTAAAAGATAAAGCTCAAGTGAATGGTGGAATGATCAATGAAGTTCAAAAGAAAGAGTGTGCTAGATGAAAGTGACGAGATGTGTTGTGTATTGATTAGCTTACATTCAAGTCTCTACTAATTAGTCACTCTTATCCAAAAACATCCACCTTTCCAAAGAGCCTACATTACAACCTAGAAGAAAGACCTCTTTGATTCTTGATTGATCACAAATGATTTTGATTGAGATTAAGTCTTGTGGCAAGCATATGGTGTACTTATTTGTGAATTTGATGATTGAGTGCTTTAAACCTTGATACACTTGAGTAAAGAGTGAAACACTCCATGGAAGGAGCAATGTGTTGAGTATTTGATTGAACATTTGTTTGAGCATGATTTGTCTTGATTGCTAGTGGATAGTTGCATCGATACTTGAGATCATTGATGAGTTCGATTGTCTTATATTTCGTCTATGGTGCCATGTGACATAATTGCAATCAATTCACTCCTTTGTTCTTAGTTTCTACGTTGCTCGAGGACGAGCAACAATTCAAGTTTGGGGGTATGATTGGAGTGAATTGATACATATTTTTAGGGCTATTTTTAGTGCAAAAATTGGTGCAATGTGTTAGATTTTGTTAAATGTGAAAAGTATCACTCTTTTGCCTAAAAAGTATTATTTGTGAGATTTTGATATTTTTCGTCCATTTTGCAGGTAATTCGGTGGATTTTTGCCAAACCGAGAGTACCATTAGGCTTAGAATGAAGAGATGGACATCCGGGACGAAAACAGGGGTCGGGACCGAAGCCCCGTGTGAGAAAAGTGCCCTGGACTCGAGATCTGGTCGAGGGACAAGAGCCTTGAGTCGAGGGATGTGTAGAAAGGACCAAATTCAGAAAAATGGCATGAGCCTCGACTCGAGACATGACCCTCGAGTCGAGGGCGAGGATTGTTGCAGGGGCCTCGAGTCGAGGCATGACCCTCGACTCGAGAGGGAAGATTTTCTAAATTTCGAATATTTAAAGGCTGAAGCAGAGCATGGCATAAGGGGAGTTCATAGTAGCAGTTAGTAGCGGTTTTGGGGCGATTTCTCAGGCCCCAAGCCAATTCCTTCCTTAGATTAGAATAGAAGTTAGATTTAGGATTTGATTTCAATTGATTGTTGCCTAGATTAGCCATAGATTAGCTTTTGATCATTGTAATTCTTACAATTCAAGCTTGTAATTCATTTGGAGATTGTTGTTGAAGACTCAAGCATTCCTATTTTGGTTAATTGAAGATCATTTGGTGATGTTTTTCCTCTTTTGTCTCTTAATTTCTTAATTGTTGTGATTTGCTTTGTGTTTGATCAATTCTATCTTCTTCCCATGGATTTCACCATGGGCTAACTCTCTTGTGCTTGGGTTAATTGAAATTGATGATGAATTGATTGATGATGCTATGATTGTTGATGATTGGAGATCAATTGAGTAGATTGCTTACTAATTGTGATTCTCATTTGTGCTTTATGCATAATTATCTCTTTAGATTAGTGTTTGATCACCCTAGCTATAGACGAGAGTTGCGCTAACGTGATCCGGGATTAATCGGGTGATAATTGTGTATGAATGTGTGGATTGGGTGCTTCGAAATCGAGAGATTAGTTGCACTAAGGATACTCACATTAGTTTGTTTCTTAATTGTGATTCTTAATTGTGCTTTGTGTAAAATTGTCTCTTTAGATTAATGGTTAATCACCCTAGCAATAGGCGAGAGTTGAGCTAACGTGATTGGGTGTTAATCGAGTTTCAATTTTGCATGATTGTATGAATTGGGGATTTCTACATTGAGAGATGGGAAAGACTAAGGATACTCACATTAGGCATTGTGATTTTAATGGAGTGATTAATTTCATGATGGTTTATGCTTTCTATCTTAGTTGATTTGTAATTTGATTCAATTGTAGCTTTTTGATTGATGATTCATTGACGGATGTTAATCCTAGCACCTCCATCCCACCATTTAGTGTTGTTTTTGTTATTGCATTCTAAGTGTTCGATCTATTGCTTGCTTGTTATTTAATTGTATTCTTGCTTGTGTTTTGTTGTTTTTGTACCAAACCATTGTTGTAACTCTAGTCACTAATAACTTTTATTTTTAGGACCTCATGTGCATACTTTTTCCCTTGGGTTCGATATTTTGTTGATTGGTCTTAATAACTCTTACCCTATACACTTCAATCACTCTTCCAAATCTTTATCAATCATCACTCTTTCTTTCTTCATGCTTTTCAAAGTTCAATCACCACCATTCTTTTGAGCTTCTCTTTTATTCAAGCTCTCAAATTGAATTTTTCTCCTTTTCTTTTTCATCATTTTTTCACAATTCAATTCACATCTCAACCTTTTTTCTTTTTTCAACAATCAACTTAACACCATATCTTTCTACCACACTTTACATGCAATGTACCATCTTTTAGCCAACAATCAAGCTCTACTAAACATAGGACAATAGAGCTTATAAAAATAGGTAAATGACTTCAATTTCACTTGGCTTGCCAAAGAATATGGATATTAGGCTCAAAATGGCTTACTAAGGAAATCAAATGATTTTGGTGGGGAAAAATTTGGCTAAGTGACTTATCATATCAAACATGGCCTCTTATCATATTCATGAAATTACACAAAGATTAATTTCAACAAGTCCAAAGGCAAGTTCTAGCATACAAATCCATGAATGATGCACTCACAAAGAAATAATTCAACCGTATAAAATGTACGATTCTATAGGCACAAAAGTACACTGGCTTAAATTGAGCAATGAATCAAGCATTTTCAATCACATTCATCATCACATAATTATCAATCATGCTAGCTTCAAGCCACATATCAACTCATGATCATATCAAAATTCAATTAATCCTTCAAATCAAGCACAAGTGCACATGTACATAATCTCAAGCATATTCACTTCATCAACCAAATATGTAACTCAAATATATGCAATATATCCACAATTAAAGCTCAATACAAATCACACCCCAAATATATGCAAGAAACCCAAGTCACAAATATATAACATAATCATCCACATCATACCATAAGCACTGAAACTCAATAAATCCAAATCAAATTAAAATTATCCATACCAACATCAAGTACCCAAAATCCAACAAAGTCAAGAATTAATACAATCCAATCAACACAATCAAATCATATCAAACCAATCACCAAAAGAACTAAAAGAGATCACTAAATAGGACTAGAGGAGAGGGCAAATGAAACTTCCTAATCATCAGTAGGAGGCGTTGGAGGAGGATAGTAGCCCGGTTCTAAGTTCTACGAGCTGATATGCTGGAGGAGAGAGTACATATCATGCTGGTTCTTCAAGTACTCCTCTTGCATCCTCCGAGTCTCCTCGAGAACTAGGAAGCACTCGTCCTGACGCGTGAGGTACTCTAGCTGCATCCACTGGCTATCCGACTACATCTCTTCGATTAAGGTCCACGGCCTCCTCGACGAGCTTCCGGCCTCGTACTGTCTACTCCTCATCTCTTCCTGCCAGTAATAGTTAATTTCCGGAACATACTCCTCATCTTCCTCCATCCTAACTGGCTCCTTACCCGGCTCATCCTCAGCAGCCTCTTCCTCTTTATCTGCATCCTCATCTCCATTTTCGTCTGATCCTAATCCTCCCTGCTCTTCTTCTTCTTCATCCTCATCCCGGAGGTTGACTTCGTGCTCTCTCGTGTATGCATCTATAGCCTCTGTATACCACTGCGACCACATCCTGAGGTTGATCGTCACCTGCCCCGCGGATCCAAACACTGTAGTAAGCCTCTTATTAGGAAGACGAAATCAGCCTCCAAGGTGCTGTTGAAAACACCACGTCCTACCGATGAGGTCCAACGTCTTCATCCTCCTCATCGTGTCGGTAGTTAAATTGGGGCCCTCTAGAGCTCTCAGGTTGTGCGTCGGGATACCAAAGTGCTCAGCAATCAAAGTGATCAAACCCCCGAACTGAACCTTCGCGAACCGAGTGCTCTTCACCCTCTCAAATATATAACACAAGTAGGCCACGACATTGAATCTCACTTCGTGGTGGAAGCACCACATCACATACAACTCCTCTGAAACCACGGCTCCTCCCTCAGATCGGGCAAAAATAGTGCAGAAGAGAATCATCTCCAAGTAATGCATCACTGGGTTGCGGATACGGGTACTCTTTGATTTCCCGGGTGTAAACTGTGGCTACTCTGGTGCCCCCGAGTCCGAAATCCGTCTTCAGAACTTCTTGCGTTATACTCTCGTCTCATCTTCAGTAATGAGCCGTCCAGATCAGTCGGTGCACCCAAAATCTCATTCAGCTCATTCACCTTAAGAGTGTACTCATACCCTAGTAACTCAAATGTGATCGCTCTCAGGAATTTGGCCTTTCTCGCCTTATCGAAAGTAACAGTGCATAGGAACTCCAATGTAAGGCCCAAGTAGGTGTGTGGCCTCTTTGCCAAGAATCCGGACATGCCAACTTGGTCGAACAATCGGG